>VXAY01006537.1:353500-559770 GCA_013399855.1 Oxyruncus cristatus
CCTGCCCGGGGCCGACCCGCGTCCCGCGGAGGGGAGGGAGAGGAACGAGGGCTCCCAGCCGCCGCTCTCCTCTCGCTATTTTTTATTTTCGTGCGGTTTTTTTAACCATTATTTTTTATCTTCACACAAAGAGCGCCCTTCTCGCAGTCAAAGCATCCCACGACGCTGTCACCAGCTCCGCCCGTCGCTGAGCCCGGGCGCTGGCTCTGCTCTTCCGCGGCCACTTTTCTTCCCGGGGAACTGTACTCTGGACCCGGTGCCGTCCTGCCAGGCTTTGGGGGCGTTTGGTCTCGGCAGCCGTGTGCTGCTGGAGAAGGCAGCACGGGAGCGTGGCCTGGCAGGTGCCTGGGCGGCCGGGATCTCTTTGCTCTGCTCTGCCGCCTCCCAAAAGCTCATTCCCCGGCACTGGGCAGTCCCAGTTGCAGTTGGAGGGCAAAGTACGGCCGGGACGATCGGCAGGGAAAATGAGCAGGGCAACGTTTTGTCTTGCGTTGGGTTTCACAGAACCGAAAGCTGGTGCTTTTCCCCTGCAGGCGAACGGGTATATGACTCAAATATGTCCTCGCTCTCCTACCTGCATCCCCTCCGGTTCTCTTAATGAAAGGGTACAGCAGCACACGGAGTCGTGAGGAATTTTCATATAACCCCTGTTGAAGACTTAGTAAGATCCTCTGTACTGCAAAATACCGTTTGCATTGTGAGAGCAGAGTAGTGGTGAAAGGATATTTTGGGCCACCTGTGTTTTGCAGAAGTCCCGCGGGCGTTAACCTCGCACTGGGAACAGCAGAGGTGGACCAAAGAAGAGTGAACAGTCCCCACAGCTCTGCTCTCCAGGCTTTCCCGGATACAAAGATGCTTCCTTCCTACACCACAAACTAGGACAGCAGTCACCGGGAGCCCACCTGTGGAGCCCATCACCTATACATGGGCTTCTGGGGGAACAAATTCCACCACAGCAGCCTCCAGGGAGGTCTCTAGAAAAGGCTGATTTCCTTAGCTGGTTCTTGCAAAAGCTGCACCCCTTCTGCACACTCCTTGCTGGCAATACAGGATGCCAAACACACTGTGCCACAGTCACACATCCAATTTGCCCTGACTGCAGTGCCCATGTGATTCTCCAGTATCTGAGCAGATTTCCAAAGTGAGTAGGTTTTTAGCTGAAAAAGAGATAGAAGTATAGGATATATGCAGCTAATTGATGTCATATCTCCGCTGAACAGCCTGGTTTAAACTCATAACGATGTAGTCCATGCTGCCACCTACGTCTTCTGATACAGCTTTCTTGTGTACTGCAGCTTCGATTCATAGGCATCCTTCAGAAGGCAGCTCACATTTTGTGAGACTCCACGAGGGACCACAAACACAGGCAAGCTCTGGCTACACTAGGGAGTGAAGCAAAACATTTCTCACTGGTGCAGCCACTTGTTTGGCTGCAGTGAGGATGCCTTGATGCAGACTAGGAACAAGCAGTCACATCGGTGAAATGTAAGTAGCGGCTGGAGCCTCGTCTGTGTGGAGGATCCTGCCAGCACAGCTGTACCAGTGACAGCAGTGGAATATTTTGCTCAAGTTCTCTAGGGGAATCAAAGCCTGAATTTTGTCTCTGGCTTTCTCTGTTCTGTTGCTCCTCACTCATTAAAAGTCAGACACACAAAGCACATGGTCGCTCTCTATGTTTAAAAAAAATATGTTTGAGGTAAAAAACCAGCAGCCAAAGCTGTTTTGAAGTCAGAGGCGTGTACACAGTACCTGGAACTAAGTGGAATAATAATAATTAGTCCTTTTGTATCATAAATATGCACATGACTGCCTGCTATTTCATTATGAGACATCACGACTTCTGAGAATGTTCCTGATGAATATTTGGGGGAACTCTGCCTTCAGCTGCAGCAGTGTATGGCAGCACTAATGCCTTTGGCTCCTCCACTCTCTTATGTAACTGAAATCACAAGTTGGAGCCCGAATTACAAAGCATAAGCATGTGTATAATATTAAGCGTACAAATGGTGCCTGAAATTACTGTCCTTTTCGTGTAGGTCTGGCTTTAATCTGTTAGAATTTTTGCTTCTGCGTATCTGTTGACTTCAGCATGTACTGATGCCATTCACAGCACAATCAAGCCTGACCCCTTAAAAACCCCACTCTGAAGACATTAACCCAGACTTAACTAACACTGTCCAAAATCAGTCTGGTTAGAGGTAGGTGTAGATTGTATACAAATTAGTTGTATACCACGCCTCAAGTGTAGCCAGTATTAAGATGCTACAGGAAGCAGAATACCCTATCCATGTGGCTGCTTTGGTGACCAGCCACAGTGGCAGGTTTTTGCACCCCAGCCCAAGGCACGGGCTAGCCATCACCTTCCTTTGCATTTTCCCTCTTTCTCAGAGACTATTTTTGCCATTACCATGCTGATCTGCTTTCTGGAGTTTTAAGGTGTCGGGTGCTGATAAAGCGAGTGCCTCTTGTATCTGTTTAATCCGATAACATAACTCTTTTTTAATCTCCACGTCTGGGTCACAGGGTTTAAAAAAGACACTGGGCCAAATCCCCAGCTTGGCTACAACGTGTGGAAATCTACTGAGATGGCACGAAAGTCAGGAGAGATTGGCTGTATTTGCGCCCGGTTAAAGAGGTCTCGAGGGGCAGGGATGTGAGTGCCAGATTTTGCAGATGGACGCATATTAGCACAGGAGTATGGCAGAGCCAGGTCAGGTTTCTATCAGGTAAGGTAGAGGGAGAGATATCACACCAGGGTCTAAAGTATGCTCATCAGCAAATTCTCATTCATTTTTAAATTGAAACAGATTTTATATTTCTTCACTTTTCATGAGAACAGCTTGTTTCCACTGTGTGGCTGCTAGAGGGAACATGATGTTTCATGGAGTCAGGACCAAGATAGGGCAAGGACAAGGAGCAGGTTTTGCAGGGACTGGGGAGATTTTACATGTAAACATTCAAGTTAAAAAGGCAAAATTCGTCCAGGCATGAAGACCAGCAGAAAGCTAGGAGAAAAATGGACAGTGCTGTCTGCAAAGGATTGTATAAGCAAAAATGGCAAAAAGATGGTCTGAATAAGTCCCTTGCATTAATGATTCTCTAGGCATGAATTTCCTATACAAAGCTCTACGGGGTCAACGTTTGAGGTTCCCTTGTTTAGCTGAAGATCCTGAGCTTGAAAAAGGAAGGCAGATTTTGTAAGGGATTTGCATATCATGGAGTGACTCTGGATTCCAGATTTTAGGGATTACTAAATTGGGGAATAAATTGTTGCTATTGTTGTTACATACCAGGATATCTCACTAATCCACCCAATCCACTAAGTTGCTGTAGTTTTAGTCTCTGTTTATTTTACATGAAATTATGGCCTGGACAGTTAATTTTTCTTTGTTTATCCATATAAATCATATATAAATAAAATATCAAACAGAAATCAAAACATGACCTGTGTTTTTAGTACACTCCCCATCACGTGAATCTGTCAGTGATAGAGCCCTGCACCCAGTTTACAAGTCAAAGGCAACTAAAACCCACAGGTCTTCCTGAGAAGTAGCCAATTGGCATTAAATTCTCTCATTTTAATGCTCTGGGTGGCCTATTTTGCTTATATTTGAGGCTGCCTAGCCATTATGGGATTGCCTGCACTGGTCCTTCCCTTACATCAAGCTAATTACATATTAACTTGAGGCACTTAGCAAGTCTGAGAGGCTGGAGCTGGTCCTTTCTGAACACCAGTAGAGTTTGGAAATGCCTGGTGCTTTACAGGGGTGGATTCCTAAAGTGAGAGGCAAACACAGAAGAACCAAACAGCCTGGAACAAAAGTGGTCCTGCTGGCTTTTGAAAAAAGCAAGTGTCTCAAGTTAATTGACAGTCAGCTACCTGGAAATAAAAACCTCTCATATATCCAAAGGTTTTCACTGGGATTTTCAAGAGCTCCTGAGCAATTTAAAATCCTTGGAAGGAATGCACTATAGAATGAACAATATATGTATTATTAAAGAATGTCTCCAAACTGAAAGCCAGCCAGTTTCATAAAAGTGAGCTAAAAAAGCAATAACAGGTACTCTGTCTCCTGCTGGATGCTGTATGAACCGTATGTTTTGCATTTTGGAAGTCACTCTAAAGCAATGTTTTTTTCTTCGCTATTGCTATTGGGAAGAACAGTAAAAGAACTATGCATAAATGAGGTTAAAGTAATCTAATTAAAAAAATAAACAATGTGCTTTCATCATCAATTCATATCCAGTCATTTGGGATCTAACTTTAAAAAAAATAGGCAAAAATTCAGAAAGGATACTGAAGGACAACTGTTTCTCTTTAAGATTAATGATAAACATACTTGTGTGTTCAAGGGAGAATAGATCCAGTGTTATGTAACAGGATAAAGAAACCAAATCCTTTTTCCTTAAATTAAAATAATCAGTATGTGTGTGGATTTTAGTCAATCACTGAAAATTCAGGAAACCCATTTTCTTTCACAATTGCATTCCACACGCTAATATTGACGTCTTCTAACTTTTAAACAGAATCACAACAATTAAAGACAAAAAAGATTTGTCTGTTCTGTTTGACCACACTTTGCCAATAGAGGATTGTTCCCTAAGGAAAATTCTGCGGCACTTGCGCTGTTCAAAAATCCAAATATGTCCTCATTTTTTTTTTCCTGTGGCATGAGCAAACCCAGTTATTGCACTTCCCAATTGTTTTTTTTTTAATTTTATTTTTAATCTAAGTACGTAGGGCTAGATGTATGCCACCTCATCTTTTTAAATCATTTTTTGCCTGAACTATTACATAATAGGTCTTATAAAATCTTGCAGTGCCTGTCTAAATTTGCCAAAAATGTGACAAGATCAACAGGTAATGGATTTTTTTTGGATGTTGGCATTGTTCTTTGCTGGCCCAATCATATAAAATATGTTAAAAAAACACAGAAGAAAATAACTTTCTACCATAGAACCTGCATTTTTCCACTTCTGTATTTTACAAAAGCATATCAGAACTTCTGCATCAGAATTTGACACATAAAGTTCCTCTTTATCACGAGTTCAATTTTCCAAAAAAAGGCAAACAATAGTTTTAATAACCAAGATACAAGCCCCAAAAAGGCTAAGACTCTAAATGTACTTGCTGCAAAAAAAACCCTGAAAAAACCCCAACTCATCTTGTTGGATCTAATTCTGGAGTCATTCATTATTTGCACAATGCATAACAGTTGGGATTTACATAGAAAGGTACTGCTGAGTTCGGGTGATGTTCACTCGTGCATGAAAGAAGCAGGTATGTGCTTTGCTGAGCTACTCAGACCTTTGTGGACCAAAGGAAATGCTGCTTATGTTGCCACATCCTTGCACACGTCCACACGTAGTGTTTTCAGTCCTGAAAGCAAAGCTTCGGGTCTGGGCAGTTTAAGTGATGTTCCCTCAGTGGACCAAGTCCTCTGTCAGCACTATTCCACTAGCATAAAGTGTGCTTGGAGATGATGCAAATGTTGAATGTGCCTCTTTCCCTGCTAATTACGTACCCACCGTGCTGCAGATAAGTATTCTGCTGCTGCGTGGCCTGCAGAGATTTCTTTGGCCTCATGAGCAGAACAGCTCCTGCAAAGTCAAAATGGTTCCACAGGTGCTGCATGAAAGCTGGGAAGCCATAGGAGATGTAGTCTGGGAGATGGGGAAGAAGTGGCAGACCCACTCTGAAAGCAGTAAAAGGTCCCCAGAGCCTGAGGCTGCCATGCAGAACCACTTCCATTTGCATTTGGAGCATTGAACTGGGCAGGCTTGGCCTGACCACATCCCAGGTGACAGTGGGCATCACAGTGGAAAACAATCCAAAAATTTATGGTGGTGAGCTTACTGAGGCAGGCGAGCCCCGTCGACTTCCGTGATGGATCCAGAAAAGCCGATGGATTAAACTCACCGGAGAGGAAGAAGAGTGATCACTTGAGTGAATTCATACATGCTCATATTTCTTTCTATTTGCTTATGGGTCCCTCTGCTCCCTTCCTTCTCAAAGTGATGGTGAAACAGTTATGAGGAGTGTATAAAAAATGATTTTAAATTACCTAGTTTATTCTGACAAATTACATCGGTAGGTGTAGGCAAACAGTAAGAGAAAATATTGTAAGAAACGAAACCATTCCCAAATGCATGTTTGTACGAGTTCAGACAGACAGAATTTCTAGCTAGGTGAATTAATGCACTGCAAGCAGAGAAAGGGCTTCAAATGAGCGTGTAGAAAAAATAAGGAGTTTCAAATGAACCCTGCAAGCTATCCAGTAACTGCTCATCCAGCTACCTGACTTTAATTAACAGAACTGAAAAGCAAACATATAATATAAACTTAAAAACACAGCGCCTTGGTTTTCCGGACGGCCAGTCCAAACGCAAAACAAATCGCTTGCATCTGGTGCCGGGGAGGCAGAGCTGGCACCGGGAGCGACGCTTTCCCCCGGCCGAGTGACGCAGCAGCATCTGCTGTGCTACCCACGTGTGGCGGCTCCGACCGCTCCCGGCACGTCCGTGCCCGCCGTCCGCTGGCACAGCCTGGGCACAAACACTCAAGGCATGGCCCGCGTGCCCCGAGGAGGATGCCTCGGCTTCCAACGCCGTGGCAGCACGTTGCTGCGTAAGGCAGCAGTGCCACTGAGGAGAGGCCAGGCTTGGGTGACCTTGAGCCTCCTGAGCAGTTACCTTTTCTGGGCCTTTGGCATGCTCTCAAGTGATCTTTCAGCCGGAATCTCCACTGCCTAAAATAAATTCAGCAATATTCACTATGGCATCCCCGCGCTTCTCTTTTGGGATACCTGACGCTCATCTCCCAACCTGGGCAGACGCAGGTTTTGGAAAGTTTACCCTGGGCAAGGAGCTCCTGGCCTGGCCTGAGGCCAGGGTGATTCACTTGGTGGTGTTATGAGGAAAGGCAGAATTTTAGGGGGTTTTCTTGTCTGTCTCTGTGTGATAACACTCTGCACATCTGATGTGTTGTTTAGAGGCAGCCTTGACAATGGTATTTTTACAAGGTGTTTCCTCCCACCTCCTGAAAGACCAACCTACTGAGGAAGAAGAGAAGCTGGAGGGAGGAGAATTTCTTTTCTGATCTTTTCCAAGCCTTTGGTGTGGTGCCTGTGCCTCCAGGGGCTGGCAGTGAGGGACAGAGCTGCAAGGCAGCATCCCTCCAGAGCTACATGGCTCTGGAGCAAGCAAACACAAATACTATGGAGATAAAAATACCCCAAAACCCATGCACTGGCAACCTCCCCCTGCCTGACCAATGCACACACATTGCATTCCCCACCTTCTTTTGGAAGGCCGAGCATCCCTCCGTAGAGTCTCTCCTCTGTGTAAGCGCAGCCAGAAATAAGGATTTGACAGGACTGGTGAACACAGCCCAGGACTCAGGAGCAGCCACCACTTCGTGTTCGGGTCCCAACTGGTTTTAGAAGTACCCCTGGGAGCTTTTCCATCCAGACCCTCCGGAGGTCCTGTGAAGCCATGTGGAGAGGGGTGTGTCATCTGTGCAGGCACATCCACTGGCCTGCTGGAGCTCAGAGCAAGGCACCATCTCCAGCCAGAGCAGCGGACACTGCCACATGTCCACTCCACCTGGCTTTAACTCAGGTTTCCCCTCAAGCTGAATTCATGCCACCCCAGAGCTCTTGGCACTTTGCAACTGTCGCTGCCTGACTTTCACTTCCCTACTGGGAGGCTAAGCACCCAGTTCTCCCAGTAAGATACAGGTCTAAATCCAGGTCATATTTCTGCTGTCCTCCACCAGCAAAACAGCTGTTTGCTCCAAACATGAAGATATTTTTGTTAGAGCAAAAGCATGAATTATTTCAAACTTGCCTTGGGATAATTTTTCAAGGGCACTGCGGAGACTGTTTCCATAACAAAATGGGAGCTCTTCTCCTACTGAATTGTTCATTGTTTCATGAATGCTAGAAAAAAGGCTGACTTTTTTAAAATATCAGCACGTACCTGGAATGGGAATTTGTTTCCATAAATCCTTTGGAAGCTATTGTTGGTGATGTTGCTGTCTAATCTGACCAAAAGTTCGATTTGGCAATTTTTATTGGACCTTGCTGTTAGGTATAGGCAATTAGCCTAACAAAATATCACATAGGATCTCTGCTGTGTTTGCAGTGCCTGTTGCTCTGATTCTTACCTGATGGGATATGGCTTTGGAGGAGCACAGCCACGTCTTTTTAGCTGTTTACATCACATTTCTGACAGCATTCCACCCTGCCTTCCCCGTTTGTACTTTGTTTCTCATGAATAAAGGTCATGGCATTGGCATCATGAAAAAATACTGTTGCTGTAGAAGGAAGTCAGCTGTCCCCTCTGGGTAATAAACAGTGATGCACTCCAAGGCTGGCAGGGCAGAAATCAGAGATGGAAGAGAAGCCCATGGAGATCTCTGCAGACCTCCAGCATCTCACAAGGCAGCTGTGTTCCTGCCTGGGCTGGGCCACTGCAGACTGCACAGTCTCTAATATTTTGCCCTTTGACTATTAGAAAACTGATTCCAGCAGTGTGACAGGCTGTGAGGCAGGTACCCACAACAGACCCACTGCTTACAGCTGGGGTATGCTTAAATGATAAAATGTTAGAATGATATTTTAACTAACTGCAATATTCCAGGAGTAATTTCATCACCGGTGTTTGTAGAAATGTGTCCCCAAAGTTATGGCCCATGGTTTTATGATTCTCTGGTCATGGACCAAAATCTGAATTGTTCTAAGAATATGAGGGAAACGAGCAAAAGTTGCTGCATTATTGCTACAGCCAAGGACACGCAACAACCAGTGAGCAAAAGCTCAACATCAAAAGCGTTGGGAATACTTTTAGCAGAAACACTACTAAAGCCATTCCCAATTCAGTAGGAAGTGTATTGGTGAAAAAGCTCCAGGTTAAGCAGGCCTTGAACTTTCTTTCCCAGGATCACACCGAGTAGCTAGTCAAATTCTACATAAATATTTGGGGATTTTATTAGTAAACAGCCTAGAGGTGAATTCCTTGGTTTTTCTCAGTTAGGTATATTTGAAATGGAGAGTTGTCAGAATAATAATGAATACTTGTTTTTACATGGTGCTTTAGCATAGTCCCAGAAATTATGATTTAAGGAGTGCAGATCTTCCTTGTTTCAAAGCCGTCAGGATTCCTGTGGCGATAGCCAGAAATCAGATAAAATAGAAGCAATTAATAAAGTATTTCATCATTAGAAAATTTTCCAAGACCGGAAGATCTTGCAAATCACCCAGCAGGTTTTGTACATCCTCTGGCATTTGAAATTTTGTCAGTAATTAAAGCTAAATGAATGTTGAATATGAGTATAAGGCTTAAAACAATATCACATGGGCTCAGTGTGCACAGAAATAGTATTTTAAGGGAGTTGTTAAAATTAAATCAAAATTGTTTACTTGCTTTATAAAGCAATCTCCTCTTGATTATTAACAAACTAAAATTTATCTAAAAAATAATGAGGTTCTAATGCCATCACACTCCTATTTTCCCTTAACATTGACTAAACAGTGGTTGAAGTTACATCCCTATTTAAGGTTTCCACACGTCTTAGTACTTTGTATTGTATTTCCTCCATGAAGTTTCATAACTTCTGCTAACTGTGTAGGCCTGCAGAGCACATCCACGCTCTACAGGAAGTGGTTTTGGTGTTGCTATAGCAAGCCTAAATCAGCAAGTAACCTACTGAGTAAGCAGAGGTGCTGCTCAGCAGAGAAATTACACAAATGTCTGCACATCCTCACCATTATTAAAAAGGGAGGCAGCAGTTACAGTGATCAAGACTCATACACTTCAAGGAAATTGCAATTTTCTCTTTTATTCATCCCCCACATTTTAATTGATACAATTTCTATTCCTGGTGCTGCTTGCTGCAGTGCACTCTTGATAACTGGGGAGCTGTTCTTTCCTTTGCTCACAGTGTCCCCAGATAGGAACTAAGGTTGGATAACGAATCCTTTGTGACTCTGCAGTAATGTAAAGGGAGAAGGATCTCACCCTCTGGAGAATCCAGATCCTCTTTTACTTTACGCCACAACTGACTGCATTGCATTTGGGAAGAAAGAAATCAATGCTTTTTTTGTGGTTTTTGTTTGTTTGTTTGTTTGTTTGGGTTGTTTTTGTTTGGGTTTTTTTGTTTGTTTNTTTGTTTGGTTTTTTTTTTTTCTTAACGTGAAGCCCCTTTAATTCACCCTTTTAAAGCTTTTGGGGATCATCTGATGAAAAGTCCTAAAGAAACACAAGGCATCCCTGCTGCTTATGTTGCAAAGCTAAGGCTCATGCTCTGAAAAGGGAAGTGTGCTTAGAACAAAGAGGTTTTGAACACAAAAACAAACCACGGCAATGCACGCTGACAAACATTTCATCTGCCTGTTGCCATTTACATTTTTTAAATACGCATGGAGTACTGTCAAGGGCCTTGCTTACCTTGGTCTGTCACCGACCCAAGTCTGTTCAAGCTTTCTTCAAAATGAGTCCCTGCTGCCACTCAGGTATTTTTTGCTGCTGCTTTTGTTTGCCATTTATCTTTGAATTGTTTCCAGTCTGCAAGCATCTTTCTGGTCCCAGAACTGAGCAAAATGTTTCAGACAGTCTTATAACAAAACTGAAAGGAAGTCTAAATCTCCCTCCTCCCTGACTCTTACATAGTCGACCCATATCCTTTTGATTTCATCCTACTTTTAGGTCTACACAAGAAAGGCTTTGCCATCTTTAATCGGGTTTGGTTGTTTTCTTCCCTTTAGTTTTGATTTCTTCCAGTTTTCTGGATAGATTTCACACAGCTTGCCACCACAGCTCTAGAGGACAATAAAAAAAATGTATGGGAACTCCTCCAAAGTACGTGTTTGCAAGGAGTGCTATGCCAGGAACATCATTACCAGAGTCCCAGTAACTAATCCAGAACTGATGCCATAACTTTTATGTGTACCAGGGGCACTGAAACCCATGCTGAAATACTTGGCAAGTCCGCCCTCTAATTAGGATATATTGTATTGATATTGGCTATGATTGACCACAACATTCCTTGGTTTTGAGGTAGCGTTTCTGAAGGGGGAGGGTTTGCGATGCCAGTTCTCGTCATATGTTTTCCTGTCTCACCCTATCTCCGAGCCCAGCTAATCTGATGATATCCAACTGTCCTAATGAGCTGCATCTACTTCTAGGCTGAAGCGTTGACAGCTGCCTGTTCTAGTGCCAACAAAAACTTCTGAGACAACTGCATCTCATTCCTGCAAGTACGCAAATTGCTCAATTTCTAGCCCAAATATGAGACATAGTGATACTTCTTTTCATTGATCCAGGTCTAAAAAAAAGGTGTGTGCAATCCAGCACTGAATAATTTCCTCACATGCAGTTTAATCCCTCAGCTGGAAATGAGGTTTCTGTCTACTGGTTACAGAGAAATCAAGGGCTCGTGTCCCTTACAGCAGAGGTACAGTCACACGGGCTGAGGTCAGTGAGAAGGACACGTTCCTCCAATTAATGTTGGCATGTGTTTATTTATATTTTCATACATTGGGAGTTCTTCCATTCGCTGCTCTTGGATTCAGAGCACATGACAAGAGCTTCAGCTTGTTCTTATTTAAGTAGGATTTAATGCACTTAAATCTTCACCAACATCTTGCCCACCTCAAGCACACAGGATTTGGTTTCTTCCCCAAAGCTGGCGGACCCACAAAGCTGGTGGACCCACAGACTTCCCCTAGGCTGCAGGTACCAAGAAGAAACTGGGTAAAAGGTGAGCAGCTAAGACCAGACTCCCAACAAGCCCTTAAAAACAAGTCACAGCCTTCTGGAGAGACAGCTATCTAAAACAGAGACTTGATTTGCAGGGTAAATTTTGTCTTGGGGGACTACACTGTTTGTAGGAGTAGTAGATAACAGGCCCCAAAAATGGAGAAGAGACACACAGAATTGCTGGTTTTGATCCAAATGTGGTCAGAATAAACAGAAGCAACGCCTCCAGTAACAGCTGATTAGGGCAGCTCAACTCCAAGCAGAAATAATAGTCCTCCTTATCAAAATAAAACTCCACGTCTACCCTCTGCCCCTAATAAATGTTATGACTTTCCAGATTCAAGGAATCATAGAAAATACTACTGAGCCAGGACCAAGGAGCAGAAAAACTAGGGGAAGCACATCTAGTTAACAGAAACTTTTGTAGCATCCCAGGTCACCATTGTGGCCTCTTGCACAGGGAGAGGCTGGCATCTTTCAAGCTCTGTTTTCACAGCCAAAGGTGGGACCCATTTCTTCGATTCAGCTTTGCCTCAGTAAGTTCTTCACACACACACAAGCACAAAAACTCAGCTCTTGCTAAGATCAGGCTGAGAAGGAAGAAGGACAGAGTTTGTTACTGTTCTAGGGTTTTATTTAGTTTTTTTTTTTTTATTAATTCTTGGGATATGCTCAAACATTGCAATGGTGGAGACCATATAAGTAGCTAGATTAGAGCGACAGACATAACAGTGCTATTGGATACAGAAATAACAGCCATTGCCAGTTCCATGGAAAGAGAGGACAAATGAATAAACATCGATCATAACATCTGAAACCACCAGGCTTGGAAAAGCCTCTTTATTTTAGGAATAATTCACTGAAAGATGCCAGAGCTAGATCTGGCATCTGATGTTTTCTCAGGAGTATGATTGCCGTTGAGGAAGGAAAGGATTTTTGAGGATCCATAAATCCAGAAACCTTCTATGCCATCATCTTTTAATCACTAAGCCTTAGGGACAAATAAAAAGGCTGTTTTGCTTGGTAGGGCTTATTTTTGTTTTCTATTTTAAATATGCAGTCTTTCCTAAGAATTTTTTCCAGATGTTTTTTATGCTGAAAAATTGCAGGCAGTCCCAGGATGATATACAAATTGAATACAAAGGCAAGTGAAAAATCCAAATAGGTGTAAACCCTGATATCTCTTGAATACAAGATGGTCTCACCTCCACAGGACCTTCTCACCTGTTAGCAGATCTCACACACCATCAAGAATAAGGCAGGGGAGAATTCAGAAGGAAGTGGTAAGTATATATGGACTGAATGTCAGTGCAACTATACTATCACAGCCTATGGGACTGGAAAGGTATTTTTGGTGTCTGGTGTAATTTAGGAAGATGTTTCTGAAGGAACACAGACTGTGTCATTTTGGGGAGGGAGGATTTGGCTTCTTCAGGATTAATGAAAACTTACTAAGTAAGAAGCTTTCTGTATTTCCTCGCAGCTGGAGACCAATCATTGCAACACAGTTAGAAAAGGAGGCTGAAGGAAGAGAAATTCTCTGATTTAACCCGAGTTCCTTGCGTTACAGCTGGTGTGTGCAAAATGCATCTGGGTTCTGTGAAGTGTGAGATACTGAATATCTCTGTCTACCTCAGCAATGTTTGGAGCTTTACATTAAGCTGAGTGCTCAAATCCCAGAAGGTGGCACTGGGAAGCCAATCCCTTGGGACATCCTTGGTGTCAAATTCTCTGAGGATACTTGAGTAGACTATGTGAAGGGATCACTTAATGCATCACAGGCATGAAGAAGACCATACGTTACAAAACCATGTTCAGCTTCGGTTTCCTCAGCCAAAGAAAATACTAAAAGATAAATCCAAACGTAACCGCAATGCAGTTTTAAGAGGTTTGAGATAATGATTCAAGATGTGGATGCCCAAAATACACTTTAAGGGTGAAATGCTGGCTCCGTGAGTATCAGCAAGAAAATCTCGTGGTGACTGCATTGGAACTGCATCCATACAGTTTATCCAGACAAAGACAGTATAAACACCAGAGACTCAATTGTCCCTGAGCTCACAGTGCTCAGTTGTTTAAGCGCAGGAAATGGCCCACCCTTTTCCCACCTTTGTACACCCAGGCAGGGGTCAGACACTGTGTAGCTGCCACAAGGGCAAGGCTGATCTGAGTTAGTGTCTGGCATAGGGTGACGGAGGCAGGGGGGATGGCAGAGCTGCTGCCCTGGAGCTCTGCAAGTGATTGCAGAGGTGGCCACAAATGGGCCGAATGTATGGTCAATCTGTGAAAATGCCCCATGGCTGAGCAGATATGTTCTACCAGTTTTCTTCAAGAAACTGGGTTAAACCACTGTTCAGGACACAGTTTTCTTTTTTAGAGTATAAAGTCAGTACTCAGGTGAAAGAAAGGTTTCAATAGTTTCCCTTAACAGTCCCCTTACAAGGGGAAGAAGTCCAAGGAATCAAAAGTAATGCTGTCATTGACAGAACACAATTCCACCTCCTTCCAGTATCTTTTGCCACCATAACAGGATCCTGAAGTAGTTGTTTTTAATTCAGGATTGAGGTGATTTCATCCTTCACGGTCATTATCCGAACAAGCGAGTACATACTTCTCTCCTTCTTCGTGTTTGTCTTGATTATTCACCTTTGGTAATGGAATGTATAACTGGAGTGGGAAGGCATGAGTTCACTGCCAGGGAGTGCCTCCGCAGGCAAAATGAAACACAGTTACAAAAATCAAAAGCCATGATGAAAGAGAAAACTGTTTTTTTTCATTTTCTCTTAACTTAAAAACTCAAGGTAAAATAGTTGCCCAGCACCCTCCAGAAGAACTCCACATGTTGTGTGGAACCCTCATCTCGGGAGCAGTGGGAGCAGGCATTGAGAACCGAGTTTCCATGCTACATAGGCATGCACACATTTAATCCAGTTGTGGTTTTCTTAATATGCAAGGATCCTTAAGTCAGCTGTGGTTCGACTCATCAGTTCCAGCTAATTTTTAAGCTAAGGACTCTCATAAGCAGATTCAAGAGCATCTGGGCAAATTTAGCTCCAACCAATTTGCCTTGAGAACATCCTTTGAATACATTTGCATAGTCTGTGTTCACAAAGCTACATAAAGCATGCTTTGCCAGCTGTAGGCTGGGCCCCTCAGCCTGGCATGCTGCTGTCACTGCTGAAAATCCACTGCAGCCATGACAAAGTGCTTACAGCCATTCACCTTTCATTTAGTTGATATTAAGTGTACCCCTGTATAACAATGTGTGACAAAAGCCTGGAATAATGGTTATTTAAGCACTGGTCAGGCAGCCTGCAGGCAGGGGGCTCATGCCCCACATCACTGTGCCACAACCTTGACCTGATGACAGGATATCTGAGAGTAAGAATGTAGAGCCACTGCTACCACCCAGGCTTGGCTTTCCCACTGCAGCATAGTGCCAAATTTGATAGTCTCTTTGGTGACCCAGGCACATGCCCATTAAGACAAGTTTATTTTAAAGAGGTTAGGGAGCAGCTGATGGGTGGTGGGAATCTTTCGGTATTCCAAAACAGGCAGTGTTTGAATGGACAATCTACAGATGTGAACGTCAGCAGACGTACTGGCAACACCCCGTCCTAGAGTCTTTGTGAACTTTGAGTACTTGCTGTTTGGTGCCTAATTGTAGCCCCTGCAGCAGTTCATTACTTACAGCATATTGGGATCTAGGGATCCTGGTCAGACTCAGAGTCCCTTTGTGCCAGGTGCTGCGCAAACACAAATGCCAGTTCTGGTAGATCCCACAAGCTAAGACCTTGCAAACTCTTATCCGTGTGCTAAACTTTCTGTACAGCTGTAACTTCACTGGGTTCAGGCTGATCTGTGCAGATATGCAGTTCTATTGTGTTCTAGTTCATTATCTACTTAACACCTATTGAACCCTCTGCAACTGCCTAAAAGCATAAAGTAAATCATGCCCATAAATGTTTGTAGAATGTGGGGCTTAATAAAAACTAGCAGCAATATAGGCAGAGGAAAGCTTGAGGGAGAGAGAAGATAGAAGTTCCCTACCATATAGGGAACTTGTGATTACATGGAGTAACTACATACATAATTTGTGGGCTTCATGGCTTGGGAATTCTGTTTATTTGCCTAATGTAAATGAGCAAGAAAACTTAAAGAATCCCTGCCACCTACTGAAGCCAGAGCTGCAGTGTTGTAGGCCTCACCCAGTGCATTTATAAGCCCTTCCTTGTTCAGGAAAACACTTGGCCACATTTTACACTCTAAGAGGAAAATACCAAATAGCATGTTCCCTGCAAGGACTGGGGACCGCTTACCTGCACAGTGCAAACCCAAATAAACATGCTGTCCCCCAAAATACTCCTGTACAGTGAACATACGGAGGGAGGACCCTGTGAGGTTTGGGGGTGATGTTTCTTTCAATATTTGTGAACTTTTTTCTGTATTACTTGGCCAGCTCTAACCAAAAGCCACCTTTGGGAGTGTTCTGTATTCAGTCTAATTTAGACATACCCAATTTAGATGCAAGTTCTCATCATGCATCACTTTCAGAACAAGTTTCTTTGTAAGCTGTTGACAGAAAATGTTTATAGTCCTATTATACTCCAGTAAAAATGCGAACTGAGTAATGGATGTAATATCTTTTCTTTCAGTTTACTGGAGTTTGTTTCCCTCTTGTGCGAAGTTTTGTCCGGATTTTTTAAACAAATTCACTTTGTCCTGACTCACACTTTTTGTTCTCTATGACGGGTTTAACAAGTTGAAGTTTGGAGAATTTGCAGAGTGTGTCTGTTTTGGAGTGACAATATTTCCAGGGAACCAGGATTCCTAAAACTGATTATGTTAATCAGAAATGTGTGGTAACCCCTCTGCTTTGGGAACACTGAGATAACAGATCACCTTTAACTTACTGACACACTTTGAGTTTTGACTACTGAATAGTTGCAACAGTCTACACATTGAGTATCAGCTATTTGTAGCACTTGGCAAACAGGATAAAATAGGTGAAACTGATTTTTTATCAGCTCTCTGCAGGTCTAAAATTCTTATTTAACAAAGAGTTTCTATACTTACTGAAGTTAAGCATACACTGAAGATAAGCAAAAACCTGAAAGCTTTGCTGAATTCATACTCGGTTAGGTAAGGTTACACAGTTTTTGCCTAATCTGGGCCACAGCTAACAGCTGAGTAGTGATACCGAGTGTAACAACCAGGACTCCGGGGAGGGTGTGCATGCTATTTTTGACCCACTTAAATTGATTGCTATTCAAGTTTCGTGTCATTTACAAAATGTTACAAAGATACAGAGAATCTACAAACAAACCCAAGCTACCTGTTTGCCTCACTTTTTTACAGCTCTCCAGAGCCCTTTGGCTTTTTACCCTGCCTGGTGACTTTGTTTTCACTGCAGCATGCCAAGTTGGCTGATCTTCCTGAATATTGATATGTGAAAGGAACAAGTCTTCCCTTTATTTAACATGGGTCTTGTTTGCTCTTCCTGGCATTGGGTCTTTATTACGTCTGCAGGGAGGGTTAGCATTTAATGTGTGTGTTATTGCAACGTGTCTTCATCAAGATACAGGCATGCCCCAGCAGGACAAGGTGCTGTGAAAGTTCAGGTTGCTGCTGTTGCTTCCAGCAAAGGAAATTATTTTTCAGCCACCCATGTTGAATTGCCAGTGGCCAACACGGAAACCTTTTGCAGACCAAAAGGTACCAGACCACAGATATTTACACCACCTAAGATGCAGCTCAGGGACCAGCAAGTCAAAGGCTGAATCCTGAATTTTCTACTGAAGATTTGATCTTGTTAAGATCGACTTGCCTAAGAAATCTTCCTTTGTGATATTAAACTTATTGATTTGAACATGAAACCAATCCTTTTCCAACTGAAATTCCCCTTGAATAGAGGTAGGAGAAGCCAAAACTTGTGGATTACACCAGTGAAAGAATACGCTATGAGCAGGCATTATGGGCTTTGGGAGGAACGGAACAGAACAGAGAACATGATTAGAAATCACAGGGTCATGCTCTCAAACCAAACACATGGTCCTTACAAGCTTTCCTCTGAAATGAGTGGGAGGGAGGCTTTCAAGGCTAAGCCAATGTTGTATTGTAGCACACCTTTGCCATAACTTTGGTTGATGGCTTTCCCAGTGTACCTGTCCATGGACAAATCACACACAAGGTATTTGTGACCTTCACATACAGAGCTTGTTCTTTCCAACAAAAGCAAATGAAGCTCCCAGCTCATGAAGAAAGACACTTAGATTATGACAACCTGCTGACACACATGATAAAAGTGGTTTTTTTTTTTCAACTCAAAATAGCCAGAATACTCCTATGAAATATTCTTTCTCACACAACATACTGTTTTCTCATCATGTGTGTTGACATTTTTCAGACTGACCTCAGCTAGATATTTTGTTCCGGAGTCCCCATTTAGTGGAACATTTAAACAATAACACTTTGAAGCATGCTCAGTCTCTCTTTTGAAGTCCATTCAGGCTCTGCCCTAGGGTCAGCAGGCGCATTCCAGCAATGATGCACGGACCATCTGCTGTACAAGTTTAAATCCCACTGGTCCTATACCTAGAGGTACTAACACGTTGCATAACTCGCACTGAAAAACAGCCTGTCAGTTCAGATGGGCTTTGGATTCATTCCTATAGTTCTCTTATCCTCCCGCTGGAGGGCCTGTGTACAGTAACCTTTGAGTGTGGTTTCTGTAGACTACAAATTAATGAGACAAATAATAAGAAATGACATTAAGTTCTTGCATTCAAAACCTTTATTTTCCTTTGCCCAATTTACACCCTGGCTCTGTGATTCCCAGAGTTCACTGCCTGACATCTCATTTAGGTGCCTTCCTGTTCCAGACTTTTCCCTTTGGTGGGCTCTGAGTAAGTTAACCTAAATAGTGATCCATGGCCTAATGTCAATTGCTGAACAAGGGAAAACCAGGATGGTGCAATATGAAGGGTGAGTTTTCCAAGAAAACATCAGCGATTCAGGTGACCACTGGCCATTTACTTGGGTAGGAATCTGGCATCAAAAATATGACAAAAATCTCTGCCAAAATATGTCTTTGTCTATATATTTTATCCATTGTGCTTTAATGCTAACTAGTCATTATTAAACTTAACAATGCATTGGCTAAGGTTAATGTATTTCAAACCCAAGCACTGTTGGTCTCATTGATGCTATGTAAACACAGAGGAAGGAGTGGTCCCTGCCCTTGGGAGTTTAAAATCTAAACTTGGACAATACACTTCAAACATATGGTATATCCTGCAGGCTGAACTACCAAACTTCAATCAGCATTAGCCTTAACAATTAATTTATGTTGCACATATGTTCTGCATTTGGGGGCATTAGCCCTGATGGGCCCCTTGACAGAAATGTGAGTGTATGTACACGCTGACCTTTTAGTGATACAGAAGGACATGGCAACAAGCAGGAGGAGGTCAGCTGAGACCTGTGGGATGGAGCATGGCACGAGGGTAAGCGTGGCACAGAGACATAAATAGGGTACAAAAGAGGGAGATCTGGAAGTGTTGTGGCATAAGTGAAGGAGAACAGCCATATCAGAGCAAGTTTTTCAGAGCAGCTCTAGCACTAGTTGAGCACCAAAATAAGTGGGCACGTTTCCATTTTTGAGTATCTGTCACTTATTTACATGCCTCCTTGGAAACTGAGTTCTCCAGAAAATCTGTCCTCAACGGTGGGTGCTGAGCACTATACAATCTGGCCTGTTCATTTCTCAGTATGTGGTTCATCTGTTCTAAGGAACAAGTCCTTCTGGAAATGAAGAAAAAAAAAAAAGGCAGAAAGAAGTGTTGGATACAGAAAAGCACGCAAGCTGCCTCGTGGGCTAAGAACAAGAAAGGCAGAACAAGCAAAATTTCATGAACCACGTGAAGTCAAATGTCGAGCCAGCAGGACCCCTTATAAACACTGCACCACTCCAGAGATGGTGGGCATGGGCTAAATCACTGACAAGTCAGGAGTCATGAACTGGCTGATTTGCTTCATCTCCCTGCTCAAAATGTTCATACCTGTTCAAGAAAACAAAAAAGAAAAAAAGGTGGAACATTTGCCCCACTACCCTACAGGAGAAAACTGTGAACATTAGTTAAGACCAAAACATGGCCTCAGAAGGAAGAAGCAGCCCATGAGCTTGAAAGGACATCATCTGAGGCTTTCTGCCTCCACAGAACAGAGTAGAAAACTGCATAACAGAGCATGAAGGCACCCAAAGCTGAAGAGCATAACATGGGACATGCTCCCATGGATGCAGAAATCCAGCCCCTGGCTGAGGAGGGATATAAATCCCTCATGTGGTAGCCATGGCTCACAATGGAATGTGATGTAGCACTAGTGGTAGACAGTCAGCCTTTTAGTTAGACCTCCTCAGACCTTGCTGTCCCCTCTGAACCTCTGGATCAAAGCATAATGCACCTCTCTTTGCGTCACCTCCGAACTTGTCCTTGGATCTCCCTGGTGGGATCTTGTAAGAGGATCGGATAGGCCAGGAGGGAGCAACTCCATTGTTTAAGCACAAAAGGCCACGTTCATTAGTAGGCAGGCATCTTAGAACCAGTTGTGGAAAAAGAGAGTGGATTTGCCATTAAATCGGATATTCCTGGAGGTTTTCCTCAGCACAACTCCCTCTTTTAAGCTAACAGAAGCAATTGAGAAAATTGCCCAGTAATTCCTGAGTTCCAGTCCCAGCTCTGACATGAACTCTGAAGCCAATATAATCCTCTTGTTCCTTACAATAAGGCCTCAATCCTTCCCTGCCATAAACCAGCCTAACGCCATTCACCTAAGTTAGTGTTACCCCATTTGAAGATTTGGTTCAGAAATTAGGCCACCACGGGACAGGATCGTGCAGAAATATCCAAGAAAATCTGGTCCCCAGAGAAGTTTACACTCCAAAACAACAATATTTGTACTTGTGAGCTGTCCTCATGACATTTTAGGCCCACGGAGCAGTTACTTCCTGACAGGACGTGTTCCTGTGAGATGCAGGTTTATGAGTGATGGATATTGGGATAATTAACCATCTTCAGTTGGTGCTGCCAAGGAAGGGAGGGAGCCTCGCAGTGCCCACTGCACAGCCACAGATTCACTCTGTGGAGGAGCTGCCAGAGACTTGCATGGTGAAGGATCCAGTTCAAAGGGGCCAGGTCAGGAACTGGTAATGACCCAAAATTTAAGGAAGGTTCCCAGGTCACATCCACTGCCATTTTCTAGTTACATTTGCCCTCTTCTTGGTAAACAGCAAATATTTTCTTGGAATCAGTCTAATTTCTTATGCCACTGGCAAAATAAACCCCGGTTCATCATGGATATGTCCTTTCCAAAGAATTACCACAAAAATGTCTGAAACCCTATAAAGGCTGTTAATGACTCTAAATCTCCATAGGGCTTTTTTCCCCCCTTCTTCTTCCCTCTTTTCTCCTTGCTTTGACGAGCTGGTGAGTTGGGAATGGTTTTAAATACCACAATAGTCGTGGCAGGACATCAAGAAAGAAAAAGGAACAGAGTTTTGAAATATTTTGTGTAAGGCTTCAAGCACTTGAGTTGGTGCTTAACTGGCTGGCGTGTACCACACAGCAGTCAGATGATCTCTGCAGCTTTGGGAAATAGGAGAAACTCTGGAGAAGGGTGGGGGGGAAATGGTCTCTCCCACATTGGTCTTTATTGTCTTATGGATTTTATCACAGTATTGTTCTTTATTTCCTGCTATTTATAGGCTCTCATGTTTTGTGCTGCTTTCATGTTTGTGTTATCTGCCTTCCCACGACATGCTTCACCCCAGCCCTTGCCTACAGCTGGATCCATAAAGGACAGGCACACGTGGGTCTGAATGGCACATCAGGGCTCATCTTCTTTCCCTCGGCAATGCATGCAAACTGCCCTTTTCTGAAGCACTAAGCAACCCAAGATGGTGATTTAGATGATGGTAGTTGCCCTGCACACTCTTGCCTAAAGGGATTGAAGAGTTTGTCATTGGGCTTTTGGGTATCAAGCGCTGATATCCTTTAAAAGCCCCAGCCAGTGATGCTGGGGCTGTTTGCTCTAAAGCCCATGCTTTACAGTGAATTTAAACTATTAGCCCATCGGTACATGACTTGATGATAACCACTCTAGAAAGTTCACCTGAATTATTCTGTAACTCTTGTCTTTGTGCAAGGTACTGCAGAGAGAACATGCTACAGGGGCTATTCTTGTCCTAAGTCCCTGTGATTTAGGGATATAACTCCACTGACCTGAACTTGCTAAAGTGAAGTTAGTTCTGGTTTGAAAGAAATAATGAGATTTCTAAAAGTCAGGTCCCTGTCCTAGTAAACTTGCTGCCTCAAAGGTGGCTCCAATAGGCCAATAGAAATAAAAATGGGAGAGGTGCCTTGGAAGGGACCACACAGCTCAATGCCAGTAACAACAGGCATAAACCCTTCACCTAAACAGAGAGGAACAGCAAGCCCTGCTTTGGGACCCTTTCACAACATGTATCCAGCAGCAACACCTGCCAGGGGCTGCTGGAGAATTTTAAAGAAAATTAAACAGTTGCTTAAAGATAGAGCCAGGCTTGGACAGCTTTTGCTTGTGGGATTTTTGGGCAAGTTACTCCCACTGTTTTATCTGTGAATACGTGCAAAACAGCCACAGAACATCATTCTGTGCTGTGGGGCAGCATAAAGGTACCTGTTTGTTAAGGAGAGTCATTCTGTTTTGCCTCAAATTGTCTGTATTCTGGGAACATCCCTTGAAAAAAGAAGCAGAATTTTTCTGTAAGCAGTGTGACATTCAGGTTTTATTCAGACAGTTTGACACAGGTTTCTGGAGTTATCCTCACTGCCGGTAGCAGCCAGCCTGAAAGAGGAAACATGATGGAAACTGGAAGCATCTGTAATGCACCAGACTAAGCAAAGATGAAGTGCAGTGCAAAGAGAATCAAGGAGTGGTAAAGAGCATGGTCGTGTTGGTGAATCCTGAGATTCTTTCTAAGGTGCTGCTAAGAAGCAAACTTGTGTCAAGCCATGAACATCGTTAAAGCACGCACTTTGTCTCCCGGGCACCAGGGAGTCCCAAAAGCCGCCGTCTAAAATTTTTACAGAGAAATCATCCATTGCAAACAATGTGGGGAAAGCTATGTGGAAATTCTTTTTCAGGGTGGGAGGAAATAAATCGCTAGTAGGAACTCCACCCCACTGGAAACCAAAGACTGGACCAACTCTCATTCCATCTGAGAAAGAATTAAAAGCGTGAAACCAAAGTTTTCCAGCAGAGACTGCTGCAGAGGCTTAAAAGAGTGGCTCTGGAGCAACTGCTGGAAAACATAGCCCCAGCCCTCCCAAAAAGTGCTGAGTGCCTTGGTGTCCATGGAGATCAGCATGGATAAGGGGGTGTCACCTCTCCCAAGCCCAGCAATTACATTCCCCTTCTGTCTTTTGTTTCAGCTGATGAAAACCCGACTGTTTTCAGCTCTGTGTCTGGTACAAGCCAACTCCTGTTTATCTCCTGAGCCACACTTTCCAGCATGTCATCGGGTGCCCTCTTGGCCACCATCTAAGGCGCACTGACAGGTTGCGGTAGTTTTCCAGTCAGACTCTGAAATGGTTACTCACACCTTTAGCGTGGCAAGATTAGATTATTGTAATTCTTCATTGGCCACCTTCCCAAGGGGGGCTCTGCACAAACTCCAGATGGTGCGAAATGTGGCCAGCAGGATTTGAGTTAAGAAGGGACAGTATCGTTCATTCTGTTAAAACCTCTACCTTGGCAACTGGTTAGACAGCAAACTGATTTCAAACCTGTCCTTTTTCCCCTCTGTGCCCAGCTGAAGTCAGGTCTCTGTGAGCAATATTATGATTCGTTACCATCTGGAGTACGTTACCCAGGGTCACACTACTTGGTAAATAATTTTCTGAGGAGTGATTTCAGGAAGGTGAGGGTAGTATAAACCTGATTTCCATCTGCTCATTCTGCTCTAAAGCCTGTGCAAAAGCTGGGTGGGATACTGCAATTACACCCTTTGCAAACATTAGGCAGTGTCAAGGAGCAGCGGGCTCTCCTGCACTTACTGCACCAAAACTGCAGCCTAAAGACCATCCCCCTGCTCCCTTCTGGGCAACTGCCTCCAGGCATAAGGCAGCAAATCATAGCCCTCCTCTGGCACAGCTGGGGACAAATGGCAATGCCAACCTTATCCCACAGAGGCAGCCACCTAAATGCAGCACATCCTCAAAGTTCTTCTAAATTTCAGGTGGGTAATCTCATCCCTTCTAACCTCAGTGTGAGCTGCCAAAGGGATGCCCGGACAGCAGCTGGGCACCCTGCTCCTGCTCTAGGACTGCAGGCCCTCACCAGAAAACAGACTGCTGGTACGTGTCCCTATGTGCCATCTTTCACTTCGTGTAAACAGTGGCTACACAAACAATTGATAGGATAATAACTGGCTTCATACAGACCAGCACAAATAAAACCTTCCGGTGTTTTGGGCTTTTGTCTTCTCAGAACTTTCCCTTTCCAGAAGAGCATGATACGAAAGGTGTATTACTTCATATTTCATTTGTTTTCATATTGAGTCCAATAGTTAAAACCTTCCCTGATTTAGCTCACAGTGGCTTAACTCCTACAGGCCTTTCATGCAAGGGGAGAGTCTTAGGCAGGCTGTAATTAGAATCTAGTAAAGAATGATCATTTGGCTTCTTTGTATTAACTGCTATTGACGCAGCAGTATGTGATTTGCTGCATAAGAGCGAGAAAGGCTGGGGACAGCTTTTGCCGTGCAGTGGAATGGCATGGCAAACACAGCGTGCCCTGAGCTGTTTACCTTCCCCGTCACTTCTACAGGGAACCTGTGACCTGCCACTCATGGACGTGGATATAAAAGCTGTTTTGGTTGGTTGTTTTTTCTGTTAGTGCAAGACAGCTGACACAGACTGTTTTGGGAAAACAACCAAACCCTTTTGTTTTGCATGAAGGGGGTGAAAGAACCTGTATATATAGAATTGCCCTGACTCTGCAAACAGCTACTGCATAAGGAAGAGTGAGTGACAGTCAGCTCTGGGGCACAATGACTGTCATTTTAGAAATTCAGAAGCCTCAAAGCCTCAGGAAGCTGTTAAAGACAAAAAATATTTCCCCACATGGATAAAAATACATTTTAAAGAGAAAAACAGCATGTGAGAGAACAGGTCAAGTCAGGATGGTTCACCTGAAATCATGAGAATTCGGAGTTGAGAAAAAATGAGATAGAGGTTGGTCTCTGTGTTTTGAGCTTAGCTGATCTGCACCTGCCATGGGACTGGGAAGTATAAACAGACTTTTTGTACCACTTTTATAAACCGTGTCCTGCTGGACCAGATGTCTGGCCATTTTAACACAAGAGAGCTCGTGGGAATAGCTTTGGGATTACTGCAGCCTGTACCACCCTGAGCGCAGCTTCAAGGCCAGGAGTTACCTTGCTACAGTTACCTTTAGTTACAGTCTAAACCCAGTACTTTGATACAGCCCTGCCTCAGTGCTTCCTTGAACATGATGCTGCCTATGAGAGATGCTGACAGACACCTGCCAGTTAAAAGTACCCATTCATTCCATTTCCAGATTTCTCCAAAATAGGAAACCACTCAGCTGCTGAGTAAAGGTGCCAGTCCGCATCCCACCAGTGCTAAGGGTACAGCCTTAACTTTAATCTAGAATGACAATGCTATTAATTTTACAGATGATCTTTTAATTTCCCAACAATTCATTTTAAAGACAAATTTTATCATTATTTGTTCAGCTGAAACACTTCACCAGTGGCTGGGCTTGAGGTGTCTGAATAGAGGCATCTAGAGCTATTTTAAGAGTTCGCGACCCTCCCTAAGGCACCTGCACAGGTAAAACGCAGGGCCTACAGGAGACCAACATGTTCTTTCAGGGACAGATGGAGCTCATGTGGGACACACGGAGGCACTGTAGTATATCACAGTATCCTATATACTGCCAGATTCATATGGGGAGGCAACTCAACTGCCTACTCTGTGAATCAACACGGTGTTTGCAGAGGATCTGCTCCCAGCTTCTTTGTCTGCTGAGAATTGAGCCATGAATGCATCCTGTGCATTTCAGAAAACTGCCCCAAAGGAATGCTGGGAAAGGGAATGCTTGCTTATTTTATGTAGAAAATAACAGCTTACTTGTATCCCCGCAGATGGGCCTTATTTTAGTGGGAAGTCACTAGAAAGTCTCCATGACACCAGCTACCCCGGCCTCGAGCAGCTGAGCAGAGCCATGATCTGCTCAAGTCTTCATACACCCAAATATCAATCCACTCAGCACATGCACATGACAGTGATAACCATCTGAGGGACCACGCGACAGACTAGAAAATTAGACAGCAAACCTCACCCCACCGTGTGTCACATAGCCCACTAGCCCAAACATGTGCCATTTCAAGCCAAGTCCAAGTTCTTTACCAGATGAAAGGAAGGTCCTCTTCATCAGATAAACAGCATAGTAAGTGCAGCAGCCCTCAGCTGTGAACATGAATGCTCAATGTGCCAGGTGGCTTAAACTGCAAGCATGTAATCTCCTGTTGCTGTGTAGCTTTCAGGCATCCTTCCACATTCTCAATTCTCCTGATAAATTTGTTTCCAAAGAACACATTTTCCAGCAATTCATAACATAAAACATCACACATTATGAAATCTATCTCCCCCACTACAGCCAAGAGTGAAAGAGCTCGTAAATCCCTATAGAGCCACTCTTGAACAACTGGGGGGAAGCACATTACGAGGAGGTATGTTGTATTTTCTACAGACCATCACTGTGACCATAAGTGTGAATGACTACCCAAACTTCAGGGTATTTGCAAATATCACTGAGGAGTGAGCAGAAAAACCAGATTGTAGGCATTCATACAGAGTCTTTAACTAGAGAGAATAACATGGCTCTCTGCATAGGAAAGCCATATCTCCACACGGTACAGATCAACACAGCTCCATTATGGAATTACATCAGTCTGTGCCAATGGGGATTCAGTCCAGGTATGCACACAAGGATGTCTGTCTTTACCATGGAAACACAACACCCAGGTGAGGGACCACACGAGCAGCTTAACGACAACTGTATTAATACTTGACAGGGCAGGAAAGAAAAATGAAAACAATTGTTCTAATTGAAACTACGGGGGGTGTGTAAGTAGGGCAGAATGCACAGCAATTACCTGATTTGGAGTTGAGCCATAACACCGGCACTACTGCTCCTGCTCTATGGGACTGTGAAGGAGCCTGAGTAAACAGGATTTTGGTTTTCCATCTTTGGCTAAAATGGTTGTTGACACAGAAACAGAGAACTGTGTAAAATGACATGGTGCCTGCTCAAGTCTGAGGATTGAAGTGGGGCCACAAGGTGAGGAGCTGAATTTCTACCCACACTTGCATCAAACAACAAAGATGTGGTACTCCCTGGGTTTCCTGCCTGGAGAGTGGTTGGGCGCAGCTTTGACCAGCTGTGGAAAGGAAACGCCAGGTTATTGCAAATAAAATCAAGGCTCTGTTTCCAGGAGTGTTAACATGAACGTTCTGGATTTCCTCAGGCTGGAGATGCTACCAGCTAACAGTTCCCTCTCCCTGCAGTCTACCTGCCACATGTTGACCCCTATTCCTTCCTCATAGGCATCAGCAGCAGCCCCTGGGCCCCGCTCCTCACTCTCCACCACATCCTCTCCATGTTGCCTGCAGAGAGGCAAACCCGCACCGAAAGCTGTCCAGAGACCAGTTCCTGGAAATCCCACACTGCAGTGGATTCCCAAGCACGGGGTGCATGAGAAGCATGAAGACGACAGCTAATAGCAAAATGAGGAGCCACTGGTAGCATGGGTGGGGGATAACCTGGCCTGGTGTGACTTAGGAGTCATTTAGAAGTATCAGGCGAGAAGGACCAATAGTGTCTACAGGAAAGACTAGATGAAGCCCTGGAGGAACAAAGCTCCTTTTCCAAGGAAAAGCCCAATAGACAATGGCTTACCCAATGATCCCCATTCATGGCCCAACAAGCATGTCTTACTCATACAACAGAGAAACAACTTCAAGCATCTGCCCCAGCCACTGCTCTGTGACTGTGCTGAGCAGTGACTGCAGCCGACCTGGCGGTACAGAGTGACAGGTCCTGCACGCCACCAACACACAGGTCTGAACCTGTGACCCACAGGTTCTGCAGACCATCACAAATCCCCTGAGACATACAGCTCCCCACAGCCTTCCAGGTTGTTTTTAGTTAGACAAATTCAAATGGCTGCCACAAAAGCTTAATCTCTTTCCAGCCACACTCACGCTGAGTGTCAATAGGAAAAAGTCTCATGAATACGCTTGATAATTACAGAGCCGTGGCTGTAGCGAAGAACAAAGTATAATGCAGGCTTGAATACTCAGGAAATTGACTGCTGATATGTTTCCATTCATTGTTTTGTTCTCTGTTCTCAGTGTTATATTAAAATCTCCTACTAAGAATGAGCTTTCTTGTTTAATGGAACTTGTCAGTTAGAGGAAATCTGCTTGAGCTGTTTGATCTATTCTTTAAAATAATATTAATTGCAAAGTTAGCACAGACCCTTACTTAGCAAATCAGTCGAAAACTAGAGCTGGTATTTTTCAAAATCTGTTACCCACAAAAAATCATGGGCCATCACTTTCTCACTTTAATGCATTCACTGTCCCTTTGCCCTGACTATTCAGTCCTGGCTATTCATTAGATATGTTGATCAATCGTACCAGTCACCTGACATTGTTTTCCTGACTCTATTAGTGAAAAGTGATAGCAGTGAATGGCAAACAGTAAGCATGGAGAGAATCTCTGGTCACGAGAAAATTCATGAAACCTTGCAGTTTGTGAGCATTTTTATAAAATCCTGACAACCATATCAACTTATTCAAGTGTGACCTCACGTCTGTAGGAAACCATGCTCGGTGCTTCTGCCTGCCTCTTCACTAATGGAACTGGTTGTCTATTTTTGATTCCATGTGACTCGAAATTAAAGACTGAATTTGCATGTTTGCTATTCATCCTGATTCCCAGCATGCGCACTCGCAATAACAAATCTTCACTTCAGGCTCAGAAGCTGACGTACAGCAGAATCTGGATTTCCAAAGTCCTACAATTCAATGGCATTTAAATCTGAAGGTTTCACTTGGTTCCTTGCAGACATAAAAGAACCATTTAGAAGAATCAGATGCAGTGGCCAGTTTAAACTCTATGTAAATTTGTAGGATTATTTCAACTTGCTCGTTCTGAACCCTCAATGAAAATTTGCAAAAATGGATTGCACTGGATGGCTCACAGAAACAGTATTTCTTTTGTGAATGTCTTCCTGCTTCCAATTATATCAGAATGATGGAAGAAAGCGGAAACAGTTGATTTCAGGCTCATGCAGTTAGATATAACACATTCTATCATCATCAGTATTTGATGCTTTTCTTTAGGCAATCTCAAAGACTTTCGGCAATACTCAGAAGCCACTGCTTATGTCAGCATGATCACAAGTGCCATCACTTTTAGGAATTTGACTTTGCAGATGGAGAAGTGGTGGTGTGAGCCCCCTCCCTGAGAGGCAGCAGACTCCCTTTCCCCTCCATCATAACATCTCTGGCAGACACCTGGAAATGCCTCCCTTCTCTGGTAGCAGCAGATTGTACCTGTGCTTACTCGTGGAATTTGCTTCACCTTGGCCTTGCTAAGAACACTGCCCTGGAGCTGTGGACTGCTGTCAGTGCTGCAGCTCTGCTGACACAGAATCACCGACTGCGGATTAGGAGCAGCGAGACACTCCTACAGAGGTACCTTAGTGATGGACGTGCCTCAGCCGCGACTGCTCATACTGTCGGGGGAGCCTGAGCTCCCTGCCTACGCGCATTTCAGGACATGTACCGTCCTCCTCTGCTCCATCTTCCCTGCTCCTGACTAATTCAGGCAGCTCAAGTCACAGGGAATTCCTCTCAAATAAAACCATCCTCCCCCGCTCTGATCCTTTCTGAAAGCAAGGGCAGAATTGTTCAAAACAACCCAAGGGAAGAAATTCAAAATAGGAGATGACCTCCTTCCAACCCTCAGTGCTCGGGGCCGAGGTGTGGCCCCCTTCTAGCGCCCGGGGTCATTCCAGCACCTTTGTCTCATTCCCTCCTGGAGCGACGCCCTCCCGCGCCGCCGCCTCCCACGCGGCTCGTGTTTTCCGCGGCCCATGAAGAGTTCTCTGTTCCCGCATGAGTCACGCCCGCAGCCCGCGGGCAGTGACATCAGCCCCTCCGCAGCCCTCACCGGGGCCGAGCACGCCGGCTGCCCTTGGCATTCACTCGGAGCAGGGCTTTGTGCCGAGGATAACGGCGGGGAATGCTCGTGGGGAGGGCTGAGAGCGCAGCACAGGCGATGGCCACATGGAGCGATCTGCTGCGGGGGATGCCATCCCGTGAGCCGCAGGAGGAGCAGCTGCAGCAGCCCTGTTTTTCACGCCTGCCAGCAGGCAAACTCTCTCCTGGCATCCCCGGCGTGGTGCTAAAGCCCTGCCGGCTGTCACTACCTGCGCCAGCCACGCCGGGACACGGCACATGCTGCAAACACCTTTTCCTTTGGCGGCGTTGGCATTTCATCTGAGACCGGGACAGAGAGGGTGCGGCCGGTTTTCAAGACTGCTTAGAGACTACAATAAGAGCTCTTTACGGGCTTAAAATTACCATTCTGCAATACTGGCAAACCATTCCCTCTTCCAGGAAAGCTGTACTGCAAGAAAGTTATCCCTCCGGTGTTGTCAGCTGCACCAGCAGCTGTACAGACCTGTAGCTCTGACCAAAGGCCTACATCAAGGGACTGAATGACTTCATGACCGTGATGGATGCAGAGTCAGTTCAAGAGTGCTCAGCTGTGCAAACGAGATGCTGCCACCTCATTGATAACAGGGGAGAGTGCTTGTGCCAGGGCAGAGGAGGGGACATGTAAGGATGAAGCAGATAATGGTGAATCAGGGAGACGATGCCAACTCTGAGCTTGCTGTTTTGGGGAGATAGGCACCCCACCTATTTCAAGCCAGTACCCTTCTCTCTGTGGCAGGAGCAGCCAGCACAGTTTGCCAAGGCTTTGCAATAGAAAAATGTGTAATGAAGTATTTTCCTACCCATTTGCTTCTGCTAGTGCTGCTGGAAATTAGAACCATCCCAGAGTGGCTTGCTCACCCATCGAGTTCAGCCACAGCAGCAAAGCCCTCTCCATGTCTAGTGGGAAAGGCTGCCAGGTGAGCTCCGCCAATTGCTTTTGAAACGTCAATAAGGCACTTACACACAGAGAGGCACAAACCAAACTTCTCAGTTCCAGCGCAAGGAGAGTTCTGCTTTTGCTCTGACCTCACTACTTTGGTGCTGTTTGAGGCTTAGACTACAACTCCCACCTGCACTTCTGTTTTAGATTTGGCTGAACCTCCATGAAATGTCAGCTACAGTTATGAGACTTCAGCACAGAGATGGGAAACACTTGATGGCTGATGTTTCTTTCTGAGGCCTTTTTTGTCCATGAGACTTCAGCACCCTGAACCTAAATCCTTCCCCCAGATTGTCCTTCAACCCTGGCTACACATGCTGTAGCCAAACAACATCCCTCCCTACTTTTTTCCTTCTGGAGACACAGCAGCTGTTCTGTTTTGCTGCTGAATGAGGCAATGTTTTACTGGCTACGGTTTACTGATTTGCAGATTTTGGTGGCAATGCTGTCACAGAATTCCCACCATCAGCCCATGCCAGCATCCCCTCCCCACCACACAACACTTGGGCCTTTCAGCCGGGCCAGCGCAGTTGTTCCCAGGCCATGGTGACTGGGCTCTAATCTAGTTGAGGCAAATCGGAAAAACAAAAACCAAACCACACAAACAAAAAAGGAAGAAAACAAAATCCTTCCTGTTTTACAGGGCAATTTGTTTACAGTCTTAACCCCCATCAGTTCCTGATGTGGCTTGCTGCAGAGTCACATGAAGAATTATTTAGACACAGCTGGGAGGGGGCTGAGCTGGAGTAAAATGGTGGGAAAAAAAGGCTGAGATGGGAACATCTCAAGGTAGAATTACTACTAAAGCTTCCTTGTCCTCAAACCACGGCCAAGGTTTCTTATCTTGGACCACAACCACGAGATCACCATAACTTTCCAGTAAACAGCCAATTCATTTCACAATTTATACATCATTACACATCCTCCACATACCAGAGAATTAGCTCTACAGACTCCTTTCAGGCCTTAAAAGGATCCTTAGGCTTCAGTTTTCATTTTTAAATGAATACAAGCACCCAACTGAGTTGTAAGCTACTAAAGCAAGACATCACTTCAGTGATAAACTAAATAATTTCAAAATAATTCACTTAATTGTCCCATTCATGGACCTATGCCTTCAGAATGGAACACACTTTGAGATTCCAAGTGACACAAATAATAAGAAAAATAACAAAAGCACATTCCATCTTACTGAACAAAACTGTGATATACCAAAATACAGCTCGTGCTGCATTATCACAGCCTGTGCAGAGGTGTGGGCGGGAAGCAGGAGGCTGCAAGAAGAGACAGATACAATGGCTCCTACATGCTACTTTTTCCTCCGTGTTGCTGTTTGTCTTTTGCTGGAGGAGCGCAGCAAATACATTAACACCCGCACGAAAAATGAGCTGAGGTAATTCCATCTATGAGCATGTGATCAGTCCCACTGCCACAAATGTTTTCCCTCCAGGTCCATATCTGAATCTCACACGGACTGACTCACGCTGCGGCCGTGCGCGTCACTACTACCCGGCTGTCATTTGTTTCCTTTTGGAACGGGATGTTCTATAATAGCTCCAACTCCCACTCGACAGTTGATGAAATTGCAGTTCTTTCACATACCTCCTTTGTTCCTGAGCAGTGAGGAGTTTTCAGTTTGTTTCTAAGGTGCTAGAAGGGAGCAGAATGGCCTGAGCTTGGGATGCCTCACCCGAAGCTCTAATGGGATGTGTCTTTTAACAGGATGGAGGTGTGTTGGTTCTCAGTGTGCTGTAGAGTCTGCTCTTCAGAAAGACAAAGGAGGTACAGAGCAGAACTGTTGATTCTGGGGCTACTGCTTGAAGTACAGCTCCCTGTCTCATCCACAAGGCTTCTTTTCCTACAGCCAGGGAGAGACTGTCATGTACATGGAAGGTGAAGCTCTGGACCTGCTGATGGAGCCATCAAAGCAGAACCAGCTCTGCTTCAGAGTGTCTTGCTGTGATGCACAAATATGCAGCACTTGCTTTTCAGCACTGGCTAGGTTTGATCCTCTTCTCCCAAAATGCTAATCTACATCTGTGTCAGAGTCTGGAACAGGTAAGTGCTTCGGAAGTGAATCCCTGACTGAGTGTGCTTTGGTTCATACCGTGGCACAGTTCCAGAGCTCAGTCTAGTCTCAGGTTAAAATCCCCAAGTGTCAGTAGTACAGAAACAGAGCCCTCAGCACCAACTGGTCTGTTCTGCTGGCTCAGTGCTCCTGTCACACCAAACTACCTGCTACCACTGCTTGCTACCTGCCTTTCAGAGCCCAAAGTCCTGGAGTTGTCGGATCTCAGCACACAATCGCAAAATGAGGAACAAGATGTGGTTCTAGAGGTGCAGCAGAAGAGAGGAAGCTGCAGTCCCCCAGGGTTCCCTGCCCATGTAAAGACCATGTTCATCAGGATACACCCATAATGCTGCCAAGTTTCCTGCTGGGAACATCCCGACAGGCAGCTGATACAAAGGGACAGAACCAAGGGAGAGAGCCAAAGAATGAAAGGATGTAAATGATGACGGCATTTCTCCCGCTTAATTTTGGGATGCTGCTATGATTCAATGCAGACTAAAATGGATTTGTCTCCACACTGGATACACAGGAAAATAGATGCATTGCTAGGCAGATTCTAGTGTTCCCTGTTCCAAGTGCTACTCCCGTTTGTCAAAGAGCTTTAACCAAGTGAAGATCTGACATTGCTTCCCAAGGGTGCAGCCATTCCCAACGAGGAGGTCAACACCAACTTCAAGTGTGGTAAGAAGAGTATTACTAGCATTCTTCAGAAAAAAATTATCACTTATTACCTGCCACTAGGAATATAATGGGAAGCTTAAAGGCAACCTGGAGACAATTTGGAAAAGCAGAACTTATACTTTTCAAGCAACTCATAACATTTCTCTGAGAAACAGGAAAGTTCCTGAGGCTACTGCCCGCAAGAGGATGTCCTAAGAGTCTCTGAAGATATTTATTCTGACCCCCCGGACCTTTGTCCGAGGTTCATTCACTAGGGTTAAATAAATAAGCATTAAGAAATCCAAAGCTCCAGACCTTCCACTGTCCTGCACTGAGCCAAGACCTTAAGCAAAGAGGCTTAAGTCACATTTATATTTCCTTAGACCTAAAGACAGAGCATAGCTCAGTAAATCCGAGTTATGGAGCTAAAAGACCTTTATGGCTGCACAACCTCACATTCAGCTGCCTGAGAAATCTTTAGAAACCACTGCAAAGGCAGATCATTGCAGCCTGGCGTTCCCTGCTCACTGCAAACAACTTCACATGCAGCACTGGCTGGGGAGAGCAGTCAGAGCCCCAGCCCTGGCTTACTTGCGTGACAGCCCTCAGGAATCCTCCTGGTGCTGCCTGGCCAGCCTTAGGTAATGCTGCACTGCAGGAATACAGTGCTCAGGCTCTCAGAGCCGGCCCTCCAGCTTTGGCAGCCACCAGGACAAAAGACAGTCTCTAATGTAAGTCACTACAATCTCACAGACATCACCTATAACTTTACCTGGGCTTACCTGGGTCGATGTGGAGGGTAGGGCAGTGTTTCTCTTGACATTCAAAATGAACGCGTGCACCAGAGAATACGAGGCTCCTCGTACACAGGGTATTGTTCTGGATTTCGTATTTCTTCGGGGTTGTCTTGGCAACGAAGAGGGTTTGCCGCTAGAGGTGTGTGAAACACTGGGCAACAAAAAACATCACAACTCCCACTTGTTTCATTCCATCACCCTGTTAAACCAGACTCTTTTTCAACCTGCTGGGATGCTATCAGTGCGCTGTGTGTGGGGAGGGGCAGCACAAATCAGCATGGACTCCTCTGCCTCCCCCTTCCCCCCAACGCTGTGATTCTGAAAATAAAAAAAATGGACATTTTTCATTAGGAAATGATGCCTATCCAGACACATTTATAAGTTCTGTTCCCTTTTTCCCTTCAACTACTTTCTTAGGGAGTAGTTCCCTGGCAGGCAACAGAACTGACATTTCCAGAATGGATGGGTGGATGGTTTTAAGCAAAATTTGTTTTGGTTTTGTTTGTTTTGTTGTGTTTTCTGTTTGTTTGTTTTTTAGTTTATTGACATGTTTAGTGACTTCACTGAAGTCAAAGGGGTGACTGTGGACTGATTCCAATATAAGCAAATTTGCCATTTTGTCCTGGTCAGAAGGAGTCTTTCCTTTGTAAAGAGAATTGATGCTGGACAGCTAATGCTACAACTGGTCAACAAGTGGTAGTGCCTCACTTGCCCTTCTGACTCAGCTCCTTTCATGGACAACAAATTTTTATTTGCTGTGAGTGAGGTCCAGAAACTATTCTTGAAATTTTTTAAAACATCTTTGGGTGCAATTTCACATTGCTCATTGATGTCACTAGCCTTTACTTTTACTTACTGAAGGCATTAAAAAAATTAACCCAAACAGCTGTTCACATGCCTCTATTTTTTACGTAGCAAAAGAAAAAAAAGTCTGAACAGCTGTGTCAGTAAAACACATCCAGGTGGCCTCCCTAAGGCAAAATTTCTACGAAATCTGTACGGCAATGTTTTTATTATCTGAGTTACTGTATTTCTTTTTTTTTTTTACTTCACTCTCGTGGATTCTTAAAGAGGTATTGGCCACTTATTTCTTATTTTCATCCTTGCCCTCAGTGTTTTAGCTGTGTCTCAGCTCAACATAGATATTGCAGTGATTCAGCCATGAAGGGTGAAAACCACCCTTTCAGCATAATCCTCCTGAACCTATTCTGAGGTCTTGAATGGGATTTAAGATGGGGTAAGAAGCAACTTTACAGATCTGGCCTTTCTATGGGGAGAAACTCAGGCTGTAGCACCAAACATTGCCCTAGGGAGACTGAAGGGCAGAGGGAATTTGTTTTCCATGTTGTATAACCAAGTCACCTGAGGTTCACAATTTTTTGGCAGTTTCCTTGACAAGGTAGCTGGATCATCTTCAAGGAGAGGTTAATGACTCACAATTACACAAGAATCTGAAAGAGCAGTTGTTTGGAACTCCAACATGGGAAGCCAACCAAACTCTCAGCCAGGTGGTGCTGAAATCCATATAGCCAGGCTCATGTCGGGTTCACTGAAAAAGGCTCATGAACTTCCCTTACTGAGGATTTGAACTCCTTAATCAGTCTCCCATTCTGCATGGAGCAAATTTTAGCTTTCAAAGCTCTGGTGCCCCTTCCACACACTTGCTGTCAAGGTCCCACCATGAGAGGCTTCCAGACACCTGCTCTGAGCCCTGTGCTTCATGGCACCACCCTCCACCTGTGCTCCAGGCCATCACATCATGGTCCAAACCCTAAGCCCTATCCAGCCATCCAGGGCTCGTCTATTTAGTCCCTTCCACACAAGCCCTCCTAAGAGTGTGATTCTCTTGCTGTAAGGCAGCTTCCTGGTTTACAGATGTGTTATCCATAAACTGCTTATTGATGTTTTCTCCCCTGACTTTGGTCCTTGGATTATGAATTCTGCAGAATCAAGTTAAAGCACTGAAGTGTCTGATGAGTGCCAGCCACATCACAGGTGTTAAAGCAAATGATATTCATAATAAGAAGAGCAATGATAATTGTAGTGATTAAATAATTTGTTGCTGTTATTATTCTTTCTCCTATTCCTACAATACTTGACAAATATGGCCTCTCCAAAGAGTTCTTTGGACTGAAGAAATATTTTCAGGTGACTTAGAGAGCAAAGAAAAGAGAAAACAGTTTTTTATCATTACAAACACATACATAGCTAGTATTGTTACATATTAGTATATAGTGCTTTTATATTATTTTGCTGAAATCTCTAATTTTCAAAGTTGCTTTCTAACTTACAGCATAATGATAGCATATAGCTAAATGTCTGAAATTTTTTTATATACCAGTAAGATTTTTTTTTTTTTTTTTAATTGGCTTGAGAAAAAGTACATGAAAATGTCTGTACATGACAAGGACCATCTTCGAGGGGAAAGCTCAGGAAAATCATCCCTGAGACTAAAGGAGAATTTCATTCTCCTCTAAATCATTCCCTTTTGGTACATTTTCTTCATATTTAGTAGCTGGATGCAATTCTCTCTATGTGTACTAAGCCTGTGTTATTACGATTCCAGCACAATATATGTTTATTTGGAGTCTAACAAGATCATCAATCAGGAAATAGCACTGCACTTCATATTATGCATTTATTTATAGTGTTAGGATGAGATTTACCTGAGTCCAGAGAACAAAATGAGGCTGTTACAGCCCTTGCTTTCATATAAGTTATTTTCCTCTCAATGCCTATGCCCCGTGGACTTGAATTTATTTCACCAATACTGGCTGAGAAATGTCCCATTCTCTCACTGCCTCCAGGTAATGATGTCTATACCTTTCCTCCTGCTTCCAATTTTGTGTCCATTAAAATATAATAACAACAGTCATAGAGCAAGAAAGTCTGCAGTGTATAGGGAATATTTTTTTCATTTTCAACCCCTTTGTAATTAAAGAAATCCTACTTAGTAATTTGATGTCTTCACTGACATCATACTTCTGATCTTAATCTTCCAGCTGAAGTTTAGGGGCTGGTTGGTCAATTGAAAGGAGGACTATTTCACAGACAGGTTATGGGATGCAGATTTGGAAGATCTCAGTTTTTCTGTGAAGTATGTCACACCCTGAGCAACAAAAGATGACTTTAAGTGGAATGTGTACTAATAAATGTAAATACGAAAGTGTGAAAATCACAGAATAGAGAGCTCAATGTAGTTAATAATACAACAGTAATTATCTTAAATAATACTAAAAATATCAGTGAAAAACACTAAGAGACCTTTGTTAAGTGTCCAAACATGTTCTGATTGCTGTATTTGATAATTTTGCAAGAACTTAAGTCTCAAAGACTGGGAATCTCTGTGAGATTAGAAAGTATTTGCACACAAAATGCAGGAGAGAAGTTAAATGAACAAATGGCAAGTTTATCTCACATAGAGGAGTTATAAAATCATTAAGCAAGTAGAAGTTTATTCAGTTAATTGGCTAAGGCCCAGCAAGGATTTCACAACACTATCAGCAGGGTGTTGAAATATTAAAAAAAACAAACAAAAAACAACAAACCAACAACTCAGCAACCAAATGCTCAGTTTCAGAGAAGCATTCCCATCTAAGAGACACTCTCTTCAGTATTTCTTAGATAAGGAGCTGTTTATCAGCACATGTGTGTGTTCTTTCCTGGAATCAAGGTCCATGCAATTTATTTCACATACAGCAATATTCTCTCAGTGTTCTGTGATTTCTCCTTGCTCAAATACCAGGAAAAGTGTACGTAACAAGCACATATGGTTACAAAAAAGTATGACACAAATATTATTTATATTTACTTAGTCATTTGAGCTAATATAGATATGTAATCACAGTGTAATGAGTTAACCAACAGGGCTTCTGGCACTTCTTGTGCACAGAGAAAAAAAAAAAAATCTCATAGAAACATGGATGGATAGGAATATGCCAAAGCAGGAGCACAAGGAAAGGTAACTTATGAAACTGCTGATACAATAGAAAACTGGGAAGGTCTGAAATAAAATAAACAAAATTGAGGTGCAGCCTCTGTAAAACCAATGCAAGATGTGCTCTGGACATACAGTAAAACTCCAGTGTAATTTTACTGATCACGTAGTATCATTTGAATCAGAATATTTCTGAAATTCTGGTCCTTGATGTATCTTTCCTTAGGAATAGTCTGGTCATCTAGGAAATACTTCACCCTACCTTCCAGCACACAATGAAGTTTGAGAACAATTCAAATATAAATACTTGCTGATGCCAAACACTTCAGTTGCCAAGAAGAAATGATGCATTTTGTATCAGGATTACATTATGACCAAGATTAATTTTTGGATTGTCTCTGGCAATTCTTTAACAAAAACACCTCCTTATGAAACACAAGGTGTAACTCAGAGGTTTTGTGTGTTCAGGGAAACTTCTCTCAACAGCTGATTTACAGTGTTCACACAGAACAAGCTGTACTGTAATCTTTTAATCTGACTGCCAGATACTACGGAGCTAACATTGGGAAATGGCACCAGGTTTTTCAAGACAGAGCTACTCAGTTATAAAGACCTTAAGGAAAACCAGAACTATTTAACAAAACCAATCAATGAATATACCCCAAGTTCTCCTAAGAGAAGGGAAACATCTCACCAGTGTAATATAAGGCAACTATCACCCAGTAAGAACTTGAGCCAAACCTCAAGCAGTGTATCACAGCATGGGTTGTGTTATGAGGTTGCCTGCAGCTTCTGTATCCGGCTCTGCTCCCTTGCTTTGTAAAAGAAATCAACCTCCATAAAAAAGCAACCACTTTATACATCTACTCTTGTATACGTAGATTCATCAATGTTCAAAGCCATCTACTATGAATTCAAAGATGAGTTCTGGGAACAAAACAGGCGTCATCAAAGAACAAACCTAAGAAAAAGTAGAAGGGAATAGAAGAAAAGAAGGGAGAGCTGACAAGTGGTAGGGAAATTGTGAGAAAATATTGTGAACATGTTAGATTATTATCAGATGGATCTTCCCTTGCATCCAATTTTAGTTACTTTTTATGGCTGTCATTCTCAATACATTCTATGTGCAAGGTTCAGCCTAGAAAGCAAGCGAGTAGGAGTATCATGCACCGTTTGAGTCTTGTTGACTCCTACCATGGCAAAACCTTTTGATTAGAACTACATTTTCCTGAGAAATGTGGTAGCCACTCCTTTGGACAACAAAATGATATTTTTTTGAGTTGAATGCAGTTTACAAGGCTTAAGTCATTAAGCATGACCGAGATGACCAATCGTGCCACACGAACACCGACTCATCACCCTTAAGTGATGTCAAAAAAAACAACCACATCAAGAAAACCAAAAGCTTAAAATTTGGAACAGTGCAGGGACTGAAAAACTTCAGTTTCTACACAAGCAATTTGACAAAAGAAAAAAAACCACTAGACTTAACAGGGAAATTATTTTACTGAAAGTTACACGTTCAGTTATATGATTACATTGCTGGTGCTCCCCTGCACCTTTTCTTCCTCCTGCGTTTGTATCTAGGAAATATTTCCAGAACTTGCTGGTTCAGTTACCTCTTTCAAAGTGTTGGTGGTTTCAGCAACAAAGCCTTATTATTACAAATACTTCAGCTATAGCATTTCTAAGGAAATTAAACTGACTATCATAATCTCCTGCTGACTCTCACCTGGGAATTTTAAATTCTCTAGTGTGGGAGAAGACTCTGAGGACAAAACACTAATTTTGTTATTTAATTTAAGGCAAAAGAGGAAAATTAGGATAAAAATTTCAAAGCCTGGAAAGGGAAGTCAGGAAACAGCAAGACAAGAAAAGATGAAAACCAGCACGACATCAACGACCCTGGAAAATTCCAAGTCAAAGTACATCACAAATTTTGTTTTGGTACAACAAGATAAACTTGGATTTCACTGACTTTTCGTAAAAAAAAAAAGTTTTTTTAACCTTTCTCATTCATCCTTGTACTGAATAACAGCCCATTCCTGAGTTTACAGTCAGGCATATTCTCCACTCCCACATGAAATTATATTGGCTTGCAGAAGATGACTTTTTTCAAGTACAGACATCGCCCCCAAACATTACCTTCTGACCTTCAAACTTGTCACATAACATCCAGTATTTAGATATAAGCTACTGTCTAGAAAAGAGCAGTTTTGACGTGATCAGGTTATTTCATCACCCCTCAGAAGTACATACAAGGAATCAGCAGTAGAACAAGAGATTTTCTGTCCTTCTCTCACGTAATTCAGTGTTGCCTTACAGAATGGCACAGTATTAGTGATAATATCCAGCCCATGGAACAAACAAAACACAGACTAATACAGAACATTAAAGCCAAAAGTAATTTTCCCTGTACCCGTCTAGAGAACTGTAACCAACACTATAGAAAAGCCTGAATGAAATCTTGCTGGTTCTGTGTGGAGCCCAGTTGCAAGCCAAGAGTAATGTAAGATTTGCCTGGAGTTTGAACTGAGTCCTCCACATTGTTTTGAGAGCTCACCATTAGAAGAGGAATAAATGTTAGCAATAAAAAGGCCAAGAGAATGAACATCTGAGAGAGAGCCTAGGCTAAAAATCTGCAAGAGATCTCATAAATATATAGCAAAAATCCTTGATGAAGGATTCCCCAGAGGAGAAGAATTCTACATCACCCACAAAACACATTTTTTACAGATTGTTTCTCTCTGAATGGACACAAAGAAATGAAGCATTTAACATATAACTTGTAAAATTCTAAGTTTAAAGCCTAGAAAAACAACCAAGATTAGAGCCATTCAACAAAATCACATATTGTCTTTTTATTCTTATAATTTGTCAATAAACCAACTCTTAAATATAGTACTGTAAGGTATCACAGCTTTAGGTACACAAATAAATTAAACAGCATGGGCCTGAATCATACCAACACCACAGGCAACTGCTGTGGGTTTTGCCTCCCAATGTGTCAGTAACGGATTAGGGTATTTACTGTCAATTCATCCTCTGGTGCCCTAAGCTTTGAAGAATGCAGTAGGTCCTGGCAATTTTTGTTGGCTCAGGTCCCTCATACATGGGCCGTGTGTGACCAAGAGTAGCTTCTCATGAAGAACATCAGAAATTTGAGCATGCTCTGCCAAAAGCCCCTGGGAAGCAGGATTTGTTGGCACATTCCTACCTTCAAGCAGGCAGCGGGAGTGCGTCTTGGAGTTATTCAGCTCCAGGCAAAAACGGCAAAGGTCTCTTCTAAGACAGATTCTGAAAGCAAAATTACAGAGGGTTCGACTGGTAAGTACAAAAAGGGAAGGCAGAGAAACATGTACCAAAGAATATGCACAGACAGAATGGGAACATCTCTCTGTTACCAGCAGCATTTACACATATAGGATACACACACACAGGATTCTGTTTCTCCTCCTGGCATTCAGCCCTGGGTGGTGAAACAGCTGATGCTCTAGGCTGCAGTGGTCTGTCCTTTTTCCAGCTGGTCAGAGGCACCTCTGTAAGCACCACACAGCTCTAGCAACAAAGACATGCAAGCCTTTGTTATGCCTGAACAGAGATGCTCAAGGTGACCTTTACCTGCTGAATATCCTATTGCCCTCTCACCTACTCCTGGTCTTCTCCTAGATCACAGCAGAAAAGGACATGGGCAAAATACAGCTAGCCTGGTCATGAACTACTACTTGGGGTCCATCGTGTTGACTCTATGTTCTGGAGCTGAAGTGAGAATATTTGACAAAAGGAAAAGAAACCACGTATCTAAGAGAAAAAATCTGGCATAACCCACCCAGAACAGCTAAAGTAAAAGAAGTGACAACAAACAAGCTCTGCAGTCAAGGAAAGGGTAAAATCTTGGCTCTGCTGAAGTCAGTGGGATGTTTGCCAGAAAGCTGTAGACAGCATGTTTTATCCCGGACTTTTAATTAGTTATTAAATGATTCAATGGCAAGTTGGCTGGTTCAAGGCACAAAAAAAAATCATAAAATAGCTCCAGCATGCCTCTCCCTGCCCTGCCTACCCCTTGGGAGGTACAGATCATACACAGCTTTTTTTTATGGGAGACTTGGCAGGTATTTCATTGAATCTTAGTTGAAATTGGTAGTTTCCCAGGCCCTGCCTCCTACCCAAATTTGGGGATGAAGATAGGAAACACCTGCTAATGACACCAGAGACACAGCAAACAGCAAAAGTCACTTGTCAGCAGAAGGCACGCTGGAAGCCTGGCCTCTCCAATACGGACACAACCTATCTGATGGGGGATAGTGCATATGAAGAAAAAGAATGCTACATTTATTTAATTGACATGCATTTGAATGGACTGGAATTATTCCGGAGTGACATACCCACAAATAAATAAGGCAGCTCACCACCTTCGGGCTTAAGCCACTTTACTAACAGCCCAGCCACCCAAATGATCTATCCACACCACACACTTCTCTCGTTCTGCCTCATTTTTCTGCTTCCCTCGGTCTCCTTCTGCTTTTCCCCTCTCCAAAGTACATCGGTTTCCATGGGAACAAAACACGTCATCGGAATGGACAGAACTTGGTGACATCCCCAAGCGCCGACAGAAAATGCAATTTGGGCGAGCACTTTGCAATTTGCAGCGTGAGCCGGGGAAGGCGACGGGCGGCGATCCCGCGCACGTGTGTGTGCACGTGCCCCGTGCGCGCTCCGTCCCGCCACACGATCGACACACATGCACCGTCACCCGCCACACGATCGACACACATGCACCGCCACCCGCTTCCCGGGGCAGCACAGGGCTCGGCAGAACCCCTTTCCCGCCCTATTCTGTTTTAATACAGCTGAAAATTGCTTTGACAGCTGAACAGCTTCTTTGTTTATAACTCGTTCTCAGCTGACTCCGCTGCATTATGTAGCTTTGTGAGGAGATTACTTTGTCAAGAACGGAACATATATGGTCTGAGCATGAACAATTCGGCGAGATGAACTGCATTCATTTTATGTGACATGCAATCCTGCTGCCTTTAATGTGTCTGCTTTATTCCGAGGGCTTCATTTTCCGATCTCGAGTGTTTTATAAATTTTCTTGGGATCTTTGGGATTATCTTCTTTACCTTCTTCTGGAAAGATGCAGAGAATTTTCAGTATGTCTAATCTGAGAGCACTGCATCTTGCATTAAATGTTGCAGCAAACCAAATTTTTGGCTGTGTATAAACAGGAGGTCACCATTATCTAGTTAGCTAATTATCCACCTGCAAATATCTTATTCCTGCCCTAAACTGCTGCAGTCCTGTTAGTATTTGAATTAGTACTTCAACACAGTGGAGTCCCAGCAAAAACACAGAAACTAGACCCCACTATAGGGAACAACATACAGAACAGAGACAGCTTCTTACCTTTCCCCTTCATCCCCAGCCCTACAAGCCATGCCAAGTAGACAGATCTCCATCCACATGACTTCAGCTGCACTTAAGCCAGTCCCTTGTCTTTACAGAGCCTTATCTAAAACACTGAAGGAAAACCAGCCTTCACAGCACTGCAGACACTATCAGGGTTTTTCACTGTGCACTGAACGAGCTTTGCAGGCTCTGAGGCCATTGCCTTTGATGGTGTTTGAGTTGACTGCACTGGTCATCTCTGATCATCACTGCAGCTTTTACTTCTAGCCATGGCTTGCTCAGAAATTACATTATTGCAGATTCACTTTGTGCCCTACCCAGAGGCACCACTCAGGGCATTTTTCTCTGGTTTCTCATGTCTTATTCCTCTCTCCCTCCTTCAACTTTTTACATAAACTGCATTAATTCTGATGGGTAGAAGATATGGTCCAGTATAAAGATGACTAAGAACATTAATGTCCTAACAGCAAAATTCCTATCGGCTTTATAGTAGGCATTACATTGATCTTTTGTGGGTTGGAAACTGAGTGCTTTACTTAGAGACATCACTGGAGGCTTTTCTCGTGTGGGACACAGCACTGGGCCTTGAAGCATCTTGCATTTCAACAGGTTTTGCTCAGCCCATGAACTGGCAGAACTCCAATTTACACTATGCCCTGCATTTTGCACTCAGTAGTATTTTACCACTTCTGAACATACCAACCTTCCCTATAAACAGAGGGGAAGTTTGTCAGACAGACAAATCCCTCCTTATCTCTTAGCCATAACCCTGATCCACTTCAGATGATTTAAAGAGCTTCACACATATTAACCTTTAAAATAAAAAAAGACAAGAAAACGACTTCTTTGTAAATCACTGTTTGAAAACAGAAGCTGCAGAAAGATTCCTCACAACCTTATTTGCTCCCACTCATACTCCTAATGCGCACATATTTCACAAGAGCTGGCACACTATGTGCTGGTTTGCTGAATATATATACAAATATACATATATATATATTTTAAACTCACCATCTCTGGGGAAGTTCTTTGCACTAGATACTGGTGTCTCGGCTAATGAATTCCTTATCTTTCACCCCCTTGGAAAATGAAGGACCGCTATCACTGACAAGAAAAATACCACTGACCATGTAATAGTCAGGTAAATGATGAAAGGCTGCACAGGCAGTTTAGAAACAACTATTCTTGTTGTACTGGGAATTTTCAGATTTAGTAAGAAGTCATGAGGCCTTCAGTAAATTTCCACAGTTGGTTTCTGTTCTTCGCCCCCCCTTGTGGCAAACCTGGCTGAGCCACCAAACATGTCTCAATCAGTCTGCAACCTGCTCTGCTGCAGGAGCCCTTGGAAAATCCCAGCCCAGCAGACACCAGCTGTACTGGGCTAAGGCTGGTGCCAAAAAAGGCAGCAGGGATTTGCACCGTCACTGGTTGTGTGCGTTGGTTGGAGAGGTGTCATGAGAAAGGGCGGAGGTTTTTCCGAACCTCAGAGAGGGGAGCAGCAGCTGCATTTCACCCTGTAATTCTTAGTCTCCTCAAATTTTTAACCCTCTCCATCATTCCACAAGAGGGTTGAAGTCAACTGGCTAAAATACACCAAAAGCTTTGCGCAAAAAGAGAGCATGAGAGAGAAGAGAGTCATGGTTTGCAAAGGAGAAGCAAATAATTTCCAAGGTCAAAGAGCCTTGAAATAGAGAGAAAATGAGAAGTGGAGAGGGGAAGAAAAGCAGGCATCAACTCGCAGCATGATCTTTTTGGAATAAATAATACAACTTTGTATGTGCTAAGTGTGCCTTGCACTTCCCTTCAAGGAGACTGCTAATATCCTACATAGTGGATTTCTACATTCATATTTATCTTTTCATTTCAGTGCTGGTGGCACCTAGAAATCTGAATTCAAAGTTTTCAGAAACAACTGAAATCCTTGCCTCTGACACTAGACTTAGCTGTTCCCTGCCAGAGTATGAACATGACTGTCCTTCCATGAGGTCAATTAATAACAAGCTAAATATGTCCCACCTAGAGGAGCATCAGTCGTAGTGTCAGTCTACAGTCATAGAAGAAAACATGAAAGCTTATTAAAATTTGCTTTTTCCAAAAAGGGCCTTAAATTTTCGGCCCTGACAATGCACCAGTGCATAACTCCTTTTTGACTGAAGACTGTAACTCAGATTGGGTGCCTCAGTTTGGAGAAACACAAATGTTTTGAGCTCAGTCTCACTCAAAAAGTGACAAGTTTCAGAAGCGGCAAGCAATAATACAGCAGAATCAGGCAAATCCAAACAGTGAAATAATGAATATACTCCACTAGGTGTATGACCTTTCTGTGTTTCCTCTTTAGGACAGTGCCAGGGAATACATGGGACAGTGGACTCCAGGCTCATGCCACTTCTGACTCCTCACTGGCCCACCAAGGCTCAGACGGTTGACTTGCATGAAGCTCCTCACAGACATGGGAGTACATTTACCCAGAAAGTAGATCTTGTACACTCTGCTTTCTGGAATTGTAACTGAAGACACAAGGGTTGACGCTATTTGCATATGGATACTGTTCCAGTTCAGAATGCTTTCAGCCTTTCATACTTACTGGAAAAGTGGACATGGTGGGAGCAGAACCACAGGCCCAGCTCTCAGTGCCCATTAGAGGTAAAGGTGCTGGGCACAAGCCTATGATTAGGATTAGCAATTTGGACCTCTACGGATCAAAGCATTTAGGATTGTATCTGAAGGCTCAATAACTGAAGTCCAAGACTATCGCAAATGGATCTTCTCTGTGAAAGTTTTCTTAAGGACTGGCAAGCTTCCTCTGGATTTCATCAAAATAATTTTTAAAAAAACTTCGAAAATCCTAAACCAGAAAGAACCACCGCAAAGAAGCTCCAATATTGTTTCCTTTAATGAGAAGGGGTAGGGGTACGTGAAAGAATTTCCTCTTTCTCTTCTCTCAGAGACAGGCAGTGGGATTTTCCACAACTGGCTCAGCCATGCACACGGTGTTTCAGTTCTCCCTCGGCAGGGCATAAATCTACCTGAAAAAGTAGTGATGGGGAAGGAATTGCCCAGCAGCTACCCTAGCCTGAATGCTATGAGGCTCTTCCAGACCTGCTCTGTAAACAGGAATTGCCTTTGGACCCTTAAAAAACACGCACTATATCACTCTGGAATGGTGTTAATCTCTCGGTCGTGGAGGTCAAAGCAAGATTTCTATTATAAGCTCTGTGAAACACATCTCCTTCCCAGCCACTCAACTTCAGGGAACAAAATCCAGTCAGCCAAAATGGTCCATGTGTAACAGGACACCAGAGCAGGCATTTCAGGCAACGCGGATGAGGCATTTTGGAGCTGTGAGACCTCCGAGCTGTTGCTGAGCCCTTGGTGAGGCAATACTGGCTCAGTGCCACAGGCAAGGAAGCAGAAGAGATAGTTTTCTCTGCTTCCTTGCAGAGGACAATGGTCTATTCACAGGCAACACCAGCTGGAGAGGCCACTGCCACACCTCCTGCCCAAGGTCTGGCAGGGCCTTCCACGCTGCTCCCCAGCATCAGCCAGATTCCTTGGCTGCCCTTGCTATGCTTCCATCTTCTGTAGCACCTCTGCACAGTCCTGTTTCATTCATCTCAATAGCACTTACAACAGCTGGAGCCCAGGAGAGGTTGGACCTTGTGGTTACAAAGGACAGTGCCCCAACTTGGTGTCACGTTGGCTGAGCAATTGTTGACATGTGCCAAGGCAAGAACAGTGACACCCAGGGGTAACCTTATCCAACAAGCTGGAGGTTAGCTGAGGACCCTCCACTCCTCTTTAACACATTTTATTTGTATTTTCCTCGGGGTCCGCAGTGCACATTGGCTTTGCTGATAAACTTATCAGCAGCAGAGTGAAACATCCGTTTCATTTGTACTGTTTATGCAGAGGCTTTTTTTCTGGTTGGTAAGTCAGGATTGAGCGAACAGCATGACCCTGCATTTTCTTCCATCCCCCATGAAAGCTGCTCCTTGCAGTGTGTGCTACGTGTCAGAAGATGGGGAGAGACTCTGTGCCAAGGCCTGCCCCAGTGCTGAAGGTCCTCACCTTTACACTGGAGGTGGTCTACCCCTATACATCATTCCCAGCCCCAACCCAACCTCTAGAGATGAGGAAAGGCTGTGGCACAGTATGTGGATGCCGATTACATCTCCAAACAGGAGGAGCACACAATCGGTGGGATCCGCCTGCTTTCCAGCCCCTTTGTGCTCAGGGGCAGAAATACAAATAAGCCTCAATGTCTTTTTCCTGCTTATGTGAACCAAGATCCGTTTTTCAATAGCAGGCCCTGGCAGATAAGTATTCCCTATTCTCAGTATTTATTTTTGGGAGGGAAAGCCTTTCAGTGGCTCCCATGACACTCCCCTCCAGCACTTGGGAGGTGCAATGGGATGGCAGGTAGAGCTGTGATTCAGGGGTGCTCCGACACCTGCTGGAAGCTGGTGTTGCCATGCCAACCTGTAGCCTGTGCACAGGCAGCCCAGGGCACTGCAGGCTGCTACGGGGTCTGTGTTTTTGCAGATAGATTAGTCCCAGGACCCTGCAGTGGAAGATTTGGTTGAAGCTTCAACTGCTGGATGGATGACGCTGTCCCAGTGCGTTCTCAGCTCACCTGCTCATCTCCCCCCTTAGCCTTGTCTCAGAGAAAACAGGACCATAAACCTTACAAGGGATTTTTTCACCTAAATGAATTACATCACACAACCATTGCTAACAGTTTGTGTTTTTTTTCAGAAGGACCACAGAGAGTGGGTAGGAATGGCAACAATCCTCCCAACAAGCCCAGGCACCCCTGGCAGCAGCCACACCTGCCCTTCACCCACTCAGCATGTCATGTCATGTGCTGCGTGAGACAGCACCCAGAGCCCATCTGAAGCACACAGAGGACATGACTAGTTACATCTCCTCTGCTTGGACTCACCAAAGCAACATTTTGAAAACTGTTCTTTCCAAAAAGCACTAAGTGACAAAGCCAGCTCTGTGTAAAGCCAGCAGAGGTGGAGGGCACTGCTGCCAGCTCATGGGAGAAAACTCGTGTTTGGATTTTACTGCCTTACTGGAGAACTCCCTGGGTAATTTTCTGGGTATTTTCTAGGTTACTTCCTTATTGCTCTCTGGGTAAACTAGGTCAAAACACTTGCCTTGTCTAAACCTCAGTTTGTCAACATATAAAATAAAGGCAATGGGACAAGTTATTCCCTGCTTTTTCTGCATTGCCTTCAACCTTATGAAAAGTCCATACAATGTTCCTCTCCTTCATCAGAGCCAGGAAAGCCTCTGAAATCCCCAAATTCAGACAAGCCACGAAGTGTTGCATGTCGCTATAAGCAGTTAAAGAGGAGCTCGTGTGAAATATGGACAACAACTAGATTGATTAAGAAAGATGTGCTGAGGGTCAGGCAGCTTTTTGTCCCTAAGAGAAAACAAACAAACAAAAAAGTACATCATCTGTAATGGTTTTTCGTTCACCAGCCTTCCTCCTACAGTAGGAATACTCTTACAAATCACAATATCTCAAGTCTCAAGAAGCATTATAGGAACAAAAACTCCACCACCCACTGTGCTGAATCCCAGAGCTGGCTGCTCCTTCCTGAGATACTGCAGTACATCCCAGCGTTGTTGGCTGCCACTCTGCACACGCTGTTCATTTACTTGCACTGATCTGCTCAATCAAAAGCTGAGAATTTAAAACCACTGTAACCTCCAGGGGTCCTGCAGCATCTATAGTGGGATCTGATAAAGGGAAAGCTGCTGTGAGCAGACAATACAGGCACAGAGGTGGTCAAGTGTCTCTGAGTCTGAATTATTAAGTGTGGCTGTCAGTTTGCCTTAACAAAAAGGGTTAGTCTACAGCACTACAGATAAAAAAATAGGCTTTTTTGAAGAAGGTAGGAATTTTTTTGAATGGGATGTCTGCCAGCAGCAATGTTTTACTGCATTGTTAGCATGTAGGGTAACATACCAACTAACAGCACTTAAGACATGAGACTGTTCTTCAGAGAGCCTCTGTATTTCAGTGTCTGCATTAAATATGGCAATAAACCTTGACAAATTTCAGTGTATGTTACATTGCATCAGCACTCTCATACTATCTATAGTTTCCATCTTTTCTCACATAGTAAGATCCAGCAATCTGGATAGAGTTTTTTACATGAAGGATTCCTTACTCCTTTAGTGTTTCAGAATTTGGGAGTAATTTTGGTATCAGGTCTTTAAAAATATATCTAGTCTTTTCAGGAGCAGAGATAACCAAATTAAGAATTGTAACTTAGCAAGACCACTACAAGGAAATGGAAGAGGAAAGCTGTTGTCAGAACAGTATTGCCATGACTGTTGTTTCCTACAGTATCCTTTGGCTGCCTTCCACTCCCTAAGTGCCCCTTGCCTGGCTCCTCCTCCCCACAGTTCCACCTGTGAGCCATATATCTTATATTTCATGGCCCTGCACGAGCTCTCTCCACTTTACAATATCGTCACGAGTCATTACTATGACCTATATTGCCAGGCTTGGTACGCGGGTTCAGTAGTGCAAGTCCTTTGAACTGTATTCCTCAAGTCCACTTTTCATCCCATTATCAGATTGGTACTGAATAAAGACCAGGTGGAAAATCCTGGTAGGACATCCACTCCCGTGGCTGTCATTCACATAATGGCTGTGATCAGAAAAGGGCTGATAAGAGACCTCATATACTGAACTATGTGAATTGTGTGTGTTCAGTCTAACTGGAATGATTTCTGATATCTCAGGGTCAAAGTCTCACTTTTCATAGGTAAACGCTCTAGAGGACTCATTTATTGATGACATATCACTAGCCAGAATCAGAACTAGGTCTGCTTAGTCAGTTACTTTGGGTAGAAAAATGTTCAGCCAGTGACTCTGAGACATGATCTGGCTCCAGGTCTCTAAATAAGAACCATTTGCCACACTGCCCAACAACAGGAATTACACAGCTGAGGCTGGGGGTTCAAGACAAGAAAGATACTTGAAGATGTCCCTCACTGCCTGTTGGGGAAAAAAAACCAAACCCAAAACCCACTACACACCAACAAAACAAACATCTAATTTTTGACAGTTTTAGAGCTTCTTTGCTTGATTTCTTGCTCCAGTAGAATGAAAGAAAGTGCCATAGTGATGGCCTTCAGCCACACCAGGTCCTTTAACACACATGTGTCCTGTGCTGCTCTGCACAGAGCCTTCAGGTACGTGCATCCTGGAGCATCCCTGCACATACAGTCCCCAGAGGGGCTTTGCAAACTGCTCATATAACTGTTGCATTAAATTACATTTAGCTTGAGCCATCAGTAGCTCATCAGTTGACTTCTGGCTCTGATTTCTAATAACTAGAAGCATCTGACATAATGAAAGCCCTTAGAGAAGGCACAGGCAAAGAAATAACTGCGTTAATTAAGCTATGCGAAGTGCCTTGGAGAAGAGTGCTCCACTTCAAGGATACCCTGACATTTCTGACCCATTACAAATATCAGCATAAAAATTTCAAGAATTTAATGTGGAGTGTTTAATTGAGACACAGATGAAAAGAAATCATTAGAATTTAAAACTGATTTCTTCCTTACAGCTCAGTAAATAAATACCCTTAGCACTAATGTGGTTAGCTTTGATTGTACAGGGGTAGATCATCCTCATAAACACCATACAAAACCACACTGGCTTAGCACACTTATGTTGAATTCTTTGCTTGCAGTGCAAATGGAAATGCAATAGTCCTATTGCTGTATCCTGCTTAGCACTTAAATACCATTTTTCTAATTTATTTCCATAATTTGATCCTAAGGACACAGAGGAATGTTTTGAATTTTACATAAGATACATATTTTCTTCTGAGAGTGAACCTGTAAAAATGCAGCCCAATTAATAATACACTCAGCATCTTTCCCCTCCAAACCCCATAATTTTTAAAGTATCCTTACAGGAAACATTTTGGTGTATCTGTTTTAAAACTGGCTAAAATGAGGTTTGAAAAAAAACAAAGTTGCCAAGGTCAAAATGCATGCCAGGTACAGAGCTGGGGAGAGAAATCCTCATCCAGAGTCCCAGTGGTCTGCTCTACCAGTTCACTGGTATTCCTTTCCTTGCCTATGTTTAGGATCAGATTATCTGAATGTCCCATTCAAATGAAAGGTGTTGAATGGAAGACAACTCTTCTTCCTAGGACGGTTTGGAGCCGTGTACTAGGACAGCAGCTTGCTACTACTACTGGCTGAAGGAATTACAGTGGAAGTGACTGATGAACCCGAGAAGAATCCAAATATAAGCAACCTACAGTTACAGATTTTTCCCTCTGACCTCCTAACTGGAACAATATCCTGTAGAGAGAAATCTAGACGCCATTGAATGGGAGAAAGTTGACTGGGAAAGGCAGCAGCATTCCTCTGATGGCAGTGCCAAGGAAGAAAACCATCTAACTCTTCCATTACGAAGTTTCCACTGGACCAAAACCAGAACGGGCATTGTTTGGTTACACAGGAGACTGGCTTCTTAAACACTCATCTGAGCCTCCCATTGTTTCTCCAGTTCTGAATGCTGTGCCCCTGTGCCTTCACTCCTCTCCTGCGGGCACGCAGCTGAGCTTGGGGAATCTGTGCTCTGAGTTGTGCTACTCTGCATTTCCTAATGGGCTCATGTGTCTGTCTAAGCTGCCTTACAGGGTAATAAACAGAGAGGGCAGATTTAGATTGGGTATTAGGAAGAAATTCTTTACTGTGAAGGTGGTGAGGCCCTGGCACCGGTTGCTTAAGGAAGCTGTGGATGCCCCATCCCTGGAAGTGTTCAAGGCCAGGTTGGATGGGGCTTGGAGCAATCTGGTCTAGTGGAAGATATTCTTGCCCATGGCAGGATCGTGGAACTGGATGATCTTTAAGGTTCCTTCCAATCCAGGGATTGGATTCTATGATTCTAATAAGCTGTTTACAGTTTTAATACAACAAGGAACAGGAAAGATTATATTTCTGTTGCTTTACTTACATAAGGAGCAATGTAACTGGCTCTCCCTGTCTCAGTCTTGTGCTATTAATAAAGTCCATGTGAGGAATACAAAAACTTACAGCACGTGTGAAACCTGTACACGTAACTAGTCTCGAGCTAGAATAGTTTCCATGTTGTGTGTCTCCATATAGCCCATCTTTCTGGCACATGTGACCCAGAAATGTGTCATCAGGACACATGTAGTCAGTGGACCGATGAAAGGAATTCAAGGGAAACAGAAGCAACAATGCTGCTTCCAATGTCTGCTCAGCTTTTTGCTACTGCTCTCTGAAGAAGTTAGCAACACATGAAAAGAAGATGTCGTCATCCCAACTTGGCCCTGGTTTTACCTTTCATACAGCAGGCATTTATGTAAAGCCATACTTTCCCAGAGATTGTGAAGAAAAAGGAACTAAAAACCCACAGCTGTCAGTTTTTAAAAGCCAATAATCACTCCCATGCAATGGCTGAAAGGCAAACTTGTACCTAAGGACTTGCAACTGGCATCACTGACATTTTTCATTGTCCAATCAAAATGTTAAAAATAAACGGAGCCCACGGAACAAAATACACTGGATTTTAACATTCTTTCACAATTCATAACCAAAGCTGTGGTCAGCAACATGGAGCGAGAAGGACGTTTGGTTATAAGTCATGACTTCAATCTGAGAGTCTCACTGGCATTTCCTGGAAAATTTCCAAATTAAATGGTTGTCCAAATTAGAGACATTCAGACTAAAGATGAAACACCACAAATAGGCTATTTTGTCTAGAATAAATAAAATCAAACCAGTAAAATGCTTAGGAAGATAATTGATACAACATTGTTGTCTTGGGCATCTTTGTTAGTGATTAACCCAGTGTGTTTTAAATGCCTAAAACAATTAAACTAGTGGACTAGCTATTCTAGTTCTCTGTGAATGAACTGCCCTAATCTTTGCTCTCCAGCTCTCCCCACAGCCACATCCTTCTAATGCCTCGCTTCTTCCTTCCAGCCTCCAGCTGGTGACTCACTATTTAACCAGTGCAGCCATCAGGACATTCACCTACTAAGAGCAACCCTTGATCTCTCTACTGTGACCTTCACTGTGCCTATTCCCGACTTTTGCTTATTATTTCTGCTCCTTGCACCAAATCTAGACTCAGACTGTCAGCACTTTAGGGCAAAGTGCAGCACGAAGCCCACCCTCTATCACAGTCCCTGCACTCCCTTATGTAAGGTCATAACCATCTTAACAGCCCAAAGGGATGAAGGAAAGGACCACAGTCCTCAGACCTAATGAAGTTTGAAATCAAGGGTACAACTTCCACTGGCACCACCAGTGCCAGGTGAAGCAGGAAGGGGCTGATCCTAGGGGCAACGCTAAGTGCCACTTGAAGGTCTGTATCTTCTCTGTGGTGAGGGATTCTATCTTGCAGATTTAAGACCTAAAGCCAGCAAACCATCTTAAAGAGAACTGTGAAACTCCTCCAGTAACACTCATTAGAAAGTTACCTGTCATGAAGGACACAAGGCATTAAACAGTCTGGAGATGTAGGGGTCACCAGAGGGTATTTTATCTTTCTCTCTATTTTCTCCAGAAACAATAAAGGAGACAGAAGATAAAAAGTGAGATTATGTCACAGCAGAGGAATGTCTTTACTCATAGGATGATAAGCCCTTTCTACTGATGTCAAGTAATCTTCAAAAGATGACTATGAGCTGAACTGCCACGCACTCTGCAGAGTTTTTTGTAGGCTCTCCACTTCCTTGGCAATATTACCCTTGTATTTTATGTAAACCCCCTACATTTTATATTACATTATACAGCTCAACATATTTTAAGGTCCCTTCCAGGTCTAGTTATTAATTAAAATAGGGAAGGACATCAGTGTAAGTGGCAGAATTTTTGATTATGTCAGACTGGCAATGAATACTTTGACAAGGGACACAGTCAAATCACATCCCAGACATAGTGTTCAATTATCCGTAGATAAACTACCTGGGCCGTGGATTGACCCACTCTGTCTTTCCTTTACAGCTTTGGCTGTGTCACAGCCAGGACAGACTCTCACTTGCTTACAGTTTCCTGGTGCCTGAGGTTATTCCTGGCTCTAAGGAGATGCACTTCCTGCATGTTAAGGGATGAACACACTGACTAGTCACTGTCTCACTGGCACATGTTCTGCATTAGCTGTGGGTAATCTTCCCCCTCCCTCTCCCTGACCTTCTTCATTATCTGGATAACTGGCTGCAGACCATCTCTGAAGGAGCGGGTTTCGTTGTCATCACAGGGGTGTATTATGAAAGAAGGAATTCAACCATACTAAGATCTTGATTATAAGAACAGAAAGGCCACATAACACAGAGTTTCTGCCTTCCAGACCCCTGTATTTCAGATCTCATTTTGCATCCAGCAGTCAACACTGACAGTTCTGCATGGGCCAGGCTCCCTGCTCTGCACAGCTCATCAGCCCACGGTTTGTCTGCAGAAAATCCGCGCATCAAACATGGATTTTGGTGAAGTTTGATGATACAAAAGTGTATCAAAGCAGCAGCCTGCAGAAAAGCAGCGTATGGGCAGCAGTGACCTACAGTTCTCTTTGCAAAGACATCTTGTTGCAAAGGTGCTCTACTTGTATTTATGTTGATAAGCAACAGGGAGATTCCAGGGCGCTCTGACACTTTTTGGGCTCCATAGCACCAAGAACTCCTTGCTCAGTGGGGTGGAGCTGGGAGCCTCAGGCTGAAAAATCTGTCTGGTCACTATCCAGACCGCAAGGATTTCAGAACATATGGTACCCATGGGCTGGATCTACCCACTTGCAACACATTGCTTTTCCTGTGCCATCTACTCCTTCCAAAAATCCCACAATTGTTTTTATTGAGACTTAGTTCAGCTCTCTCCTCTGAAAATACACGGTTGTGAAAACAAAAGCTTTTGGACCACATTTCAGATAATGATTCTATTCATAGTTTCCAAACTCTCCTTTAACCATAGTCCAGGGTGTCAGCAAAAGAGATAGATCAAACTGAGCTGCACAAACTCCTCCACAGTACATTCCCAGGTACCCAGAGAGAAAGAGCACACACAGCTCAGGACACAGAATCCGACTAAGGGATAACTGGAAAAAGTGTGAGGCATCAGGAACATCTCAGACCAGAGGAACTGGCCTAGTTCAGTGGAACTGAACAAGGACCTCAAGGATCTCAGCCCATGCAGGCTAGATTAACAACAGAAGCCAGCACATTTTTGCATTATTTCTCCAACAACATAAACACATATCACATTATTTCAGGATATCTCTTCTTAGCTATACTGTCTTGTATATGGAAGAAGCAAGGCTTGTAGGCATTTGGGAATAACATGAGGTGAGAGTTGGTAGAAAATGTACATCTAAGAATTCTTAGCTTATAGCAGACCCTTACTTCCCTAGATTCTACTCTTCTGATTCCAGTAAAGTTGTTCCCTCTCTTACACTGTTATTTACCCCAGGTTTGCCTATTTACTTCACTATTAACAGTCAGTTATACAAGGGGTTGTACTTGTCATTCTACTGGATCCAGTCACTGTGAGCTTCCAAATACTCCCTGTATCAGCTACCACACATTCAGTTCGGGACTGTGACTTCTCTGAAATATCTAGTGATATAAATTCTTGGAACAAGTTGAGGTGAAGGGAGCCTTGTGCCATACATATGGGAGCATGGCTGCACAGAGATAATACATGTCTGCTTCAGGAGACTTGTAATGGCAAGTTTTTTCATTGCTTTCGTTACCTCAGTGTCTATATATGGGATGTTACTGGGAATCATGCGAGTTCCTGAAGGTCAGCTCCTCTGCCTGTAAACATGTGTGAGAGTTTCACTTTCTGATTGCTGGAAGTTAAAAGCAAGGTACTTCTCTGTAAACTTTGGCTCTACAAAAAACGTATGTCCATAGAAATAATTTTCTTAACTTGTGCTAATTTACAACTGCAATATTCAGCCATGTCCTTTCTTTACTTGGACACCTTTCTGGCATGAAGGTATGAAATGTCCTCAATTTTATTATTTATGACATTGTCATCAAAAACAAAAAATAGCTAAATGAAATGATAATAATTAAGTGCACTCAGCTGCATTTTTTCTGAGAATTTCTGCAAGTTTTGAGTGTGGGAGAAGTGACTCATTCTTTGTGAGGAGAACACAGTATAAATCCTGCTAATTATTTGTACTGAGAATGGTATCTAGAATTCATTTATTACAGCAAAGTTATAGGGCTCTGGCACTTTTTCAGTGAAGTGCCATTAATATTGCAGCTGGCTAAGCTACAGACAGTCTGTGAGAACTTGAGAAATCATATTTCAGAATGGGTAGAAATAGTTCAAATATATTTTTATTCAACAAATTTTGGTATTTCTTCTTTGAACATACTCCCCCTGAAAAATGAAACTATCTCAGCAATTCCAGGAGGACAAAAAAAGAAAGCCTCAGTTGCAGCTGGAATTCAGAAATAGATATTATGCAGCACCTAGAGATATTTTGCATTGTTAAAGAATTCTTGGAAGGAATAGAGGTCTGGAAGTGACTCCCCTGCCATTTATTAATCCCTAGTTACTAAAGGCTGCTCTCAGAACTAGCTGACAGGTTGTTAATTAGTAGTCACTATTATATAAATTAGAATCAAGGGAATGACAACGCACTAGAAACCCCAGCACATGTTAGAGCCCTCCCAGACCATTTCACAAATGGTCTCTATGTAGAGAACACTGGTCATGCCCAGATCTGCCACGAGTCTGCCCAGTTCCACCACTGAACCAGGCACAGCAGAAAACTCTTTAAGCAGCAGAATGTGTTTGCATAAACCAAGGAAAGATGGCAATATCCAGGGAAGGAGAAGGGAGAAGAGAGATGAGGAAAGCAAGACATGAGATGACGCAAATTACATCAAGCTTGAAAGAACTTGTCAGGTCCTTATCCTGCTCTAGATAAGTTGCTGTAGTTAACTGAGCTGATCCAGTTTCTGATAAACTGAATCCCGTTTAATTTCAGTGCCATTTGTACCCAGGCTGATGTGCATGTCTGGCTGCCTCTATGATATACGTTAGGAAACTAATGGAAAGCACCTGATAGCATCAACCAGATAAGATAACTTATGTTCCCTCTAAAGTTTAAAATGTTGCAAAAATACAAAATAATACTTTAGGCTGGGATGACTCAGAAGTCAGCATCAACCTGCCAACTTGGAAGGCCCAAGGATGTTTTCTTCACATAGTGTCTTGGTAACAAATTTGTGTGTAACACTCAGATACACAAATCCATACATAATGAGATTAAAGGTCATAGCTCCTTAGGAGAAACCCTGTTAATATTGAAATACAAAGAGACTCTGCTGTCCACAAACAGAAAACTTATAATCCAAAGGCACTTCATTAAGTGAATTGAGCTGTTTCTACAGCTCTGCTCTGTAATAGCCTCTGGCAAGAAGAGCCCATTATTTATTTGTTTTCATGTGTTTGTTTTTTTTTTAAATCTGGCATTTTTATCATGCCTGCCTTTCAACTGGGAGCATTACAATTTGGGTAAAGTACTTATTTGGAAGACCTACAGATTTCTAATATGCTGAAAACAGTTATGTTTTGAGGTTTTTTTGGTCCAGGAAGAGTTCTCCTTGGTATCTAGGAACTCCATTAGGAGGACGGTAATGAGTCCTTACATTATGTACCAACAACTGACTTATGAACCTGATAACAGTTAGTTTTAAGGGTGCCATCACAGAGATGATCAGCAGTAACAGGAAGAATTAAGAATGGGAATAGTTGGACTGTACGTGAGAATCAAAAATTCCTGCCGGTCCTTGAGAAAAACCTCCTTGCAAAAAGATGGTTACAGATATCATCAAGGAAAGAAACCCAAACAAACCTGCTGACAGAAGTGTGTTGGAGATGGACTGGGTCAGCCATAGGGCTGTGTTATTACTGTACTAAAGGCACCAATCCCTTGAGTTATGACCCAAACTGGCGATGAAGATCCTGTAACATCCCCCTAGACCCTTTCTTTGCCTTGCATGGTTACATGTGAAAACCATGAATTCTGAGCATCACAATGGGATTTGTTGTTGGTGGGTTTTTTTTTTTCCTTCCCCCTTCCCATGGGTTATTTTGCAGACTGGAAAAAGATATTTGGGTCCAAATGATTTGGAAACTGAAGTCACATGCTTTGATGTGAAAAAAAAAAAAAACAACACCAGCCTGCCTGGAATTATATAATCCAAGCTCAGCATTAAACATAACTTGCAGTTTCTTAAAAGAAAACACAGTATGCTTTGGAAATTAAACGAACTTCCACATGACTGGAGCACAAACCTCACACGCGATTTCTGTGCATTTGACATAAAATACAGAAACCTTTGATTTAGAGCTCTGCATGTTTCAATAGATTCCAAATTGCCTTCAGGGCAGCTCCAAAACTAAACGTAATTATGAAAATAAAACCCCAAATTCCTCAAACAAACCGAAAGGTTTGATTTAAACCCTGAAAAGAAACTTGTGGAGACTGGGCAATGCTGGATTACCAGAACTGGATATATGGGATGGTTCCAGACCAATCTGGTCATGTCTGAAGCATGTCTCTTAACAATCTGTGTGGCTGGCACTTAAAAGACGTGCACGTAAAAGCCTTAACTGTCTTACCTCCAAATTCAGTCTGGATCATCCTGCTAAATTAGGTGCCTTCAAGAGCAAAGCTCCCAGGGCCCTTGAGACAGAGACCTTAAGATTAGGCATCACTTGCTTGAACAACTGCTATTTGATGTTGTGCATGCTCAGCATAGACTCATTTAGTTGTAAAAAGATTCACAAAGTCTTTATCTTGCTAGAAACAATCATCAGCAGAGAGTTCCCATGTGCACAAGTCCCTAGGTCTGCCTTGCCACTTCGTTACGGGCTCAAGAAATCCTACCTCTCCTGGCTCTCAAGGTCTCACTCACACCATCTCCTGACCTCCTCCCTCCCCAGCATTTATGGCTCAGGGTCAGTATTTCAGTCCCTGTAACAGTAGTTGGGGTAGACAGGCAACTTGGTTCTGCCTTGTGGCCAGCACGGGCTCACGGCACTTTGATCAGCCCTGAACAGGGCCAGTCCCTCCATCTTTGAGCCTAAGAGACAGCACCCAGGAAGGCCAGAAGCTGCAGCTGGTTACAGAAACCTCCCTGTCAGTGAATACCTCTCAACACAACACTATTAAATAAACATAACACAGGGGTATTGACTTTACCTCTGCGTTGTACCTTGCACGTAGCCACAGCTAAGTATTGCACCACACAGACCTAATGTTTGCTTTCCAACGATGGTCTGTGCTGGCTTATCCACTTCCAGGCTCATATCCCACCCCTGAATTGAACTTGTGCTATTGCTATACTCCCTCCTACTTGCCAAAAATCTATTCTTGTCTCCTCCACGCCCTGGGATTGTTCAAGGTATCCATTTCACAGTGCTGATGCTCCTCTTTTATTGAAACTAGTTTGATCTCACAAAAAATGACATTACTAACACCTAGAATGTTTTTCTTAATAATGAAAAGATACAAAATGAGCAATGTAAGCTACCTTAATTTGCTGGTCTGTTCCACTGCCTTCCATAGTACAAATGTTATTAAGTAAGCCACCCAAGTTCCAAATAACAGTAATTGACTCTTCAAACGTGTAAATTCAGGGCCCAGCTTTGGTAGCTTTTGAAACACAAGGAAACTAAAGGAGGACATTTGGAGACTCAATTACCTCAAGAAAGTTACCTTATTCTGTGTATATATTAGCTATACAGACCTTACTCTGGCCACACATTATTCCACCAAAACCTGGTTTAGTTTCCACACCAAGGTATCCAGTTCAGCACCAGGGTCTTCTCACAGATGAGGAACACAAGCATGTCCCTCAAACTTCTTCAGGGAAGAGAATCTGACCTTCCAAGCTAGGCTATAAAACTTCACTACAACTCGAAAAAGCCTCCATTCTCTTCCTGCTGAAGCTGATGAATCTTAGTTTTGCTTGGCAGGTCCTGTTTCCCACAGACCTGCCTCTCCTCCCCTTCTCCTTGTCCCATATCCTTCTCTCCAGAGCTTTCTTTGCTCCCATCTCCCTAATCCTCTTGGGCTCATTTCCAGAGATCTACTTTTAAAAATACAGCAGCGTGCTATAAACAGGCTCATCTTAGCTTTAAAACTCACTAGTTACTGTTTCTGAGGCAGGAGAGGGGAAAAAGGGTATTCCAAGGGGACCCCTTTGACGTGACCACTCATCTGCCTACACCAGCAGTTCCCAAGTTTGTCGGCTCACAGCCTCATTTCTGGGCTCGTGACCTTTTTTCCATCAAGGCTCCTCAGGGTTGCGACCCTGGCTTTGGAAACTTCTCGTCTGGATCAGTCAAAAGTGATGCCTCAAGAATAATTTCCCAGCCGGTGCCATGCTTGTTTAGACTCCTGAATGGCATGATTACCCTGGAGTTCAGGTTCAAACTTGTCTCTTTGCTTGTTTGTAAGTCTGGAAAGAATTTCTGGGTGTCACTCAGGCACTAGATAGTAAACTCTAGCTTTTGACTGTTCTGGTTAGAGACAATTACATCCCAATTGACCTGGTATGGCATCAAGCACTCAGTTGCAAAGTTCAGCCGTGCCTGGAAGAAGGGAGGGTTTTGCTTCTTTGCAGAGTTTGGGAAATCATTGTTTTCTCTGCTTGCATGTCACGATCATTCAGATGTTACAGTCACCATGCCCAGATCACTCCTTATGCAGTGACATGATTTCATGCCCCACATTGTGCATCCTCATTGCTGCACACACGCCTGCAGCTGGCTGAACTCTCACAGCTGTTTTTCTGCACGCCAGTTTGTCTTTCTCATTACGGCCATTGAGACTGTGTGGTTAGTGAAAATTTTAATATTCAGATTTCTAACTCTACTTTGTTGTCTTTGCTTACTGGTAAAAGGGCAGTGGGAGGGTAAAAAAAGCAACAGTGAAATGGTTTGAAGAGATCAAGAAAACACCACTAAAATGCTAAAACTATCAGAACATTCGCAGCTGGGATGTGCTACAGCTAGTCCTGTTCTGGGATTTCTCTAGAATTAGAATTGAAAAATTTTCAACTACCTGTTTCTCCTGTTTTCACCCCATATCCCTGCTCAGCCCACATGTCTCTGGTGATTCTGCTCCTGCATTAAAGACCAGTTCCTGTAGCTTTCCTGCCCACAGAATCTCTCTCACCTGGTGCAATCTTACTCTAAGCCTAAAGCAGTTGTTTGACTTTCTCTTTGACCTCGGTGTATTTCAATGTTACTGTTTTCCAATTTAAATAGCCAAGAGATATCTGCCTAGACACACCGGGCTGGAATCTGGGGAATGTAAAGTGGAAGCTTAGCAGTAGCAGCAGCACCTGGGAGCAGCCAGCCTTCATACCTGCCTTGGGAAAACACAAAAGATAAATCTCGAGTCAAAGAGAAACCAGCTAATACTGTGTGTTAACTAAGGGAAACCAGTCAATGAAGTGTATTAAAGGGCACACCGCCATCCATGCAGTTCAGAGGGATGAAGTTATTTGAGATTAGTAGACGAGGGAGAGAGGAAAAAGACATTTGGAGTCTGTGACTTTTCACCACTCAGGCACATGTGAGCACACGAGGCAGTCGGGTACAACCCCCTTTTGCAAATATTCTGTCTCTATATGAGGTTTAAGCATCTGACTTTGGTTGTTGCCAATAAAAGAGATTAAGCTGAAAATGTTTCAGCATGAAAGGCAACCACTGAAGTCAACATGAGGGCTTCTCTTTCCCTCAAATATGAGGGCAAAGCCCCACAGCCTGGCACGCAGGCCAGCAGATGAGGAAAACGAAGTCATGCTTCATCAGAATGAAACTTGGTGAGCACCAGAGCACACCATCAGCAAGGAGAAATTCCTGTTTGAGCCTGTAATGCTTTGCATGAGACCATCACTTATTTGTCACTGTACTGCACTTTCAGAAGGGCTGCAGATCCCTATTGAGTTGCAAATTGTTTTCTGTTTCTTCCTGTCTTTTATTGGCGCCCTGTGCTTATAAGAGTGCACCAAGGTCAGGTCTGCCTTCTCTTGTGCCATTACAAGATGGAAAACTGGTGGACAGGCCAAAGTGACAGGCTCAAGAAGCTGGTGTGGGTATTGCTACTGACTTGAGCATACCTGAAAAATCTCTGCCTGAGACTTCTCCAATTTTAGAGAGGGGAATTCAAATGGACAGGGGACTTACGGTTTGTGCGGAGTTGTCTGGTTGTTGTTGGATTTTGCCTTTTTTTTTCTTTAAATATACATATTTGGATTTGCTTCAACTAGGATGGAATTAAAGATTTTGCCAGAGAGGATAGAACATTGGACTGATCCCAAATCTGCAGATACTAATCCAACCTCATGGTTAGAAAACATGCATCTTCATGAATAATGTTCTACATAAAGGAAAATCTGTACTGTTAAATGTAAAAGATACCAAATCAAAATAAGATTATTCATCCTGTAAATGTACTTTAGAGAATGATTAGTAGTCTGTATGGACTAGATGGAATTCAGTTTGAAAAAAAGAAAGCACAGGTGGACAACTGAAAATATTTTGACCAGTATAGGAGATAAACACTCCTTTTGAGGAGAAGGGCCACTATCAAAGGTTCATGGCCAAAAAACTAATTAGAACACAGCCACTGTATCCACATGGCATCTGTATAATCAGACTTCTATTTGATTTATCAAGTGCACAGAGGCTCTTGTTTCAGGGGTGTATGGAAGCACACTTTGAAGTGCATATTTCATATCTGGCTGAAGTTCTCATGTACAGGTGCAGCATTTGTAAGACATCCAAGAAAATACAAAGGGCCCTTATAAGAGAGAGACTCCCCCAGCTTGGAACAGAAGTTCTTCTCTTTAAGATTATAAGACCATTTAGTAATATTTGGGCTCTTCTTGCTGATCCAAAGAAAACAAACAGCACATGGAAATGCTGGAAGGTCATAGATTCAATCTTGTCAAAGATACAGTCAGGATTTTTTTTTTTCTAGTAGCAAGGCCATTGATTCATTGGAATATGACACTTGAAAATATTTTGTAGAAAAAGTGGATGTCAAAGGGTAAGGGAGAGGAGTTTAGCTGCAACTGCATCCTAGCTTTCAAAGACATATAATCACAGTGGTTCATGTCATTAGACATCCATAAGTCTCTCCTACCACTGCCAACACAGACAAGACTCCAGCAGGTATCATCAATGTATGTATTTTAGACTTCAGGGTACAAGAAGGCCTACCTTAAACATGAATAATTTAGGGAAGGGGGGCTTGTTGGGAAGGTTTATAAAAGATGAAAGTGCTTTTGAAGAAAGAGAAACCTTGCATGCAATCACATAACAGTCACAGAGCTAGGGATGAAGAGAAAGTCTAAAGTGAACTCTGCTGGCCACTGACAGCCTTCCCAGGGAGATGAATGAGGAGAGTTGTGCTGGCACATCCTGGTAAGGCTCCCACTGCCAAGGACTGTACACACAATGATGCTAAGGGACCTACTGCTCAATTTATTATAGGGAAGATAATCATGTCTGCTCATTTTACTCATACATCAGTTCTGAATGTGTGCCCACTAACCATATAAACTGTACAGAGGGGGAAAAAGCAGGTGGTGAAATAATCCTGCAAAGTGACAAGAGAATTCACTAAAAATCTGTAATTCTAAGTAAGAATGACTGTCAAAGTTTACAGGGCTTCCTGTGTGATCCTATACCTGTCAAAGGGAAAGGATCTAGACAAGATCTTATTTGTTTAACTGAAAAATCCTCACAGTCCTTGAAAGGAGATGAACTCTTTGAAATAACAAGAATGCAAAAGGAATAATTCACCGAAGTTTGTTGCTTCTTGCCCTTCATTAGCATATTATTCCCTAAACCAGCCCAGCAGAAAACAGAGACATGAAAAATAAGCACAAGTAGGTATTGCCATGAGAGCTGCAAGCCTTACTCCACCAATTCTCAAAGTAAGAAGCTTAACTGTATTACATGATGATTAAAAAAAAAAAATCTCATCTGAGACATCAAAATCCTCAGTCCCAAAGATAGATTTTATCTGTATCTCAGAAATGACAATGATTCTACAAACTTGGAGGCTGATGGAATTAAGACAGCTTTCTTTGAAGGTGCTGAAATGCACGGATATCAAAACAAGATCAGGGAACTTGAAACTTATCCATATAGACTTGTGCACTATCAACAGAACAGCCCAGTGGTGCTGGGGGCAAACAGAGGAGGGGGAGGAAGAAAGGAAAGACCACAGGCCAAGGGTATTTGAACCTATATCTGAACACATCTACATTCAGTGTAGCATTGTCCACGTGTCACACACAAAAGCAGAACTTGCGCTGGCCTTGAGGAATGCTGCAGCACTGCCTTATGACAAGACATTCACTCACGAGATGGACACTTCTCTAAATTAAGCGCTTTCTAGTGCCAGATAGTCTTTCAGACTTGCTTTTTAAAATAGCTTGCTGTCCAATGACTTATAGTCACATGTTTGTGCCTTTGATCATTCAGAGGGTATTTCAAAATTCCTCCGGAAAATACTCAAACCTGCCTAGGTAAATAGAGCTATGCCTGTCACAAACTCCCTACTCAGCCTGGAACTAGCTGAAGACAGGGGGAGATGTTTCCACAGTCAGCACCAGAGCTAAGACTAAAGAATGAGAGGTGCTCACCCGTAAGTTTGAACTCTGAGGCTATTGCTACCAAGGAGAACAACCAGTATAAATGGTCAGCGGCTTGAGGTAAGACATTTACCACGTGATGGTGCAGAATTGAAAAGGAAGGCTGGGATTATATCTGGCCAGCTCCTGTTGTTTCAAGAAATGCATCTCTGCAGAAGAAGTAACAGACTGGTTTGACCATACAGACAGGGACTGGCACAGCCAGAGCTAAACTCAAGAGGGTGGCAGAGACTATTGGGTGGGCTCAGTCACTGCTCAGCAAGAGCAGCAAGGACTTCCCTTGCCACTGTGGTGCCTGGTAGCTGTGAAGAGTTCACAGCAGTGGGACTTGAGAGCTGTACTGGTTTGCTTTTAGATCTTGTGCTTTACTAATTTTCAGATTTAGGTGTCACTGGTCTGTGAAAAATCAGTGTGTCTGTTCCCTGTTCCCAGCAATCCTAGTTGCACACGCATAGCAAGGACGGGAAGAGGGATGAAGTCATGTTGGGGTCCTTACAGGTCCCTTCCTTTTTTTCTGGCATGAACTAGAGCACTCAAAGACAGCCCTAAGCTGAGTTCTGTTTCCCAGTGTCTGCAATGGGCCCTTCCCTGCAGTGCATTTCAGCACTGCCCATTTGCAGTGTTCCTGTGCAGTGATTCATGAGCTGGAAGGAGCATACAAAGTGGGTTTGTTCTTGCCTCTTCTGCCCCCTTTCTACAGCCTCTGAGAGTGGCCTGGACAGAACATAGGAGGATAAGTGCAAGCAGGGGTGAAGTCCTGCCCCAAAAGCAATTGAAAGTTTGTTAAATAAACTGTTTGGTAACACTGACTGGAAAGCAATGCATTAAGTATTACAGAACAGATCATCCTTAGAAGGAAACTACACACCTTCAGTTATGTGTAAGATCACCACAGACCTCAGGCAAATACTCTGGAAGGGACTAGGAATTCACTAGGAGAATGAAAGCTGCTCCACTGGATCCTGCAATCCATTGCACAGAACTGAACCCCAAAGTGCTCCATCAGGGCTGATCATGCAGCCACCTGCTACGTACCAGCGAGGCCCATCTCCATCTCCTCCACCTCAGGCATCGCCTAATTAATTTTCTTAGGTGTACCTGATGGCTGAAAATAAAATCTGGGGACCCAGAAGAGTCCTCAAAACTGCACTGAAGTTAAAGGGCGCAAGCAAACAGCAAAAGCAGCCATTCTTGATGTCCAGATGTGAGAGAGGATGCAACAGAGGGCAGCGAGTTTTAATGCATGAGCAGAAGCTGCTGTAAAATTCCTTGTGGAAATGTGAGATCTATTTCTTTTGTCACATATTTGCTAAGTAAGGTTAATACCCTGGCATTGACTCTGCCTTGTATGCCCTTAACAACACTATGATGCTTTGTCCTGTTAAGATTTTACAGCAGAAGAGAGAACACATGGTCGATAAGCCACTATAAACAGGTACTTTTCTTCTCCCTTCCCCCTTCCCCACAGCCACCACCAGAGAATTTGGGTCCAGCGTCAGCCCATAACCAGTGTATGGCTGAAGAAAAGAGACTGATCAGGCATTGTGGTCTTTACCCTGGTTGTTGAATAGCCTGCACAAATATCACATTATCATAAATCATTCAGTTGCTGGAAGTCATCTTACCATCAGAAGGAGCTGAACAGCAACCATTTCTCAATCCTTATGTACATTCACTTACAGCAGCTGAGCTGTGGGAGTATATAGACCTATTTTTCAGCTAGCATGATAATCAACCCATTCCTCATTTAAGAGTGAATTCATATGCCTTGGTATTAGTCCCAAATAACGTTATCAGAAATTGATATGTAATCTCCAATTCAAACTAAGATTAAGCTGAGGCCACCAAAGTCCTTTATTCCTTAAAACACATATAAAGTCCCCAGCAAGATTCTCATCTTGATGTGAGTCTGAACACACTGAAGTAGATTTAAAAGCCACTGTTTTACACTGGTGTTTCTCAGAAGCCCCAGTGTAGCCATAAAAATCAGAATCTGCCCTTAATATCTCTGCACACTGGTATTGTGCAGAACTAGCTCCAGACTATTTATAGCTCACACTATATATACACACTGCAGCTTCCAAAGGAATATTTTATCTTTTGTGAGGACAATGCTTCAAGTAATGTAAAAAGGCAAAGTTTTGCTAAAAAAAAAAAAAAAAAAAAAAAAAGTCTGCTCAAACCCTTAACCTGGAAGAGTGGTCCTGCACTGCCAATCAGATAATAAGCTTAATTCTTACATCACTCTTTATTTGTAGCTCACTGTGTAGTTAATGTTTGCTGCTTATCTAACAGGAGAAATGTGAAACCAGAGTTTTAGAACAATAGAAACAAGGCTGTCACCAGCAGGCTGCCAATGAATCATGTCCCTGCAGTCAAGTTCTCCCAGAAGGTCATTTGTAACAGAAATACATCCCTGCCTGAGCTGGCAAAATGCTGAAAAGTGTTTCTCTGTTTTATCCTGATAAAATATCGAGCAGATCAATTACCAGAACAACTTACCTTGGTAGTATTTTTAACTTAATAGTACTTAATTAACTTAATTTTTACTTAATAGTAAAGGTTACAAGCAGGCCTGTTTGCTTCTGTCTGGGATTCTAGAGGTGGTTTTACCTTCATCCTAAATTCTACGTATCTAAAACACAAACCTTTTACAAACCTTTAAGCAAAACTGATGTGCTGCTGTCTTTCATATTTTCAAAATCAGGAAAAAAAAAAAAATCTTTAACTGCTGAAAACTTTCTTCCATATCATTCAAAACTGAAACCCTGAAACCACAGAAAGACAGTGAGCTCCCTAAGAAGGATTTGCCAAGAGATCAAAAAAGCAGCACTGACACTTTCTCGTGTCCAAAGAGATATGCACAAACAGGGCAAGTAAGTACCAAAAATAAAATAAATAAATAAAAACAAACCACCCAAACCAACCAAAACAACTACAAAAAAACCCCAACACCCAACAAAAAAAAAGCAGCCAGAAATCCTCCAAAACCTGTATCACAAATATAGAAGCTGGTTTTGCTCATACAGAATTATTTTAAAGCAGCTGCTCTGTCTGCAGCTTCAGGAAAAAAAAAAAAAATCTCTTCTGCTGCACTTCCAAAAAAGCTTTGGATTTCCTGCAAGAGGTAAAACAGATGATGGGGGAACTATTCTTTCAAGAGGAATGTCATTGGCACAAACAGCTGGCACTTAGTGCCATGTTATTTATATGTGCAGTTGCTCATGGTTTTTAACAGATAAGAAAGCAATATCTATCTCATTTGCAATTCAGGTGAGGAACACCAGCAGCTCTACAGCACCACTGGCCTCTGGGCCACGTTTCTTATCATATCAGAAACATCTGTCACGGTGCAAAGGAGTTCATTATAAAAGCACATCAAATATGCAGTTTTGGGATGAGACAGCAGTCTGTAAGGAAGCCAGAAAAACAGCCTCCCTCTGTAAATGCTGGGATGGTCTGTCCCATATTCACCAGTTGGGATGAGAGCAAAGACTGGAAGGGGGAAGGGGAAGAAAGAGAGAGACCTTGGAAGAGTAATGATTATAAATTATCCCTTCTCTAGGAGCCAACTGTGCCTGAGGAGGGGCTTGTTCACAGGGGTCTGGTGGTTCACATGCAGGCACATTGCAAAATGATTTTCACATTGCTCCCTGCAGAGCTCCTCCAGCTGCAAACAGACCCAACTGTTAATCCCAGCCTTTGTGGTCCAAAGGACTTTACTCAAAAAAACACCAATGGGCTGGGGTAGGAAGGGTGTGTGGAGAAGTGGCCAGCGTGGGGGTCACCACCACAAGTGCACTTGCAGGGGCTCTGCTCGTAGACAGGGACGTTAATCCATTTTAAGGGCAGTTGAGGATGAGATGACAGGACCTTTCAGGGGAGGCAAGGTGTGCCTTTAATCCATGCAGAGGGGAGAAAATTGCTGGTGCATCCATGTTCCATCCCTGCTGTAATTCTGCTCATGGCACAAATTTAGAACACAGTGATTTGTAGTATGGACCATATTTGTCTCTGGTGTTGTTCTTCAGGGCTGGGTCTAATACCCCCATGAGTACAACGGCATTTTTGTGCAGGGACAACTCAAGGTGATTTCAAAATCCCTAATGCCTAGAAATGCCTCTGTAGCTCTGGAAGCAGGCAGCTGGATTGAAACCCCCATCAGTGTCACACTGAATGACTGCTTCCTGCTGTGCCTTCGGGCTTTTATAAAAAAATACAGGAGAAATATGACTGTGTCTTTAGCCCTTGCTGAGAAACCCTTCTGAACTTCAGCTGATGCACAGGGGAAAACTATGGGTAGACCCTGAACTGGGGGTTATTGCTCCTTTAGCCTGTGCACAGTCACACGCTGCCTTTTCTGTCCCATCAAAGACCCCTTTGGTGAGCTTTTATGGCTGCTGTACATCCAGTTGTGGATGAAATGTAAAACATCCTCTTCACCCCCCCCCAAGGAGTACTCAACCAGGCATGCAGCTTAAGCAAAATAGTAGAAAACACCTATTTTAACTTCGCTTCTAGTCTCAAAACATATTCTTAAATATGCAAACATCAGCAGAAACAGCAGGTAAGGGCTCCCATTCTAAAACAAACAGAAACATGCACTTTGAGCCCTCCTATGAAATGGCAGTAAAAGCCCAACCCAATAATTATTTTCCTTGATTTTCAGCCAGACGAGGCACAAGACAAATAAGTCATCAAGGACAAATAAAAGGAGGTTCATTCATCGCATTTAGGGCTGGAATCTTTAATGGTCACCAAATGAACTAAGATAACTAAGTAACCATTGTAAATATTAATCTTTAAAGGAAAACAATACTCCCAACAACAGGAAGCCTGATAAGACATTGGATGTGGCCATCAGTGTTATGGAGTCTCTCTAATTTCCTTAGTTTTTTCTTATGCCTGTAGAGGGATCAGGAAGGGGACCATATGGTATCTCTCAAAGGAAGTAAATTAACATTATTAATAGCTAATGTGGGAGAGGTGAAACAGTTATTGTTCGTCCTGGTTGTTATTGTGCTTTTGTTGGGGGGGAAGCCTGCCTGCTAGCGAGTTTGAGCACTCAAGCCAAATTCAAAATCTTGTATTTATAAACAGAGATCTGATAACAGTTGCCTAAGCATCCATGATGCTTTGCCAGTGCACGCACATCAAGCTGATCTGGAGGGCCTGTGACTTGGGGTTTGTCCCAGCAGTTGGCTCACACAGATGAGAACTTACAGTGTGGTCCCTGTTCCCAAGTAACACCTCACATGGACCCTCACATTCTTCTTTGCATTGTTTAGTCTGAAGTGAAGGACAAGGACTGGTAGATCTGTACTTCAGAGGAACAAAAGCTGTCCTCTGGCATCTGCTGAGGCAGCTGATCAAGGGGCCACGGAGGAGGTGGGTTCTCACAGGCAGTGGTCACTGTGTGGCACATCTACTTTCAAGCACACAGTATTGGCACCAGCTGGTTTCTGACACTTAAGTTATAAGCTGTGGCTACTTGAAAAGGGTGGGACCCTGATCCCAAACTCAGCTCTGTTTGTCCCAGAGCACCTAAAAGCTTAAAATGCATTTCTCATTTTTTCCCCAAGAGATCCTATACTTTCTTTCTTCCCAATCATGAAAGCCTGAAGCAATTCCTAGCTGGCCTGCCAGAGGTGGACTTTGTGACACCTTTCATGTTGAGACAATCTGCAAAATAAATTTGGCAGGTTTTAGTAAAAACAAGAGGACTTGATTAAAATTACCAAGAGAGTTTGGTAGATATAATTAAGTTCTGGGTAAATTTTCCAGTAAATTCTTCAGAAAGAAAACAGCAAATTTGAGTATAATTACTCTCTGGATCTTAATAAAAATTGAGTAGCCTAGTAAGAAAAACCTCATGCTTCAAGGTACATGGTGATTGCTTTATAGAAACAAAGGAATTCCCTCTGCCCTTGAAAGCTTATACTTCCACTAGAAGTTGTCAGCTGCATTTGAGTTTCTAGGTCTGAAGAGGACAACTTGAATATTTTAAGACTGTACAGACTTCAGTTGAACTTAGGTGCAACTGTTCTCTAAGGAAACCATTTCCCTACCATACAACTCTACTTGAATAGATAATTCAGTAAATTCTGATTAAGTTTGTGTTTTAAATCTGGTCTAAAATACCTCTTCCTGGGTGATGATGGGATATTTTATTTCTTGAGAAACTCATCACATTGACCAAAAAGTTCATGAAAGGCTGAAGAGCTGTGCATTGTTTCCTGGCTCTATGGAGTCATATGACATAGATAAATTGTTCTCTGTGCTGAAGCCTGGGTGGTTTATAACATTGTGAAGTTTTCCACACTGCAAGTTTTAGGGCCCTTTAGTATTTCAAGTTTTATAAACTTATAATAAAACTGTTGCTCCTTGGCTCTGCAGCATGGGACTTTCTGCTCAATCAGGACAGGGTTGATTTCCAGACACGAAAGGGAGGAAACTTCCATGATGGTTTAGGAGAGGACGTTTCCATAATATCCATAGCAGTATGAGCAGATAGATGTTGTGTCAGGACAGTCCTACAATCAGGTAAAACACTACCTCAGGGAAATTAAATGAGTAAAGCCAGACTCTCTAGTGACTGAAATACCTTCTGAGAAGGGTAGCAAATCTGCCTACCTTCATAATCTTAACTACCAATATGATGACATCACCCTGATGATTGCAACTCATTACACTGTGGTCACATCTGCTTCTTGTTGCCTGTCCCCACCTTTCATCCACGTCAGGCACCAAGTGTGGCTGTTTGGTGGTGGCAGATGAAAACAACTCTACCCGAAAACCACCACACCCTCAAAGAGAAAAGCAAGTTACAGAGTGCTTCCAGGGAATTATAAGACCAAGTCCAAAGGTTTAGAGATCTCGAGAGATAGGTAAGGCCCTGTCTTACCCATTATCAGGGGTCTTGGAGAGTATGAGCAGCACTGGGCCATGCAGAGGACACAGGCACACAGTTAACCCCCACACAAAGCTACTGCTCACCTGTGACTCATTCTCTCTCCTTATCATGTAATTAATCACATTTTGTGAGAGCTTCCGGAAGGAGTGAGTTGTCTGAGGTGGCTGCGAAACTCAGTTGCAACTTGGACCCTCCACCCAGGCAAGGGAGGATGAGGAAATAGCTCTGCCTCCCCCCCCCTCACACTGCCTGGACCTTGGGCCAGGACGCAGGAGCTGTCCCCTGTCCCCACATGGCACATGAGAGCAAAGGGCAGACTTGGCTCCTGCCCTGCTCTTGACCGGAGCAGCAGCACTGGGAGCAAGACATCAGGTGACTGTAACAGGTTATTTGTGGTAAAGCTCAGCAACTTGATTACTAATCTCTGGAAAGAAGCTGAGGAAGGATTTTGACCCCATGGTGCATCTCAATCAGCTGGCACAGGCACACAGTGCCTCCCAGGGCCCCCCAAGGGAACTGTGCTGCCAGGGCACTCTGCACCCCAAACCAGGGCATGTCTGTGACTGCCACAGGACAATTTATAGGACAAATATTGAGGATAATTAAGGATAATCTCTGCTTTAGGTATCTTAGAAAGAAGGTCAGGTACTCTCTTTCCTTGTCAGACGTGATCAAGTCAGGCAGTTCCCATTAATAGCAGGTATTTGTTTCTCAGAACAAATAATAACAACACCCGCCCCCAGATCCTAAAGGTTTTCTAGATTTAATCTCCTCAAAACTCAGACAAGATCATTACAGCAAGTTCTGTCTCTAAAGAGCCATAACAGTGAATTGCATTACCAGCACCAATCTCCTGCTGGTATATGCTTTCCTTACTGTACTAGCGAGTACAGAGAGGTGCTATAATATTAATATCCCAAGCTCAAACAATAACATCCTTTCAACCAACTTGGCAGGTCAGGGTAGATTAGATAGTCACATGAAAGCCAAGGAGGAGGAATCTGCCCCAGCAACTTCTGCTATTTTCTCTGTGGTTTGATGATTTCATAATGTTTGGTCATGAGACGTTGTTTTCAATATTCAGACATTATCATGACAGGTTTCTTCCTAAATAGCCTTTGGGTAACAGACAGTTACATTGCTGGTACAATGGAAAATTGGGACTAACCCACTACTGCTCTTGAAAGACCCCACTGCTCCCCAGCTGATGGGACTTGAGGGGGCATGTGTTGCATGATCTCTTCTGCCTACACATGTGACAACTGACACAGGAGGAGGTCTGGTAAAAAGGCATGTTCCAGCCTCTGTTTCACAATCTTCATGTACTTAAAAGCCCAGTTTCCAAGAAATCAGTGCAACAGCAGTTCCCACCCCTGTGAAAAAGGGATATTCCTTGGAAATATCTGGTTTATGCCATCAGAGGCAGGATGCTGAAGGTGAAGGACCAGCAGGAAGAGGAGGTAAATTGGCCTGTGGTCAAGCCAAGACTGCGCTCAGGCGAGGGGCAAGTTAAATGATGTCTTTGGAAAGGCTGATCCAAAACATAGAAAGAACATTAGGCAACATAAGCCACTGAGAGATAACTGTTACAATCAAGCCATTTGTAGCACTCCTGACCTATTAACCCCCTTGTCATGGCTTCATGCGTCCAGCTCTTTTACATCTAGGCACACTGCTGCAGCACTTGAGCAGCTTCAGCAACTTTTTCAACATATCAGCATATAACCATATTTTAATTAAGCTTATTGGATTGAGAGCAACATTTGATCCTCAAGGCTGCATACAGCAGTTGAGCTTTTACAAATTACCATGCCCACGTAATTATGAAAATAAGAACTGAAAGGGGCCTTTCCAGGCTGTGAAGGTAACTCTGCAGTTCTACATACTCCATCATGTTAAACAAACGCATGTTATTTTATATCTGTTCTGCTCTGTGCCTTCATGATCCTTTGAAAGCTTGAATATAAACAAATGACCCATCTACATCACATCAAAGAATAGGCAAGGGAAAAACCCTTGCAGTGTTAGGCCAGTCAAACTGTCCATGGTGGCAAGAAACATCTCCCTAAAGCAGGCTTGCCCCACTTACCTTCTTCATGTGGCACTTCAGCTCAGGCAGACTCACCACAGTTCCCTTATTGTATGTTTTCGTGGGGTTCCAGACAGCTTTATAAGTCGAGGTACCAATATAAGCACTAAGGTCTGGCCACCAAAGTAATGGATTAAATGGACTACTGGTCCAGCCTGGTACCTGCCACCTTCCCTGGTGACCTTAGAGCCTGCTACATACAGACAGAACTGAGCAGAAGTGGCATCCAGCTCCAAACTCTACACCTGGGAAAAGAGAGGAGGGAAGGAGACTGGATCTCAGGTTCCATCATCTCCAGTGAAGTCGGGCTTAGTGACACGTGGGTCCTCCAACGTTCACAGGCAACACTAACCAAGGAGCTCTAAGGGACGAGCTCACCATTGCACTGGACACAACAGCAAGGCCATCACACACAAAGCAGAGAGACACAGCGTCACTGTCACTGTGTGGTGCCACAAGCTGTCTCACTTTGTGGTGCTTACTCTTTATACACACAGATATATGTATACACACGCACACGTGCCAGGCAGCATTCCTCAGCTCTAGCCCAGCTAACCTGGTCACCATGACCAAGTTCTGTGAAAAGGCACTTGGTGAGTTCACAAGGAAGCTCCTAGCAATGAACAGCATCTCACAAGTAAAGCCCAAGGAACAAAGCTGACTTCACACATTTCACAGAATACTCTGAGTTGGAAGGGACCCACAATGACCATGGAGTCCTGCACACTGGTCTCCAGGTTTGTGCTCTTTGTTTTGGTGGAGCTCCCTGGAACTGGAGATGATCCACTGCACTATGCCAGCCAGGATCTCAGATGAAAGCCTCCCATTAAAAGCCTTTACAATTCATCTCATATTTTGCTGGCTCTCGACAGAGTGTAGTGACAGGGCAGGGGGCTGGCACTATTTTAAACTCTAGGACGCTGATCTGAAGCTTGCCAAATTTACACTCCAGATTTTGAATTCAACTTGATGAGCACTGAGTACTCATGCCAACTGTGCCTCGTGGAATAGCTGCCTGTGTTCAACACGCTGCTGTGCCAGACTCACCTTCATTCGGTATCTCCCTTCTACCAACTGCATGACTACAACTTAAACCTGCAAGCAAAAAGGCAGAGAGAGACAAACTCCAATACCCTGTCCCCCTCTCAGGAGTCCAATTCAGCTCTGTTTATAATGAATTCTGTGCTCAGGCAATAAAAGGCACTTGAGCTAGAGAGCAAGAGTAGGGCTAATTTCCTTTTAAACAACAGTACCACTCAAGGGCCTCTGACTTGCAGTTAATCTTTTTGTTTGGCCAGTATTAGTTATAGATCCCCCCAGTACATATGCAGACCCTTCAACTCCTAGACCTCAAAAGGGCTACTTATAAAAATATAGATACCATCATACTACTTTACAGATTGGAAGACATAGGCTGGACAAAAGTATCAGATAAATTATACAGAATCCCATTATAACAGAGCCAGAATCACACCTACAGCTCTTCGTTCTCTAATGCCCAACTGTCTGCATGTTTTTCAGTCTGGTTTTGCTGAAATCTTATGTTGAGACAAGAATCTAAACACTTTATATCACTTTTGACTTACAAACTCTGAGATCACATTCATAAGATGTAAAACTACAAGCAATGCATCCAAATTTAAAGTTTTCTCGAAGCAGAATGGAAACATTTTAGTCTGAAATTATAAAGATGGGGTGGGCTTACACTGTAAGGACGGGAAAAAGTAATTTGTATTCAATGTAAGGACACATTCAACTTAACAATGGATACATCAAGTCTGACTTCTGCTCCTCACCCCATATCTATGATGATCATTTATTTTGTATTGCACCTCCTCCTTACAGGGCACTAGAGATTGCTAATAACTGAATTCCAGGCACAAAACATGCTTGTACAAATAAGTCAAGTAGCTAAGCCTGCAATCACGTGCACCTGCTTGGAAGCACTACTAGAAAATTTGATTTCTAGTATGTTTCATGGCTGTAATTTTTTTAAAAAGGACTAAGAGCTGAACTCCCAGTGAACATCAGTGCACAATGACTGCTGACTGCATTTTCTGAAGTCCTCAGAAAACACCATCCTATGATTAATTTAAAATACCAGCCAAGAAAAAAAATAGTTCAATCTGTAACAATCATGTAATTACATTAATGATACCTTCACACCATTAATCCCAGAGTGACAGGGACAGTACACTATGTACCTAGAAATAAGTTGGGTGCAATGAGACTGTAGGGCAGAAGTGTGTTGTTACCACTGGTGCCTTATGCAAAGGCTGCACCAAGCTTGGTGCTCTTTGGAGACTCTCTCAGCACCATCACATTTGAAATTTTGGGTTGGAGCCCTGCTTATTCATCCATAATGACAAAGTCAGACTGATCTGTTATTCTATACTGAGCCCAGCTTAACTTCATTAACTATCAGAACACGGTCATGCTCTGTTAACTTTGTACTTTCACATCCTTTAGTAACTTGGAATCATCCTTGCTGTCAATGCACTGACATTTATGAGTTTCTACTATCATCCCTTTGTTTATGTCCAAAGTTCATTCATTGCCTTCTTCCATTAGGGCTCTGTAACACATTCTCTGCCCTAGTACCTCCTGTTACCTTTTTCTTACTTGACCCATCAAAAGTTTTTATCTCTCACCAAAGAGGTAGTTTCCATGGAAACTCTTAAGAACAGGCTAAGTTAACGAGGCATAAAATGAAGACAGTGTCCTCAAGCTCACCCATTTTGAAAATCTAGGTCAGCAATGTTTGCTTAAAACATTCCACCCTTCTAAAACCATGTTCACTTGACTGTTAAAGATGTAGTAAAAAGAGAGGTTCTGGCATACCCCAAACTTAGTATGTTTAATATAATACTGGATGTTGATGTGAATAAACCATTCTGATGATTTCTCCCATCCTGTTTTCCCTTTCAGTTTCCTTGGATAAACCCACAGGCATTTAGTTTTATCATCCAGTTACTTATCTTCACCAAACATTTACTCTGGCCATCATAGTCTGACTTTCAGGTAGCGTTCAAGCAACCTGCTATAATCTCACTGAAGGCAGGAGGTATTAGCTATGTCATCACTTTTAATCTCATTTAGAGGACCTACAGGAATGGAATAACGAAAGCCAAATTCTATCTCAACCTGCACAACACACAGGCAGAGGTCCAGGAATGAAAACAATGCTGAAATTCCCAATCTGAGTTTCCTTACAGTTGATGTTGTCTGCTCTCAGCCACTAACCCACAAGTAGCAAATGCTGATCTGTTGCAATGCAATGGACAATGCTACAGCAAATGATTAATTGCATTCAATGGGTTTCCTTAGTGAGAATCACAGTTTCTCTCAGGAGAAGAAACAGCCATACCAAGTGTTAGTGCTAAAATATGCTGTCAAGTACATAAGGTTATGGAAGGCTGCCTCAAAAAAGCTGCTGTGGAGGGAAATAACACTGATGATTTGCTAGTTATTTCCTCTGCTAATTGAAAGCAGATGTAATCAGCTGCAGTCAAATACCTTTTGAGATGCAACTATTTTGCCAAAGATACCCAAGTTTTCAGGCATGCCTTAATCTGATCTCCACTATTTCTCTCTAAAATTTACACTGGCCTTCAGTGCTTTGGATAGCTGATTGATGACTTGCTTCCATTTAAAAGTAAGGTCCTGTGGAACAGAGAGTTTTGTTTTTTCTGTCCACAGTGGATGGTGATGGGATTTCAGCTGTCGATGACAAGCAAGAAACAAAGGTTAAGAAAATACCTATAACCTCATGACTTCCTGAGAAAACAAGGTGCACACAATGACAGCTTACAAAAACAATCTGCTGTCCTAGTAAAAACCTAGTGCAATCCATCCTACATTCTTTGTGTTATCAAATATCAAATCTGAAGTAAATCAAGCATTTTCCTGGCCAATGCCCTTTTCCCTGGCTAAACCCCTACGTAATGTGTTGGTTTAGAAACGATGTACAGCCAGGACAGTTTGAACAACTTATCTGAAGCAGAACAGTGGTCCCCAAAAACACTTTTGTGTAATCCAATTACACTAATTAAAATAATTATTTCCACCTAGTTTGCTACTGAACTGCTTGCTTGGCACATCTAGAGTCAGCGCATACAAAGGTCAGGTGCAGGCTTTCCAAACTCCAGGGAGGACAGGGAAAAAAAAAAAAGTGTTGCAGAATACAAGTCTCTAGATGTTGTTTGTGGTTTGGTTTTGCCCAAGTATGGCACTTAACAACAGGCAGGTGGAGAGCCTCCAACTTGTTCCATCTTGTCTACACTCACCATGCTTCCCCCGCCCCAGCTCTTACTCCACTCCTCCATAGGGCTGCAAACTGAATTCCCAGCCTGGGAAGTTTTCTCTAACAGTAAGTTTTGAAACAAGATGTGCTAAAAAACTTAAAATTTCCCTGCAAATGGGTCCTTTGTGGCACTGATTCTAGAATAAGAATTGTAAGGTAGACAGCTTGCCCTCTAAATTTGCAATTGAAGCGTCTGTTACTTGTGCCTACATCTTTTGCAGAATCTTTGGAGGAAAAAGCAATCCATTTTAGAAAAGAAACAAATAGAGACATAACTGTCAAACTTATTTTTTTTCAGTGAGCCTAAAGGAAAGTTTTCTTCAACTCACTCTATGTTGTCAGTATAGCTTTGTCTCCATCACTTTACAATTTTCCAGCATGCCTGTCCGCAGCCAAATCCTTCCCTTAACATAACCACAGAATAAAAAAAAAAAATCCTTTCCTCCCCTCATTTGAACCTCCAACAAGCCACAGTGGCTTTCTTAACTACAACCTTCTATGAAGAAGCACAGAAAGCAGTCCTCAGTCATTCCCTCTAAACAGTCATACAAAAGGTTTAATTTTATCCTTTTACCAGCACGCTAGACCTTTGATGTTACCTTGAAAATGCCTCTAACTCACTACCTCAGCAACACCCTAGATCTTTCAAATTGCCACCATTCTCTCCCCCACACAAGACAAGTCATTCTTCCCTTCTGCAAGCCCAGGACCAGGGGATTGCTGCCTCACCATCTGCATTTCACCAGAGCAGACACAAGAAGCCCATGGAGATTTGGAGTTCCCAAAACAGCAGCAACTTTGGTATAGCAGATGCTGCTGTAAAGGAAACTGGTGGCTGCAAAAACTGGGACATTGGTGTTTTTCTCACAGGACCTCATATTCTCACTCACTGTCTCACCTGTATCAAAAGGACAAGGCAATGGGCACACTTGGTATTTCCCTGTGTGTTGGATTTCTATATTCTATGGACATCTGAGCCTTTGTGCTGCAGCTGTGAGATAACACTTACTGTACTCATAGGGATGCATATGTGGTTATCTGCCAGGGTGTCTTCATTCACAAAACACATGCACAGATTTCTAGATGAAAACTAGGTGAGCTTGGATTAGCCTTTGCTCTAATTCTGGGGTGAAGTTAAGTTGAAAGCGTAACACAGCTAAACAAAGTAATAAACTTATCAGTCAGCTCTGTGATTATGACAATGACAGGGAGAAAAAAAAGTAAATCAGCCTGTTCAGCAGATCAATAGATGTATTGATCTATCTGGGGAAGAACATAAATAATGGAACATATGCCAAGCACACGTGGATAGAAGGGACAGAGTAATCCATCTCCAAATGGCACCTGCTGATTTGTTGAACTTATAAAATATGCCCTTGCAATCTATTGATTGTTATGGATTTGGATCAAAGCACTGAACTCTTAGCACTGGCAGTAGTCTGGTCAGGGCCTAAAAGACCAAAATATATGAAATCTCAGCTAAGAATCTTTTGGGTTTCATCTCTTCTGTTATTCTCATTCAGAGAGTTTTTGGTGCATTCGTTTATGTTTCTCCAGAACTTTTGGGTTATCTCTAATCGAGGCTTAGTTTTTGATGACCAACTGCATTCCTTGATTTAGATGTCCTACTTCTATCCCAGGAATGCAGGTAGATTAGAGTTTGTCTTATCCCAGGGAGATTGTGAGATGTTAATCCACTCTTGTGTTACATCTTGGCTGGGCTCCTCACACTCTGACGACAGCTTTAACAAGCAGGACCATGAATTTATTGCAGCTTAATCTGAATTTATCTGCAAAAGATGCCACCTGAGACTGAACACTCATGTATCATTTTGCCTGACTTTAGAACCCATCAACACTCGCCTTGGGAAAGAAGTGTATTGATATTAACAATTTCTCTGTTAGTGCTTATTGCCATTCATCCATCTGATCCTCAGCAATGGCAAACATCGCTCCAGGCTCATCCGTTCCCTTTGCTCCTGGTGGACTGATTTAGTGATCTGAGTGTGGGCAGAGAGCATACTAATTAAAGTCAGATATTGAATCTAAATCAGGAGGTGCTGCAAATGCCAGGGAAGGCAGGGAAAACTCAATTCAAAAGGAGTTCATAAACCTAGGGACTAAATAGAAAAACCTGTGAGAATGCAAACTGAAATGTTTGGGGAAAGGGAAATAACACGAAAGACACTTTCACAGCCGAGTCATTGCAAAATGTTAATGTTAAATGGACCGTATAAAAGTAGACAGTAAACCAGATCAAAGTAAAATATGGCATTAATGAAAACAGCACACAACTAGAGTAACTGGAACTTCCCTTCTTCAGAGGCAGGACACATTTCTATATTCAATTTGCTCCTGGGATGGTACAGGCTAGAAATGCATCCAAAAAAGCCAAAGGGTAAGAAAAAAACCAAAAGTGATTTATAAGGAGATATATCAAGGACTAAATGTGAGTGGCACAACCAGATGGATGGGGAGGAGTAGAAAGGTTGGCAAGAGCCTGCAAAGAAAACTACCATGGAAGGGAGGAATTCAAAAAAGCTCAGGGGGCTCAGCTAGGAAAAAAAATTGAGTCAAGCTTTCAAAACAGGAGAGTCCAGAGTTACTATGCAGAAAATGTTGAATGAAGTCTAGAGATCTGTTCACCTAAAATATATTCCCCAGAGAAGTAAATCTGATGGCTGACACAAGTCAGGAATAGGCTACAGGGCAATGAAAAGAAAACATTATTGTATTTTTTGTCTATAAAATCGCTACATTGTTAAGCATCAAGGGGTAAGTCCTCAGCTGAACTAGACCAGCTTCACTGAGGTCTGTGTCGATTTATACCAGCCAAGGTCTGGCATACCTATCATAAGTCATATGCTGGATTACAAACTGTAATCAACACTGCCTCCACCCAGCAGAGTTCCCCTGCCCTTTATATTTGTTACTCAATACATGTTTTAGGAATACAGGACTAGAAGGACCATCTGGATTGTCTGATCCTGCCTTTGCTATTCCAGTGAGCCGTAACCACTGCAGCTGACAAAGTTGCTGGCTCCCACAGGACACAACAACTTCTGATAAAAAGACCCCTGTGTAACTCAGAGGGTTAGAAAACCTGACTTTGTCCAGAATAACTAAATCCAGTTTAAGACTCTCCCTCTTTACTTTGTTAAGAAGGTTCTCCTCTTACCCTGGTGTTTTACCCTCCATGGTGAAAGCAGGGTAAATGCCTCCTCTAATCACAGCTGATAAATTAGCGGGAGGGTAAATTTTGCTAGAGAACTAAAGATGTTACTATGTGGCTTCCTGATCATTTCCATAGGTGATGCTTTGAACTAGACAAATACTCACCTGGCCCCCGGAGGGCCAGGATTGCCATGACCAGTCACAACAATGTTTTCTTTCCTTTTTTTTTTCAGGAAGTCAACAGTATTGAGTGCTGGGAGACACCAGACTGAAACCCTGATCCAGATGAAGTCAGCATCAGCTCTGCCACTGACAAAGATTTTGCTGCATTTGCATAACTCAGATGCTTGTGACATCTGCCATTGTCCCTCTGCACCAAAATTCCTCCCCCATCTGAGGTTTGCACCAGCAAAGAGCTGCTGTCTCTCCCCATTCCAGCCTTCCCACATAATTTCTGAAGGCAAAAATGAATGACCTTTCACCAGGCCAGAGCACCATCCTCCATGTTCATTGGTGCCTAACTTGCCCTGGGTCATTGCCAATAGGTTTTTTCACAGGGTTAATGATTTGGGGAAGCTCTGAAAAGCATTAGTGCAGAGAGCAATGCAGAACTGAGGTCATGCCAGTGGGAGTCAGAAGCCTCATGAGACTGGCCTGACCACAGCTGTCCCAGAAAAAGGGCATTCACCCCACCCCAGAGAAGGAAAAAAAAACCCAACCAAAAAACCAACCAACCAAACAAACAAAAAAACCCCACAAAACAAAAACCCACCCAAAACACCCAAACCCTCCCAGGCCCTGGTTTATCAAAGGTAGCAGAAATTTATTTAGAAGAAATGTTGTACTTTATATGCAAAGAATTGCATGGACCAGTAATGGTCTCTATATAGCAGGGCAGAAGTTGACTAAGGATAAAACCAGGGAGCAAATTCATCCCTTGATGCTGCACCCTACGGTGAATGAGGAAATAAAAAGGCCTATAGAAAACCATTTTCCCTGGCAGGTATCTTCAATGACCCAGTTTCAATGAAATTATCAAAACAGGTATTTCACAAGATACTAGAAATGAAACAGATTTATGGGTGCTGATAGTAACAGATCACTGGATACATGTGAAAAAGCAAAAAAGCTTTCACATGAGCCCTTCAACTCTGAGGCAGAAGTCATTAACTTAACACTAAGCAGAGGCTGGGGAGGCTGCTCTGAGCTTACATTTATACTCAGAAATCCACCTTTTTGAAAGCTCTGTATTTGTTTTCTTTTGCAGGGCAACTTTTTGGTCATTGCAAGACCTAAGCAGCATAACACACTTTCTTCTGCCCAGGCTTCCCCGTTCCCCCACCTTCTGAAAGGGCAAATCATCACGAGTAACAGAGTTCAGGCTCTGCTGTTCCTGTCCAACAGCTGAAGAGAGGAGAAGCCAAACAGAAGAAGGTTGCTGTGTTACAAAATGTAGATTAGAGAGGAAACCCAGCATCCTTTATCAGGTCATGCAAGTTAAACAGGAAGGAATTGGCTCTTGATACTTAATATGCTGCATGTCCACAAATACCTTGCAAATATTAACTAATCCTCATGAAACCCTTGAAACAGGTTAATATAAACCATTTATACATATGCAAGCAAACAGTGAGAGTGTCCAGAGCCTGCCAGGGCTCTTTGTCAGCGACTCAAGAATGGGAGTAGTTCAGTTAAATGCATCTTCCGACTCTCTGGCTTCAGTGTCAGCAGAAAACATGACCAATATGATGTTGAAGGTCCAAGTATGGCCCAACCCTGTCAGACAAGCTGGGACATAAAATTTCATGGAAATCTGTGCTGGGATTATGGGATGGGAGCAGTTTTAAAGGGTTGGGATGAGAAGCTAAGAAACAAGCTGGCCATTTCAGCTCAGCTTTGGAAATGCTGGGGTTTGTCCAGGTGTGGCTCAGTGAAACTTGTGTGTGACATTTACATCTACACAGACACCAAAGAAATTCTCCATTAAGAGAATTCTCACCACTAAGACCAACAAGCTAAAAGGCATTTTCCCATGAAAGGCATGTCCTCCTTGTGTGTCTAACCCAGGAATTTACTGCAGCACTTCAATAATTAAGTTTACATCCTTATGTTTTGTCTCCTCACTTTATTTAATTTCCCTGATTACTAAGGAATGAATTCCACTCCTTACTTAAGCTGGTGAGCACAGAGAAGTGGCTTTTTTTTCCTTCCTTTTCAATAGAAAAGGGTTTCATTGGCAACAAGAACCTGGCCAGTTTTATCCTACTTTCCTGCCTGAACTATGAAGACAGAGGGAAAGTGGGAAGAGAAGAAGTTTAGACTCCAACCCTACAAAGTCCAGTTGCTTGTGGCTGGGAGTGAAGTGGGTCAGCTGGGACACTGGGGACAGTTCAGTGCAGTAGAACTAAGGGAGTCCTCAGCCACCTGAGATGAAATAAAAAAATTGTTCTGTACTTGACAGCTGACAATTCAAATACTTTAAAAGAAGTTACCTTAGCAAGGGAAGTGATTGCTCAAAGCAGGGGAGGTACATATGGCAATTTAATACGGGAATGGAATCCAGGATTCCCAGGGTCTGTTCCCAGCCTGGGCCACTGGCCTCCTGTGAAACTAGGAGGCTAGCAATCACTCAACAGCTTTTTCCTCAGTTTATTCTTCTGTATAGGATGTTGTAGTACTTAAATGCAGGACTTCACAGAGGATGTGTTCCTACAATTCACTGCGTGGGCTGCAATGAACCAGCTTGCCGCTTGGACATCATTGGCTGAGGAGTGACTGAATTACTCCATGCCTCAGTTTTCCACTAACATAAAGAGAATATTCATGTGCTTTGAGAAATTGGATGGAAAAGAAATGCAAACAGAAAAGTGCTACTCTTCTGTTGAGAGGAAGAGACAGGTTAAATTCTACCCTTTTGGTTCCCCACTCCATTGGGATTGGCATGAAAACAAAGATGACAGGCTGGGCCCCCACTCTATTAAGATTTAAATTTAGCAAGGAACTGGAAAATTACTGGGAACCTTATGTCTAACCTCTGCCTCAGAAACAAATATGCATAATTCTTATCCCATAGCTAAATTTGAACGAATTACCAAATGTTGGGCCAATAAAAGAACTGTCCAACACAAACCTTATCTGCCTGAGATGCACGTATCTGCTTACAATATCCTTTGTTAGTTAAACAAAACAGAATCATTGTTGCTAAGAAGTTAATATTGTTTAAGATTCACTAACGCACAGAACACTTTCCTGAGTTCCCCCAAACACATTCCTTTTCTGACCTCTTCATTTCTTCCCCTTTTTTCCTTTTGTACTGACTTGGCTAGGGCTGGCGTTTTCTTTAGGTGAACTTGCTCGTAAGGTGATATGAACTTTGAGGCAGACAAACATTTCAGCTGATAGAGTGAAGGGTAAATAGCTGTTCAGATCAGAGCAAACAATTCATTTGAAGAGCAAAATACAGGTAAACTAATTCCCTGAGCATTAAAACAGGAGCCTACTTGCTCTATCTCCTGCCAGCTCGGCCTTTTCTCGATTATTTCCCTAATGTGCATGTAGCCTTTTAAACCTGTGTTGCCAGTGTCCAAAATTCCTTCCTGCAAAGAGTGACTTATGGCAGAATAAAGCCAACTGTAGTGTTCCAATGCCTCTGTGAATGAATGAACACCCTTCAATGCTCTCTGTGATGTATTTTTTAATTTGACTATCACTTCTACTGCTGGGACTGAACATGACACAAACATCCAGACAGAAATGAAAATAAAAAGAAACATTTCATTACCGGAGCCATAGAAGTCAAGATGCCAGATGTAAAACACATCCCTGGCAGAACTACACAACCCCATTACAGGAGTAGAGTGCTGCTAATGTCCATCTGATGATAGCAAAGCTGCACTTGGTATTGATCTGCTAAAACCATCCCATCTCTCCCTGCATTTTTCATGCCCTGCAGCATTATAAGGCCTAGCATTTAAAACACTTCAGTCAGGATAATTTCACGCACCCTGTAGGTGTCTGCCTACAGAACTCTGCCCAGTTGAGAGGTTACCACATCACATCTCTGTCTGATGTAGTTTATACCAGCAGAAACCCAGAGAGTCGCCTGGTTTGTGAGCTCTGAGAGCTCTCTAGGATGCTTGGCCACAGCTAAGGAAAGCCAAGAAGGGTAAAACGAGGGCACAGCAAACTCCCTGACACTGTAACCAGACATTCTGAGCATCTCTACAGGAGGCTGCAGCCTGCAGCGTGGGCAGGCACAGATATGCTGAAGGTATGTAGGCGAGACATACTTACAAAGCCCAAGAACATCTTTCTGCTCTCACAAAACCACCATTAATAAGAGTCATTTTTTACAGTATGTGCTTCTGCAACAGAGGTTAACATCTCAAATGTTTGGCTTTACTGGCTACCAATTTTTCTAGCATGAGGACTGATGAAAAACATTTGACAGTCTGAAAAATGAAGCCTTTCATTTTACACACAACACAGGCAGAGAATTGGAGGCAGCAGTGGAAGCTGCAGGAGCAAGAGACCAGTCTGAGGGTCCACGTCAGACCTTTAATGGGTTTCATTCCACAGGCTGGCACTGAGGAGCCCCTTCAGCTGTGAGCAGTCCTTGTAACCGTATCAACAGTAAGCTTGCCTTCAGCAGGCACGGGGGACTGAAATCCAACTAAAATTCATGGTCTCTGCACAAATCCACTCTGAATTTCTGCTGGCATCAAGGAGGCCTCATTGGGAGGATAACGTTCAGACCTAAATGTGCATCACAGGCAAGTGGTGACAGGTGAAGTGGGCTGTCTCTGCACTGAATGCATTTGACACCTGTCACTAACTCTTCAAGGCAGAAAGGTACAAGATATGCCCCACCATAGTAGAAATGACTATCAGAGCTAAAATGATCAGCAAGTGCATTGACTGAGTTTGTCTTGCAAAGGAACTTTAAAATCTGGCTGTCTGGGGGCTCTTTGGAAATGTATTTTCCAAAGATTTACAAAAAACTACAAGGAAGTAGTCAGTGAAGATGCATCATTGCCCCATCCTGGGCAGAATTAGAATATTTCATCACACATCATCAACCACTACAGGAAAAAGCTCATGGTGACTCATCATGACTGAGGTTGTAGGGATTTGTGGATTCAAAGCACGAGGAATTAGCCTGATGTACAGCTCTATCCGCTGGGAAATCACACATGGCTGTGACATACAGCACAGATCATTTGTGACACTCCCATATGACCCTGAAACTTTTTTTTTTTTTTTTTTTTTTTAGAGTGTATCAACACAAAGTCTCAATTCAAATGTGAATTTAAGAGCTAGATAGAAGAACATGTTCCTTTTCAGATCAAGGAAGATCAGTCAATAAAATCAGATTAAATGAAACATTAAGTGATGCCAAGATCAAAGAGTTTTTCATCTCAGAAGTGTCTCCCCACTACTGTTAGATACAATCACAGCAGAACGTAACTAAAGAGATTCAGAGCATCCATTTAAAAAAAAAAAAAAGGAAAAAAGAACAGTGCCCTAGATGTAAATTGCAGAAGGACTATTCCCTTTTGCCTTCAAAACACTGCATAATCTGCTTTTCAGATCAACTGGGGTATCCTTTTTCACACTGCAGTGTGAGTCCTCACACTCTCTGGAACCAGAAACTGAGGTAAACCTCCCAGGAACCAAGGACTGTCACAAACCTCCCACTGGCTGATCCCAAACATAACTCTTCCAGCAGCTTGCGCAGCCATAAGCACAGAGGATCATAGAAATACAAATCACATGCACACCCTGAAACACTTCCACGGCACAGACTACCCTGCAAGGAGCACCAGGGGAGAGCAGGGGATATGTGACAGACAAACATGGTCTGTCACTCCACTGCCACGCTGCTGCTTGGGGCAGAGGGAGTGGCCAAGCAGGAGCACACAGAAAGCTTCTAACCCCCCGTCCAGGGCAGTATGTACTTCCATGAATCCATTACAAACCCAGGCTAGGAGTCTTCCCTTACAAATCCCACCCTGCCTTATTTCACTTAACGATGGACTCTCCACCTCTGGTCTGCATGCAGGTTCACCTGCCATGGACCCATTCTTGCACTACAACAGTTCCTATAACTTTCCCCTTTTCTCCAGCTCAGTTACATAAGCTACTATCTACCTGCTATTTTAGATTATACATAGCAACATGATGGGGAAAACAGAAACAGCAAGTTTGGGTTAATTTCCCTCCCTCCTCTCTTTGTTTGGTTTTCTGGAACTACTTCATCCCAAACATTTGTAAATAGTGCTTGGAGTTACATTCCAAGTTCCAGCAGTAAACACTAAACTAGCTAATATATATATAGAAGGATCCTTGTTCTTCCAGTGTATCCAGGCAACCTTGCAATACAAAGTTAAAGCACAGCTATTTGTTCAAAAAGTGTTTTCACAGCTATTTCCTCTCCCTAACCCCCCCCCCCCTTGCCTTTTTCCACTAGGCACTACTTGTATTTATCATCTGGAGATTCTGTTCCCTTTTTCCTTTCTAAAAACTTCATAACAGCTTGTTTCAGGACCAGCAAAGCACAGACATTTACCTTATAAACTAAATCAAACTTTGTTAAGAAGGAAAGAAAATGAGCACAAGTTACGCAAGAACACCTGAATGTGACTCCTTTGTCACATGTCGTGGTATCTCTGGAAAGAGATTTTCAAATGCTCAGGAAAGGAGAATGTTGTAAGGAAGCTAAAAAAACTCCCACATTTACACAAACAGTAAAGCAAGATGAAAATGTGGTTTACTATATCCTACCTAACTCTAGTTGAAGGTTTCAGAATAAAACAAGTTTATTCAGAGAACACAGGTCAGGCTGAACTAAAGTTTTTCCAAAGGAAAAATATCAATTTTTATTAAATTTTCCAATTGAGGTTTTTTTGGAGTAAAGCCAGCATCTCAATAGGAAATGTTTTTCATTTCAAAATGTCAATTCAAAATGAAAACTGTTACTTTGACATGTGATCCCTTTCTTTTGCTAGGCAGCATTGACATTTTATGTTGTTGCTTATTTGAAAATCTCTTCAGAATATTTTTCTACTATATGGCTCAAAATTTCATCTTTTGCTTCCTATTCTGATTAGAAACTATTTTTCCTCCTATTAAAGCTTTCCTCTGGGCTCAAAAAGTCTGCTGAAGATTCCCTGATCTCAGTGCTATTCTTTTCTTATGAAGTGCTACACTACACAGCTGACATTTTTTATCAGAATAATAGCCAATTAAATACTGCCCATTTTGAAAAAAAAAAATATGAAAACTTTTATTGTTTTCAGCCTTCAGGGCTAGGGGAGAAGGAGAAATAGGGAAAACGCTGTGAAGATGCAACAAGGGATTTTAGCAACAGCAATCTCGTGCCATGTTTTGCACAGTTGCCTTTGTGTTTTCCAGCTATCTTCATGTGTCCACCAAACTAAACAGTGGGTGACACTAAAGTTATGAAATCAACTCTTACTTCTTCTCCAGAAGCAAAACCCACTTCCTAAATTATAGTTTTTGCCTTTACAGAACCTGCAGATCTGGGGTCATGCAGATGACCTGGGAAAAGCAGCCTAACACAAGGAAGAGCTGGAAATTAGTATGCCATATTTATTAAGTACAGAGTAGTTTACACGTTTCAAGTGTTCAGAATGAACTCCCATTGCCTTTTCCAGGCAACTCAGCTTCCAGCAAAGTGCCTTTTCCCAAAGTGCTTTGTTCCTCAATTTACCAAAAAGGAAGCAATGGGCACTAGGGCAGATGCTGATTTAGTAAGCACAGACTCCTATTGGGCAAGTGGCTTTTCCTGAAGTTGTTTATGCTGAGAGCTGACTTTGAGAAGCTGAGGTCAGCAAGGGAATATAGTTTATGGTTTGGCCTCAGTCTCACTGTGTAATTTGTCTTCCAAGTCTTGGTGTTCAGAGGGAACTATCTTCAGTCACAGTCTTTTTCCTCACCTCAGGGCTAAACCAGTGAAGATCTTGGATGCTTACTGACAGCTTGAGCCCCTAGGGTGATATCAAAGAATAAAGGCAGCAGGTAAGGCCAACGACAAATTTCTTCTCATTTTGATGAATTCCTTAATTCTGGCAGCTTCTCCAAAGAACATGATGTATTCCACTAATATTGATGGGACTGGTGAAAAAACTGTTGGTCAGTGATTTCCATTTGCCAGTGGCACCTCATAAAAATTAATCCCCAGGTCTTTGATGCTACATTATAACTGTCTAGTCCCAATGGTAACACAAGGAGAACATCAATAACTTCTTAAGTTCAGTTGTAAAGTACCTGAACAAAAAAAGCACTTGGCAAATAAAACAGCTAATAAAGATCAAGAAAGATGCTGTTACAACAAATCAGTTTCCTGGGCCCTGATTACAGCAATGATAAAATGCTAAAAAAAAGTACGAACGATCACAGTCATGCGTACATCCCATTTTCCTGTTATTTACCAATAATAAAAAAGAAAGGAGTATAACCCAAAGAAAAACATTTCTAACAAATACATTATCAAAAACCTCAGAAAGATGTTAATGTCTGTTCAGGCACTGCAACACATTTCCTATTTCATTGCTCCCATACATCAAGGCAAACAGTTGTTAAAAGGAACAATTTCTCATGGTTATAAAATACAGGACTCAGGCAGAAAGTCAACAGCCCTGTTCATGCTTCTGGTGCAACTTCTGCACAGAACTTTGCCTTTGATTTCTCTTTTTTTTTCCCCTTTTAAACAAAAATAGTCATATCAAACAAACTAGCCAGGATGGAAGGGAAACAGTTCAAAAGGTGTTTTTAAATAGTTTTCCATCTCAGCTGGGCAACAATTCATAATGTTACTTGCAGCAAGAAGTCTGGGTGAGTACAGACTGCTCCGTGTGCTCCCAGGCACAGCAGGGTGGCAAAGAATATTGATTTTGCTGGTGATGAGCTTTTGTCATGATGGTATCAGGGCTGAAATGTTTACCTTCCTTCTAATGTAAGGTAGTTGCCCAAGCTTTGGGCACACACAAATATCACCTCCCTTAAGCTTTGTGTAAATAAATGTCTTGGCAGGAGCTCACATTTCTGGCTTACCTCTGCACATAAATATTACTTCATTTCCTTAAAAGCAAAAAGCAGCTAGATGGGGGTAGGAGTTTGTTTGGTGATTAACTCTGCCTTTTCCCCCTCTCATCCCCACAAAGTTGGGTATAAGCAGAAAAATAATTCAGACACACAGCCAAGAAATAGCTTGGATGGGCAAACTTTTCCAAAAGGAACTGGAGTTTCAGTATCAAAGATGGATCTGTCGTGGGACAGGATAGTGTGTTATGATGCTCTTCCAGTTATCTGAATTCAGCAAGTGGTACTCTCCTACTCCCCAGGAGCTACAGTGCATCATTCCTCCATTCCCTGCAAACAGGCACTTCAGCATCCAAAAACCTCTCCCAGCAGTGGTACCAGGTACTGCTCTGGAGCCAAGTGCCTCCCCACTTTCCAACACTCCTGTGCACAGACAGCATGATCTGGTTTCTGAAAACAGGATCCCTCAAGCAAGAGTTTGATCCAAATCCCTGTGAAACAGTGAATGACCTTCAACTATTTTGGGCCATACTTACTACAGAAGACCAAGTCAAAATGAAGTCCTGAAGACATGGAAAAGCCCTGCAGCTAGCAAGAGCAAAAATGTGGGAAAGATGATCTCGAATTTTTATCAAGAGGACTACCTCCTTTCCCACTCAGTTTTACAGCTGCTGTTGATAGATGCTCCTAGGAAGGTGTCAAGTTGGTAGGTTCCAGTCCTGGTAAAACAACTGCTGCTGTTGTAGGATGTTGGTGCTGTGCTGTGCAGCCCTTCAGAAGGACCTCAAAAGGTTGGAGAGGTGGGCAGGGGAGAACAGCCTGACATTCAAAGGCAGATGAGTCCTGCATCTGGGGAAGAATAACCCCAGGCACCAGCACAGGCTGGGGGGCTGACCTCCTGGGAAGCAGCTCTTTGGGAAGGACCTGGGGGTCCTGGTGGACAACAAGCTGTCCCTTGAGCCAGCAGTGTCCCCTATGGCCAAACAGGCCAATGGAATCCTGTCATGCATTAGAGAGAGCATCGCCAGCAGGCTGAGGGGGGTGATCCTGCCCCTCTACTCAGGCCTGGTGAGGCACAGCTGGAGCACAGTGTGCAGTTCTGGGCTCCTCAGGACAAGAGAGACATGGAGATCCTGAAGCAGGTCCAGTGGAGGGTGACAAAGATGATTAATGGATTGGAGCATCTCTGAGGAAAGGCTGAGGGAGCTGGGCCTGTTCAGCCTTGAGGAGAGAAGGCTGAGAAAGGACCTCATCAATTCTATCAGTATCTGAAGGTAGTGTGTCAATAGGATGGACCAGGCTCTGGTTGGTGCTACCAGGCAATAGGACAAGAAGCAGTAAGCAGAAACTGTGGAACTTCCTGTCCCTCCAGAGCACGAGGAAGAACTTCTTTACTGTGCAGTGACCATACACTGGAACACATTGCACAGAGTTGTGGAGTCTCCCTCACTGGAGATATTCCAGGACTATCTGGACACAATCCTGTGCCATGTGCTCTAGGATGACACTGCTTGAGCAGGGAAGTTGGAACAGATGACCCACTGTGGTCCCTTCCAACCTCACCCGTTCTGTGAAATCAAAGCCCTTCAACTCCTGAAAGTCATGAATAAAATCCACAGATCACTTGTAAATCAAGGAGATGAATCCAAGGGGCAAGCACTTAAAACAAATGGGCCAGATCTGCAGTGTGACTTGGATACCACCATGTCAATTTATACCATGTGAGGGATCCATCCTGCATATTATTAAGCAGTAAATTTTGACCAGATTAGGCTGGCCTTAATCACAAAAACGTTCTCTTTAGGGAATGGCTGTCACTCAAGAGAGAATTAACAGAACACAGCCATTGTTAGCAGGAGAATCGAGGCCAAATGCTTTTCTGGCCAGCCCCTGTGGAAGGGCTGTGAGGTCAGAAGTGAGGAAGAAGTGTTCTTGCTAGCTCTACCAGGACTTCAGCAGGTTGCAGAGCTCATTCTCCTCTGGACAGAACAGCATATGCTCCTTCAAAATACATACTTGGCAGACGGAATCAAACTTGGAGGGGAAGCAAGAGAGATTTAGAGAATTGCAAGTTAGACTAGACACCGTCTTTGCACACTCAGCCAGCAATCTGGAACTAACTTATCTGCTGGGAAAATGCAACTGCTGCCATCAGCAGTCCTTTTGACACATTTCAACTGCCCCAAACCACCACATAATTGCATATTCTTTCCTCCCTTTCACGTATCAAGTAGCAAGCAGGTGTGCTCCCACCCAGCTTTCCCCATTTGAAGTAACAGTGATTCCCCCAACAGCAGTCCCTCCCTTTACACCAAATCATCTCTCCAGGATTCTCAGGTGTTCATAATATACACCCTCAGTGGTTACTCAAGGGTCACTTTTACCCTCCTTCCTTAAAAACCAAATAGGATCCAGCAATGTGGTTTGAGAGACCAAGGCAAACGTGCAAGACAAATAGAAACATCTTGCCAACTGCAGAGCAGTCCAGATTCAAGGCATGAGATTCATCCAAGGCACAATTTCATTGCCTTCATCTGGATTATGCAAAGAATAGATTTGGCATGGAGACCAAATTGATCCATCTGAATATAAACTGATAGCAGTAATTAGAGCTGGTATGAACCATTGCAACTGCTGTCATCTCTTTCCCTGGTTCTTTGCTGCCCAGCAGTCTAGTTCAATTCATCACTGTATTAAATAATGGTCCTTCTATTCTTAGCATTAGTTTATACTGCCCAAAACATTGTGTTCCAACCCTGTGGCAAACCTGGAAAGAGTCTACAAATAGGCAATGAAAATGTGAGACAGATTCTTATACACAAAGGCCTGAACAGTTCAAGGTGAAGACAAATCCCAGGGGACATGGGAGCACTGTACAGACTAGACAATAGCACAGGGAAAGCTGGCAATGCTGTGTACCCACAGGGGAAGCAAGAACAATCAAAGTCTTTACTTATACCACAAGAATTCAGCTGCAGTCAAAAATAAAATTATCTTCCTCTTCTCCAAAACCACGAGTTAGACATACAGATAATTCAGAAACAGGCAATAGATAGAAATGTTGCTTATCAGCTTATACCTTCAGTTTTCATTCTAGTTTTAGGTGAAACTGAATCTGCCTCTTCAAGCATTGACCCATCCAAAACCAGATCTAGTTGAAGGATCCCCAAACCATACCATTTCCAGGAGGGGAAGGGATGAAAAAAAAACAACCCCAAACAACACAGGGAGAATTTCAAAATACGCACCTTTCTAAAAAACAGAGGGAATGGGTGAGGCAAACCTACTGACTGGAAGATAAAACATCAGGAACAAATTTGAGAAGGGACATGCGAGAAGACGCCACCACAAGGCCCTTGGTGCTTCTGCCCTTCTCAGCCCACAGTGCCAGATGCCAACAGACCAAAGGCGTCCTCCAGATGCTTCCATCAGGACCCCATCCATGTCAGGTAGGACAAGCAGGAGCCCCAGGGCCTTTGGTTTGTGTAAGCCTGCCAGAAACTTCCAGCAGCTATGTAAGGAGTGGCCTGGCCATGCATTTGTGGTCTCCTGAGGGGTTCAGCTGTGTGGGCAGCACCTCTGGTCACAAGCACTTCTAAGGAAAAGCTCTGCATTTTCATCTGCCTCAAGTTGCGTTTAATGAGGAACAAGGTCCTCTCTTCTCTCCATGTTGCAATTTTCCAGACAGGCTTCATGCCCACCTGAAGCCTCCATGATTCTCAGAGAACTTCTCATTTGTGTCAGTTACCTGTAGTTTGCTACAGCAGCCTGGGATATTGGCATGAAACTGTCCAGTAGCACTATTCCCATGAGGTATTTGGATAGCACTGACGTGAAGTGGCTTATGGCAGGTATCGGATGAAGAGGATGTTTCTGAACACTTCAGCTTCTGTTTCCAAGACATTTTTGGCTCAAGGGGTAAAGCTCTCTGAAAAATAGTTTATGCTGGTGTATAAATACAGCATGATCCTACTCTCTAGCAAGAGCAGAGGCCAAGGATCCTACTATTATTAGCAAGGTGCACCTACTCTCTTTCATTAGCCTTGATCAAGTACTTATTAAGGTGTTCAAAACATCTTCAGCAATTTAGGACCATAGTTCATGAGGAACCCATCATCTCCTCATGACTAGGTTTGAAAGATACTTCGAAGAGATACTTAGAATTTCTAGCAGGACTCAGTAGTTTCACGCTTACCACCCTGGGATTCCTTTCTCCACTTAGCATAAAGAAGAGCATGCAGATGACAGATGTCCAACTCATGTTGGACACACACTGCAAGAGTAAAACATGAGTGCTTGAAAAGCTTAGCTTCTACTCAGAGCCACATCACCTGATGCAGGTGGGTTTATTTCGCAATTTCTTTTTGGAGAAGGGCTGAGAGGTCCTGAGACTTTATACTTTTAATATTATACCTGCTAACAGCTGAAATTTGCCACCAAACTCTTATTTTTTCCCCACTTCCTGCTGACCATAACAGAACCTGGAAGGCCATGCTTGGGTCTCTGCATCCATGATCACATGTGTGTCTCTGTGACCAATGCCCTCTAGAGGGAATCGATGGCCCAGCAAGACACTGGTTCTGACCCAAGGGTACTAGGTACTGCTGACCACAACTGCTGAGACCACTCATCACTCATGTTCTCAGCTAAAAACCTTCCTGAAGAAGTGGAAAAAAAAAAAAAATGTTAAAGCTGGGTTTGGGTTTAAAAAAAACAAAACAAAACAAAAAAAAACAAACCAACAAACCGCTGGAAAGTTCCATTCCTTGGAGGGTGTTTGGCAGAGCTGACTGCATGGTGCATGAGTTTCCTCCCCAAACGCTATGCTGCATACTGGGGCCAGGGAGGCACACAAGATGGATCAGAAGCTAATCTTCACCTGAGGAGACCTTTGCAACAAAGAGCTGGTTTAAGAGCACTGACTGCTGTAAGGTCCTTTCCTACCAGCAGAGCATCTTTAAAGAAGTTGGTCCATCACTCAAGGCTGTGTCTGCATTTGAGGAAACATGTAATAGCTGGCCAGAGATGAGGAAACACCAAGTAACAACTGAAGTGAATTAATTTCCTCTATCAGTGAACCCTTTCAGCCAGGATTGGACAGGCATGCTTGTAGAAAAGAGATAAATACTTCTGGTGTTGCTATTCTTTTGTGTCAATCCTCTCTCCAGGTATTTCTGAACACTAGTTAAAAAGAGGGAGCCTTTATCTGATTTGGCCTTTCTGAAAGCATCCACACAGGGAACTTTCTCTCCAAATGCAACCTTGACTTAACCTTTCCATATATGACTTTGATCTATAGACCCTGACATGAACATAGCTTTCATCAGGGAGCTGTCATTTTGGAGGAAGGACCCAATGGAATGACTATATTTATACCTCAAACACTCTGTAAAGCTGTTACATACAGTACAACCTATTCTTTTCCATTGCATATGTATAAATAGTCTCCTCCTCATCCAGGGGTCAACTGAGCTTGTCTCACAGTGCCACCTCCAAACTCAGAAGCAGTGTGTCTGCTTGGGCCTATCAACTGCTCTAGGTACACAAGTCTCTGCTGTCACACATGCTTTAAATTCTGACACCACAGATCTACCAAGGAGCCTCCAGTGCTCCTTTCATACCTAAAATGAAGGCACTTGCCTGAAAATCTGACGTGTAAAACCTCATATGCCAAATACTGTGAAGATGTTCTGAGCTGGGCCTGCCACAAAACAAAAAAAAGCCAACTAATGGGACAATAGGCAGAGCACTGATTGGCTTCTGCTCCTATTTCAGCCAGAAATTTTGTGTCCAAGAGAATATTACAGGATGTGGGAAAGCAGAATTCATCCCTGGGCTTCCTAGTTTAGGGCCAGGGCTTGATTCCAGGTTTCCAGTGTCTGTGCATACACTTGGCATATTACAGCCTGGGTCCTGCTGCAGCCCCAGCCCTCCTGGTGCTGGCTGATGTCTTCCTGCACAGTCCAGCTATGGCTGCCCATGCAGGATCCCTTTTATTCACTGCCCACTTTACTAGTTCCTGAAGAACAGTATCAAGGTAGAATCTGTAGTCCTGCAAGCTGAGAGGGACTCGAGAGCCTAATGCACTCAAAAGACCTTTATTTTACCAGGTAAGACAAAAGGCCTTCTGGTTGGTGAGCATCCCACTCCCCCCAGCCTTCTGCTGAGACTGAGAAAAGCTGTACCAAGGAGCAGGTCTCTGATGCCAACTTAGAAATGGAGGAACCTCTATGGGCTCCTGAAGCCTTTATCCTCCCTCTAAACCCTGTGCAGTATTTATCTGCTCTCCAATGCTTTGGCAATCTGGCTTTAAACGCCTCGAGTGTTGAAACTCCTTGACTTTAGACAGACCAACAAGCCAGCAATTAGGAACTCTTTACCAAAAGCCAGCTCACATATTGCTTTTGCCTCATTTTTATTATCTTTCTGCTCTTGTTGAAATTGTTTATCCCTTAAGGATTATTTTTTTTTATGCTTTTTTTCCTCTCCCAAGAGTGGGACTTGGTTTGCCAATGACTACTGGACCTTAGCTTAGTATTTGGGAAATGTAATTTAAAAAAAAAACCCAAAAAAACAAATAAAAAAACCCAAACAAAAACACCTGTGAATGTTCTACAGATATCAGTAAAACTTCTAATTCTTAATTTTAGTCATTCTTCAAAAAAAGTGCGAGAAATGATCTTTCCAAACGTCTGGCCAAGCCTGCTGGCCAGATTTATTTATACATGATCCCAAACTCCCGAAATCATAATAGTTCCAGGAAAAGAGAAAAAAAGGAAAAAGAAATTCACTTTATGGGATCTTTGGTTGGTTAAGTCCACATCTATTTCTGTTTGATATCCAAAGCCAATTTGAGCTTCCTGATCACCATAATTCCCTGGTTATTAGACTTGTTTATGGAATTTCTAAAAATAGAGAATAACTATATTTTTGTTACATTAGAACATGAGTTTTTCTTGAAGACTGGGATGTTAAGGAAAGAAGCCACTAGGGGAAAAGGCAGGAAAAAGTTAAGAACATTTCCTTCAGCCAGCTTCTAAAACACACTCTGCATTTCCTCTCTGCATGAGTTAGAGAACAGTTTTGGAGAACTGCTGTTTCTCACACACTTTCATCTCATGGCTGGTTTTAGAGACAAGTATTCACAGCTGTGTGAAACAACTGAGAATCTGCTATTTGCAATTATTATGCTTCTCTAGATCTCTAAGATCTATAAGAGTCTGGAGTGCTTGCACATGGCTCTTTTTGTCCTTTCAGTCCCATTCCTGCCTCCAGCCTGCTGGTTCTGTGTGGGGCTGCCCATGTCTTCCCCAGAGGTCATGCCCCCCAGATACAAATCTGGCAGGTACCCCAACCCTACCATTCACTCTTGCAGAAGGGTCCTGAAGACTCTGTAGTTAAGCCAAGTCATCCCTCACTCTTCAGCTCAGTCACCTATGCAGACACTGTTGGCATCTCAGAGTCTACAACATCAAGATCCATTGGTACCAAAATTGCTTCCCTTTTCCACTCCTCTATTTGCTGGACGCAGCAGACTACATGTAATTATGTTTAAGTCTAAGCAAAATCAAATACTTCACACATGCACTCCTACCAAGGTACTCTGCATTTAGGAATGTACATGGCAGTTTCCCCTCCTGAGGATTTTTGAGAACTTTGAAAACATAATTCAGCTTCTCCATTCCTGAAGCTGGTAAATATTAGAATATCTTTTTGCAAGAAGTGCAAGCTCAGGTTCATGGACTGGTTCAAGGTTATACCTTTCCATGGCACAGGTGAGAAAAACCCGAAGTCTGTGAGTAGAGCCTCATTTCTGGTGCCTGTGAACCATAAGGCACTTAGGAACAGCCTCATTTTTCTCCCTGCCTCTCTCCCAGCAGGACTCAGAGAAAAATATCATCTTCTCTTTCCTGGCCTTGTCTTTCTCACATCTGTGGACATCACAAATTGTACCTTTGGAAATACAAGCTAATCCTATTCCAGAAACATGTCTTTTTCCCAATGACTGTTCACTTGGGACTGTTGCTGATGTCCCCCACTGTGTATTATGTGCAGGTGGGAGGTTTGGCCACGCCGCACATGCAGAACAGGCCATTGCACCAGGAGAAGGCAAGATTTTAAACAGAGTTTATAAGAGTGTCTGAATTCGGCCCTGAATGAGTGCCAAACACCTGAGACCTGAATTTGAACAGATTAACCCCAAGGAAAACTCAAGTATTAAACTTAGCTATGCTTCCCATAAAAAACATGAACTTGGGTCCTCCAGCAGGTCAGACCAGGTATCCATATAATGGTAACAGGTGGCACTAAGGTGAATCACCTTGCTCTTTAAACACACATCTCCCAGTAAGAAACTACTCCACATTACAGAATTAATAACCCAGCAGTGTGTCTGAACACGGTCACTTACAGAGAGTGTAAAAATCTGTCACTACCACTAGGCACAATTTCCATGCCTCATTTGTCCTGCAGATCACTTTGCTGTATAACACCAGCCTTCATGCTCTTCATACTATTCCCATCCACCCACCCAGGAGTCCTGAACACTGTGTGACAGAAGCACAGAATTGGACTCCGACAAACAGCCTTTTTCCAGCATACAACAGCTGCTTCCTCTCGTCTAGGTAACTTATCCTGTCTTCCACCTAAAGGACTTCCAGAATCCTACAAAAGTGCACACATGCAAGACAATAAAGTGTCACGAAATCTGCAGGCACAGCATTTACTAGGTGGGACATGAACAACCACCAGACAACACTAGAGACCTTTACTCATCTTCTAGAGAAGCACCTTCTGAGTGCCAGCAGAAGGATACATAGTTATCTAAGTTTGCCAGGTCAGTTTTTAGCACAACCACTTGTCTCCTCCTCCTCTGTTGAGCATGTCTCCCCCCCCACTCCGGCATGCAGAAGCCTTGAGAGGAAAGTTACTGTGCCCAGGAAGGGTTTGGCACTGCGCTAATGTACATTGACAGTGTGTTTTCTTGCCTGGCACCAGGCCATGCACAAATCCCCTTTCTGAGTCACTCCCAGTGAGAAAGCCAACACCGGCATTCTGCTCTGTTGAAGTGGTAAGGCTGAGAGAGCAAACATAAAAGGAGCTGCCTATCAGAAGGGGTTGGGGATGAGCTGATGTCTGGAAGCATCAGCGGCAAAGGGAGGGAATTCCTATAAGTGCAGTGTAACACTGATAAAGGGGAAAGAAAGAGTAGTGAAGGATACTGGGAAAAATACCACTTGGCACAGCAGATGATGCACACTCCCACCAGTGACCTAAAGTGAAGTCAAGCTTCACAGGCTGGACTCTCACTTTCTGCTTTTCCTCTAATTATTTTTATTGCCATAACATTTCTCACAGACCTCAGGGCCAGTTTTGCCCTGCTCTGTACAAATGTGGCAGATGCCATTTTGGCAAGTACCAGGGTTGAAACAGGGACCAGCAGAGCAATAAAAGCAGGATTCTCTGCAGCTTGAGGTGGGAAGCGAGGCCAGCAGCTGGGAGCTATAACAGACCAATATCCTCTGCAGATTGGGCACAGATGTGGACATGTAGCCACAGGCCAGGGTGTTACACAAACATATCATGTGGACAAACTGTGCCTCAAATGCTTACAGCCTAAATAGGCAACAGAGGCAGAAGAACAGGACAAGCAGAAGATTGCAGCCAAGGTGAGAAACGAGTCTCTAGTTCGCTTGAGAGTGGGATCAGAGCATGGAAGTTAATCTGGATGTCTCCATTACTAGAGAAGAGCCGATCACAAAAAAAAAAAATCACACTTCTAACAGCCTTTGCACTTGTATACACAGGATCCAGAAATGCAGAGGAAGCCCAGGTGACATTTTCCAAGTAACTTAGTTTCCCTCAGGCCACTTGGCCAGAGTTACTGAAGTGATCAGTTACTTTACACTGGAACGGAACAGGTGGAGGGGAGTAAGCCAGAGTCTTGCTTGGCTAAAGGTAACTTGTGTTCTGCCTTGGAAAAAAAAGAAGTGCAGAACAAATATCACCAGCGTCTCATTCAAGCACTCCAGTGACTAAATCCTCTTGGAAACCCTTTGACACAGGTTCTAATACTTGTCTCTGAAGGTAGAAACAGGGTAGCACATACAAGTCTAGGTCACTGTGTGAAGACATAAGTTTTGAGCCAGATAGTAATAACAGGAGCATCTCAAGTGTGTTTGGGACCATTCACAGAATCACCAGCTGGCAATTCCCTTCCAACCTTTCCTCCCAGCATAGGCATAAAAAGCAGACAGATAATCATGTAACTGATTACCAGTCACTGCATATTTGAAAGCAATCCTATGCTACAGGCTGCTAAAAGCTAGTGAAGAGCAGATTTCTGTTTTTAAAGCGCTCTCTGACAGAGCAGTAATTAGATGCTACAAACAGGATCCTTGGCCATGTCTGTGAGCCATTTCACTCAGCCCCTCCTCCAACAGCTCCCAAAATTGCTTAGAGCAGCCCCAGTAGCTCTAGAAATACCTTGTTTCCCCCTCATCCTGCTCCAACAACCCCTGAGCCTGCTCTTCTTCATATCATTGTTATATATCCAGTATTGGATGTGTCAGCATTAACACACTTCTAAAAGCATGAACAGAAGCACAGCCATGCTCCAGTAGGAAGCAAGAGAAACAGCTGCCTGAGGAATCATCATGGCCTCCTACAGCGCTTGTGCCATCAAGTAGTTTCTTGATAAAAAGGGAATCATTGAGGTGCTTGAAGCCATGGCTGTACTCAGACATGACAGTATCCAAATGCGCTCCCTTCCCCCCCCCCCTTCACATACTCTACATCAAAATGTGTCTTACAGAATGTATTTTAAACCTTAAAAGTAACTTGGGATTTGAACAGATGTAGCCCCCCAAAGTTACTGCATTAGAGACAGAGGAAAAACGGTCACAATATTACAGCCTTGAAGGGAGAAGTGGCAGATAAACTAATCTATTTCCACAAATTGCACAGTGTTTACACTGTAAACCAAACAATATACAATCCATACACTGAGCTCTACATGATCTCACACACAATAAACCAGGATGCCTGCAGGATTAAATAAAACTTGTTGATTTTAGGAAGATGCTCCAGTCCACACAACTCTGAGAAGCAGCAGTCAATGGGATAAGTAAAACTACGAGTGGACATTAAATGACTACAAACACCCAAGAACAGCATAGGAGACTAAACATTTATTAGGTGGCAGCCATCATGAAACAGCATGTATAAATAAAACTAAGTGAAAATGGAGATTGCACACAAGGCATAAACTCAATAGAGCTCAGCATCTCCCAAAAGCATCTCAGGCAGGTCTCACACTGGGCATTGGTGATAAAACCACAATAAACCCTGGTAGCTGTTCCCAACGCAGTCAGCCTTATCCCGTCTTCTGCCCAAGTTTCATGACACCAGTGTGCAGCACCCACTCACACAGGCCCTCACAACCAGTTTGTTAACTATTACACCCACAGAGTTTCTTTTGGAAGGGGAACGAAGCAGAAAGAGTCAGCACTCACCAAATCAGGATTAACTAAAGTTACTTGGTCTATATAAACAGTATGAGAGGAAAGCACACTTCTGACGGATAGAATGAGGCTTCACAGCACTTCAAGTTACAGTAAGAGCCTTCTGTACCCAAGCTACATAAGAATCATCAGTTGCTCTTAGAAGCAGAGTTGAAGTGCAGAAAGGTAACTCCAGCTTTATCTCCAAATCTTATAGCTGAGGACCCTCACAAGCTCTGCACTGTATGGACATTTCCTTGGGTTCCACTGCTTCCCACAGAATACACAGACCAGCTTAGACTACCTTTGCTTTTTCCAAAACACGGCTTCAGACTTCAGAACTGTACATATGCACAGATTTACACGTGTGTTCACACACACACAGACACAGTGCTCGGGACCAGTCAATGCAGGGACACCACCGGAGTCACAGCAGGGCTTTTGCAAAGCCCGGACTATGGGCCGGGGCACATGTGTAGCTGAGATAAGTCAGCACAGATAGGACTTTTTTCATCACCTAAGGATCTAGTGCTAAATGCCTTCTTGTGCTCATTCAAAACAAACTGAAGAGACAAGCTACAGCTCACTGGAAAAAGCACACACTTGTTTAAAAGACAGAGCAAACCCCTCCTCTTGCTAACAGCAGTACCAGGTGCTGCACTGATATTGCTACCCTTGAACTTAACCTTGTATGAGTCATCTCTGAGATGGTTGAAGCTGACAGGTTGTTTAAAATCACCACCCATGGATTACATTCAAAGGGAGCTTTAAAATATTTTCTAATTACTTTTGCTTCCACTCCACCAAACACTGTTAATCAAGAGCTATTTCCAAAACATGCTGTATTGTAGCAGTGCTATACTCCACAGGAGATGCACCAATTGGGCTGGACACCTTCCAGCTCCAACTGTCAGATGACCAAGCTGTTCTCATTCTTAGAATAAGGTGCTCTTTATGGGCAGGGAATTTACATGTTTTTCTTCATTTACACAAAAAGCAAAGGGGAATGCTTGGTTGTGGGGAAAATCAAGCTGGATTTTGCATTCCGATGACCATTCACGACTCATTGTTTCATTGCCCGGGGTGTTATTTCTTCATGTTGCACAGATAGACCCAGCCTGTACTCTCCCCATGTGGGCATGACAACATGCAACACCCAACCCCTTCCTGTGAGTGCAGCAGGAAGAAATTGGAAGCAATTTTGCATTTCCAAAATCTTGGGATCTAACTCTAAGTCTTGCACCGGTTTTTGGACTTGGCTGGCTCTGTGTTATACACGGCAGTCTGTTTGCAAGACTTCACACTGCTCCTGGTTTTCCTCCACTTTGCGTTCCTAATTCTTTTTACATCCAAAGCTCAGTACGGGGGAAAAGGGAATACAGCATATAACAAACCTTAGTGCTTCAAACACAGTTATCTGCAAGTACCCCAGCAAATGCAAAAATCAGAACAGGTTCTAAAGGGGAAAAAACCCAACCAACGAAAAAAAAAAAAAAAAGAAATTTGTATAAAAAGTGACCCTTTTCTCTGTGGAGGGCTTCTGAGCTTCAAAATCCTTTCCACAACCCCCCTAATTAGAAATTGGTAAAACATGAAGTTATCCATGTACCTGATGCTTTGAAGCTTCATCCTAAAAAGTGTTGGGAAATTATTGAAAGAAGCTTCACTATACATTGAAAGTTAATGGTTACTAATGTGTAGAGACTGTATATAAATGAATAGATCAAAAGTAGTCACTAAAATAATTTCAGTAAAAAAGGCCAAAATTCATTTACTCCCAGATGTTCTAAAAATTATTTAGTTTTAAAATAATTTATTTTCAAAGCCTTCAAATTGCTTTTACCAAAATAAAGTCTTTAAATTAATCTTTTCTCAGAAGCTTTGAAAATTTATATTAAGAATTTCAAAAGCCCCAAGTTTTCTCTCTAATTACTAACAGAAGCATTGCTTTTTTTTTTTTTTAAATTTATCAAGCAGCAGCCCTGAATCTAATGAAAACAGGTTCAAGACACTAATCGTGTTCTTCAGTCTGGATTTTCCCATAGCTGTTTTCCCTCCACAGCCATGCATATTTTCCTGGTCACCAAGGTAGGTACAGAGATACCCAGTTCACAAAAAAAAAAAAAAAAGTCGCATCTTGATTGTGAAGATCCTGAACTGTTTCTATCTGGAGTGTTGGTTCAGTTTTACAACTATTTTTATTGACTTAAAGAGTGTTTTCACACTGGCTCTCCTCCCAGGCATGTTTAAACAAGCAGCAGTGCACGGTGCCAGAGCGCAACAGAAACGTGTTCTATAGACATGTAAACAAAATACTCGATGGCTTCAACTACCCAGACCATGAAGGGATTTTGAGCAAGTCACTTCAAATTATGTTTCGGTCTCTGGACACAAAGCAAAGTTGTTGTTTTAGAGTTCTTTGGCTGTGTTTTGGGTTGTGTGTTTTCTTTATTGCTTTGGTTTTTAAGCCATTGGCTGGGCCCACAGTCCCCAAAGATGTGGGCTATTCATTCTGTTCCAGCTTAAAGACTCACACTGGACTTGGTTTCAGCAAGAACTGTGTGGTATGTCATGTGGTTATAATACAGCCTGAAAACGCAGCGAGCCATCTCCACCATGCATGGCCTGTGTGCCCCGTGACTGCAGGCGAGACCAGCCACCAGCAGCACCAGTCTGAACAGCCTGGTTTCGATAGGCCTGAGCTAAGTGTGCCGCTGGCCGGACAGCTGTGCTGCAGCAGAGGGAGTGGGAATCGCAGCCCTGGGCATGTCAGTCAGTCCTGTCCCACCATAGCCAGGTTAAAAAAAGAAAACTCAGAAAGGAAAACGGCATCTTTTCCTGAGAGCCAAGGCTAGTCCTCACCATAAATCTGTTGGCAGTGGCACAGGGTGACATATCATCTCCTCCCCTGTGGAGCTGGGGCCAGCCAGCAGGAAGCAGCCGCCTCCGTGGCAGGACCGGGCAGCTGGCTGCCACTGCCATGTTTATCCATCCCCAGGACACTGCAGCAGAAATGTTCCTGTTGTGCGACGGTGCAGGAAGGGGGGAGGAGAGCGACCTACACGTGGCTCTAACAGAGATCACAGCCTCGTCAGCAAGAGCTGAAAATACCAGTGCGCTGGCACTGCTACAGAACTGGAGTCTCCCCCCTTTGCCCTTTCCTCCACGAGCACCCTCCCTGAGTCATGTATCAGCACAAGGGGCTACCCCGTATCCATCTATAAACTTTTCCTGGAAGACTAGCACATCTTGACCCGGGACCAACTATTTCCCCTCATCACTGGCACTTCTTGTTTTTGTTGACGTTAGAACAATCCTTTCAAAATTTCCTTTCTCACAAATGGATTCTGAGTCTTGAAATTATTCTGTCAGAGTCCACCAGCACCCCAGAGACCAGGGAGTACAGCCAGGCACAGGAACACAACTACGGCTCTCTCAGCAGTACCCTGCAAGCTTCCTCTCCCAGGTCAGTTCTAACAACCCAGCACAAGAGCTGACAGGAGACTTCATCTCACTACCTGACAGCCCTGCAGGTGAACTGGCTCTGCCTTATCACAACCATGATCCTGGGCTCCCCAGGGCTGAAGGTCTTGGCTGCTGCTGAATTTTCTCTAGAACAGTAATTTCAGTCTCAGCTCCATGGTGGAACATGCTGGCAAGGAAGGATGGGAAGGTACAACAACCTGTACCTGGTTCTCCAGCACAGTTACTGGCAACACCACAATAGGCTGCTGTGGACACCTCCCTACTGCTTCCGTTGAAATTTTTGCTCAGGTACTGCCTGTATTCCATATCTAAGAAAACAAGCCTGCCCCAAACCAGGAGGACTTCTCCCCGCACCCTCTTCATTCTTTTCTTTGTGCTCATGTCTCCGTCTTGCTGGAATATTTACTGTTTTGACATCAACTTGCACCAAGAGCCAGGAGGCATCTGACAGCATTTTGTCAGTGACAGACAGCACAGCCTTCTCATCTGGTCCCTATTTTGTGAAACAACTCTTTACGTGAAGCAGATCACCACACTCTCAGCATTTAGAGCCTAAATACCACATTGGATGGGAACATTAGGATCTTCTGCTGTGTAAGATTTTGGCACCTCCTCACATTTATGGTTCAGAACTGTTGACATGATAAAATAAAACCCCAAAATGAGGCTCAAGATGTTTATTATGCTGAGGAAGATAATTGTATGGTGTGGGAAATTTCCAACACAATAATTATGACCATTATTTTGAGCCATGGCTATCCTGTTCCGTATTTGCAGCTTGGTCATGGGTAGATTTTGTTACGTGACAGTGCATCCAACAATCCCCAGTGCCCTGTGCACAGCCCTGACACTGAAGGGACTTGCATTAAATGTACTGGATTCAAAGCCCTATGGCTTCCTAACATGACAGAGGAAAAGGTGATACAGCACCATGAGAGAGCATTTAAGGACCTGGGCAATCATTAAAGGAGGACAGGGATGACTGGAAAATAAGAAGTCACTGAAGGACAGCATCTCAGCAGGCTTTCCCTGCACCCCCTCAAGCACCAAAACAAATCACAATTATTTTAAAAGGCATTACTACTTCTAATAGTCACTTTATGGCCAAACCCAACAACATATTTGCTTCTTTCCTAAGGTGTTTGCACTTCATCACTGCACTGACACTTTACAGATGAACTGGCTTTCTGTTGTGGAGCTATTCTAGGGCACAGTGTTTTGTTGACTAACAGTTGCTGCATATAGAGTTTTCTTACTGTAGGGTTGCTCATAAATACCTGATTTTTTTTTTTTTTAAAAAAAGAAGTAGGTGGATTATATTTTCTGGGAGTTAAAAATATATTAGAGCTTGGAAATTCAAAATAAGTCACATTAAGAGTGCGTTGAATATGAGGCTCTGGGTATTTACTTTAGGGCTCACGGTTATTTCAGTGTGGCACTTCTATTCCAGGCAACAACTAGGAGAACAAGGTATTTGGAACCTAACTTATTTTCTACGTCTCTAAATGTAAGCAATGCACTGATATGAAATGCCAAATTTGAGATCTTTTGTAAATAGTCCCATTTAAGCCCCTTTCCCTAGTCTACAAACTCTTATCCCATCTGCATAAAAGTACAAAACTCACTCAGGTTTAGTGGTGCCACTCACAGTAGCAGAGTTCCATGGTGTTCAGGTTTTGAATCTTGCAAAGACTTTCCCTGATGTGTTTCACTTCCACCTGTAAATGACCACAGCTGGGCAAATAGCCAAGTCTTCAGCCCAGTGCAAAACTGAGAAATCCGGGAAATGCCATTTGCATTGACTCAAAGCATGTTATTAAAAAAAATGTCAATTGTTTAATGGCTTTTAAAGCCAGAAATATCTCTGACTCCTCCTAAACGTCTCTCTTCAGGTTATTTAACCATATTGAAAGCTTGTTGGATGTGGGGGGGAGGGGAGGGGAATGGGAATAGGTAGCAGGAAGGCCAGGCTATTTGTTCTTCATTCTAAATTTAGACCAAGGCATCACTGAATTTCAAAAATGTCAAGATGTTTTGGCATTTCTGTAATATTTTGTTCTGAAAACACTGAAGCAGAACATCTAGAATTTTTAAAGTAATGGCTCCTTTCAGCAGAAACAATTTGTAAACAACAACTTGAAAACTTCAGAGACAGGGAATGGAAGAGTTGAACAGAGAACTTCCTATTCCCTGGAAGATTGCCCGCTCCCCATCCCCCCCAAAAAAACCACTAACAAAACAAAAACACCAAACAAACCCAAACCTCAGCATTTAAGCATATGACTACATATGTTAGATCTTTAAAAATTTGAAGTCTAAGGATTTGTAGAATTAAGCTATATGTGAACCCAATCCATAAATTAATTATTAACATCCAAGTATCTCTCAGCATAGGCATCCCCAGATAATTATTGCATCCATGGCATCATTCAAGAAAATAAATCTCATCCCAATGAAAGACAAAGCAGTACAGCCTCTTCTCAGGAGTTTCATGCAAATAAAAACAGGAAACAAACATTTTTCACACACCACCCATTTAGAAGCTTCTATTCATGCTATAAAAATGGTGCCATTCTGTAGGCAACAAACTTCCCTGAGTTTTTCCCATCCATTATCTTTCATCTTTCCTCTTGTAACATTGCAGTCAGTGACCAAACCAGCAACTTCCTAATCTCACAGCTCTGCAGTTCTCTGTAGTAGCAACCCCCGGACTGAAGGTCCCTATTGCATTTTCCCACTTTCAAGTCCCGGTAATTCCCGGTGCAGATGAAGGATGTAGCTGCACTAAACCTGCATTCAGTGCTCTCTGCAAGAGGAGTTTTTCACAAAGCTACGGACGTGGTGGAAATGAATGAGTTGTGGAGCCTATGGGGAGTCCTCCCACCTTTACCACCATCTCCCTCTAACAAACCAACCTGAGTTTTCCTCTGTTTTACATCCGTAACCAGATCCCACCACTCCACCGCTCCTCAAAATAAGAGAAAGTGACCCCACCTGTGTCTGGAGACATAAGCATTACGCTCACTTTGCTCTAGGTATTTTACTTATTTCACTCCCCAGGAAGCAGATACAGAAGACATCGCCTCAGAGTCCAGCAAACATGACACTGCACACCTCAACTTGAGCCTTCAAGGTTTCCCTCATCCTTGGCCATTCTGCTGAGGCTGCCAATAAGAGTGACAATTAGTGTCATTTGTGATGGATCTGCAGGGCAGATACATGACCCTTCGGAAACTGGACTGAACCCAACATTTCTATTTCCACAGGCCATTAAACAGCTGTCAGAGTGTTGACCTATAATTGCTCCTATCCCATCCCATGCAAATTCCGAGCTGGTGACAAAACATGGGAGGCTCTAGGTACCCGCAGTCACCCAGGCATCTAGAACAGGGAACCATCTAATCCACGGTGCCGCCTGTGCAATGGTCAAAAGGATTTTGCAGCCAAAGATAAACACGCCTCTCCAGTTTCCAGTCACCTACAGCTTTGAGGGCAGGCAGTCTTCTCCCCTGCTTTATACTAGGAGGAAGGAACTGGTTGTTCTTTGGGAAAGATGTCAGATCCAGCTGCCACCACCTACCAAAAACAGATCGGTCACCTTCAATTCTGGCATAAATTTCCCCTCGCAAAAGCATTTAGATGGCTTTCAATCCCTTGAATATCAGCCTGGCCTGGGAAATTCTTTCAGGCTGGGTGATACCATCATTTTAATGTTGATATTTGTAAATGTTAAGAAAAATAAATCTCTATTTATCTGTGATAAAATGCCTTTTAGATAACAGGTTTCAGCAGAAATTTTTCCCCAGAAAAATTCAGGTAGAAACTGGAGGGCTGAAGGTTCACCATCTTTAGTAAAAAAACTCTCTTCCTGTCCCACAGATTTTTTTTTTCATTTACTTGTTTACACTCATCTCTTTTCTCATTGCCACTTTTTTTTTCCTCCCACTCCTTCTATACCCACCCTTTGTGAAACATACATATGATATGTATGTGTTAAAGAGGATTATGATACCATCCAACATACTGATAAAGTAAGAGCAGCTCTTAGAGTATGCATTAAGACTAAAGTCTGCACCAAAAAAACCAAAAAAAAATCACCTCATAACCTCTCCCTTCAAACCACTACTAATTCTGCCCTATTCCCTTTACTTCTCCTCTCCTTTCTGGTACACACAAAAGGTATTCCCCAAAGTGGGTGGATACAGCAGAGGCTGAGAAAGATCTTGCTGAGCATGGAGATGAAAGCCTGTTACCTGTTTTTTATTTATGACCTCTAAAATGCAACATGCGGAGTTACACATGAGAGACCCTGTAAACAAGGTGAGGGCCAGTTGCTTTATACAGCACGGAAAATTCCCATTTCTTGGAACAGACAGGTCCGCTTGGAAGGAAGTCAACCCTCAAGGTCTTTCTCCCTCTTTAGGGCTCATCTGAAACACCAGCTAACCCAGAGTGTGCTGCCCAGGAGTCAGGAAAGCCAAACAAACAGATCAGTGGAAGGCACGGCCTCAGCTGCGACAATGTCTCTGCTTCTTGCCTGGCCAGGCACTTGGAGGTGGGGGCGTGTCCTCAAACCCCTATTTCCTCAACTGCAAGGGTCAGCAGCCTGGAGATTTCTGCTAGAGAAGCACAGCTGGGACTGGCAAGCAGCAGTTGTCCCAGGGTTAACATATGCCTGTGTGCCTCCCCTGACAGACTCGGGAAGCCAAGGAGAGAAAACCTGAGAACTGTTCCAGAATTAGATCAGATGGCCCCGAGCCATCTTCCTAGCGCTGGGTACCCAGAGGACTGGGGGAGAGGTTCAGTTTCACACTGATGGGCAGGTCCAGCAGCACAGAGGGTGAAGAGAAAAGTTTATTTGCACCTCTGTTCCACTTTACCAGCTCACCTCTTGCACCGAGTCTCCTCTTTCTGACTTGTTTTCTTTCCTGTACCCACAGTGCTCTGACTTTTCCTCCCCTCCCAGATCCCCATACACAGTTCAGCTCCAAGCTGTCACTCAAAAGGTTGACACTTCTGAAAAATGTCCAGATACTTCAGCTATTTCTATTCTGCCTGGCATAAGGTGAAAATCTGAGTCAGCTGGCTGTGCTCTCTCAGGTTTTTTGCAGCCAGCGTCCTGCCTCTCAGAAACACCCACTAATTTTGGAAACACCAGTCTTAACTTTGGTGCTCCTGATGAGAAGCAGAAAAACACACAGCTTAATCCCAGCTGCAGAAAAGGATCCAGAGAAAGGAAGATGCCTGAATAGAAGAAAAATAAAAATACTAGCTCCTACTCACTTACAAACATTTTATGTAGTTTTTATGGGAGGAAGACAGAAGGCTCTTGCCAAACACATCGTCTGGGCATAATTATTCCTCTCTCCTCCTCCTCCTGCCAAGCTAACCTCCCTCTGAATTGGGCCATAAGGAAGGAATGGAGCCAGACAGGACTTCTACACATTTTGGCTCGACATTCTGCAAGTGTAAGCTGTCAGGCAGCACTGTAGCAGCAGAAACGTGTGACTGAATAGTATGGGAATATTAATAAGCAAGAGATGAACATTAACATCTGTCACAAAGCATCCTTCAGAACCACAAAAACAATAGAAAAGGAAGAAGAGCGGAAGACAAACTTATCTGCCGTTCAGAGTAGTACTCGGCCAATGTAGAGGGGACAAAGTTACCCCAGCCCAAAAACTTCACCGTCACAGTGGTCATTGGAAGTGACTAGTAAGGCTGAGACTTGCAAAATTCGTTTAACACTGCTCCCATTGACATCAAGAGTGAGATACAGGTAGATTTCAGTGGAAACTGATAAAACAACAATAAGCACTTTTGAAGTGTTCACTTTTATAATCTAGGCCCAAAAAAGCAGTAAAACCCACACCCTTCAAAAAAACCCACCCTCAAGCCCCAGCTCATTTCATTTCCATGATTGGCTCTACCTTTGTCATGCCTTATCAGCACTTCTCCAATTCCACTGAGAGCTTTCTAGTGCTGGAGGCTCTGCACACTCCCAAACAGTCTGTTCCAGGATTTCACTGCCTTAAAATCCCATCAAAAACCTCTTCTCTAGCAACTTAAACCCATTCCTTCTTTACAGTTTACCACAAAACACAGTTTGGTCCCCCTGTTTTTCGCAGGGATTTCAGTACAGATTTTTTTCATACCTGAAGGCTGTAAAGGCTGGGATCAGTTAGCACTAAAAACATGTGCACCAGTACTGTAGCCTTACATTAATATCCCCCTAGAAAGCAACAAAATACAATCAACAATGAATTCAAATCTGGACATCAAACCACAACACCTTTGATGCGTATGGATAAGAAAGCTGCTTTGGGGTGCAATAGCAAGAAACAACTTTGAGAGGCCTCCTCATGATCACTGCCAACACCCCAGTTTTTAGGCAGTTAGTATCTTTTACTTACTAGTGACAAATAATCATCTGAGAGCCATGAAATATCTTTCCCTTTTAAGGCATCACATGTAGTTGCCTCTTTTCTAATAAAAAATAGTAACAATTAAAAAAAAACATAGCAAATTCTCAATATTACTCACCCTTCACAACTCAGCCACCTCTTGTCGTTTAGTGCTGTGTCTGATTTCCAGCCAAGCCTACAAATGAAAAACCCTCAGCCTTAAGCAGAGAAACCGAGGCAGGGCCTCTCGTAGCTGCACCTCATCAGGTTAACGAGGCTGCCAAGGTGCCTGTGTCCTGGGCTGATTAGGTGTGCTCTGGCCTTTCCCCACAAGTACTATGAGGACTGCAGACTCAAAATTCAGTTTTACTTCTTCATCCCCAAGTAAATATTCTGTGGGACTTAATTTTTTTACAACTACAGTTGAAACCAGAAGGAGGCTGTGTGCTATTTCCAGCTTGACTGTGGAACTTCTGGTGAAAAAGTGCTGTGTATTTCTTATCATTGAAACCCTGGCTTTAAATCTGAATCAGCTGTGAACCTTAATTCACATGTGAATCGTGGGTTCTTTGTCTTTTTCTAATTAGCACTGTCACCTGTCCTTTATTGGTATGTCAAACAGATGTCATCTGTCATTAAAAGTGGCTCCTGTGTTGTAGTTTCATCAAGGTAGGCAGGACACTGCCATGTATTAGCTAAAGGAAAATCACAAAGACACTCAGATCTGTGGTCTAAGCACAGTACTGACCATGAAGTGCTGTGCTCTTCATTGAGTTCTGTTCAGACATCACTGAGATATCACTGACAGAATCAGTTAATGTCTCTGCACCTTCTCCTCTGGAAGATCATCTCCATATTGAACGTAAATATCCTCAGTTATCCTTCCCTGCAGAGGGCGGGGAGGAACTGTGTTTGTATAATGCTTTGTAAACCTACGTTTTCTAGAGTTATCTGCTGGCACACAAGTCAGAAGCCGTAAGTCATTCAACACCTCCAACTAGGAAATTAGGTTCTACTGACATCCTTGGGAATGTTCTCACTGGCTTGAAGCTGTTCTTATTTAGGTATCATTGCAAGTGTGTCCTGTAGCCAGTATTGTTTTGTGGCCAACACTATTGCTATAGCTCTATAAATCTGCAAACACTCTGCAGAAGGACTGTAGTGCCAAAAAATTGCAGAGTTCTCTGCTCTGCTTCCAGTCTGGGAACACATGCTGGAGCAATACAGCTGCACAGATGTGGCATCCTGAACACCTGATAAAGCCACTTAGTACCTTGAGAGGGACTTCTGCACATCTCTCAACTGACATGTTTTTTTCTGCTCAAATATTACAGCAAATGAGTGAAAAATGAAGAGGAGTTATTGCATATTAGTATTTCTAGGATGTATACACAGAAGAGGTCTAGTTGGCAGTCACTGGGGGTGTCTGTGTCTTCTCAGTCTTCCTCTCCTCCCCTGACAAATCAGCTACCAGGCTTACTTTCCTCTGTAGTGTGAAGAGGGTAGCAGCATGCTGGGGGACTGCCTACTTCAAGAAAAACAGCCCCTTTACCAAGAAGAACAAAGAGAACATCAATCCAAGCTGGTGGGGACAAAGGGGGCTTCACAGTGCTGCAAAACCCACCTTCCCATCTGTGCAACAACTGCAGGAGAGAGCTGGGAACCCCAGGGATGCTCTCTCTTGGCACCCTCCCAGGTTCTCAGCTGGCTGCTCTGCTCCTGCTTGGTGTGAATGAGAGAAACTCTGGCTTCAGATGCTATCCTGCCTCCTTCCAAAACCCCACAGTCTGGCAGGAAGGGAGGTGGTTTAGCAAGGGGAACTCAAATTTATTCAGTGCAATTCAGCCTGCTGCAGAGGAGAGCTCTTGTAGAGCAGGTGGCAGCATCACAGAGATAGCAATACCTACAATAGCTCTGCAGCAATAATTAGTGTCATGCCAAACCCCATAACATGGCACCTCCTGGGCCTGTCTGCTCCACTAACCAATGCTGCCACCCACAGCAGCTGCATCCACATTCTACCACCGGCCGCAGTCCAGCTCCAGTATCACTTCCAGGTGAGCAAGTCAGTGCCTGTCTAACCGGTGACCATTCATCTTCTCCAGCACACCATCTGCCAGGCAGGGCAGCATACCTGACCTCCCGGGTCAGGTACTGATGGACAGCGGCAGTCCTGTCCGTGGAGCTGCTACCTGCCTGAGAAAACGGAAGGGGAAGAGAATGGAGCGTTGCCAGAGCTGTACTGACACCAACTCCCTGTGTTGTGTGCTGTAGCCATGGGATTTTGCCCTTCAGCTGGCTCTTAAATGACTGCTCAGCTGGAGTGGGCTACTGTCTGGCCTTGCAGCTCACAGCACAGGAGGGAATCTGAAGAAAGCGGCTGTTCCACTGCTGAGCTGGGGACAGTGGGTTGTTATTATTTATGTTGTGGTACTGCTTAGTATGTTCTGGGTGCTTTCCAAAGACAGAGAGAAACATGGGCCCTGCCCTGGAGAGACACATATAATTGAAAGAGCAGTCAGTGCATTATCCAGGCTGTGGGCTCTCCGAACAAGCCATCCCTCCCATTCAGAGAATTGTTTGAGGCTGAAAGGAGTGCTGGGGATCATGCAGACCACCCCAACTACTGCCATGGACTGGGATTTATTTAATCTTCCCAATGGCTGGAAGCTTAGAAGAGATTCCACAGTGTCCCCTGATAATTTGTTCCAATTGCTGTAACTCTTCTTGGAATTACGAGGTTTTTTCCTAATATTTATACTAAATGTTCCCTGCTGCAGCCTCAAGCCATAACAGCATTTTCTGTCATTTTACTAATGAGAGTATTTGATGTGTGCTCTTCCTCAGAACATCCCTTAATATATTTGAGCACAGCCAGCCTGTCTCCTCCGCGGAACGAACCAGCCCAGGGCTCCCAGCATTTCCTCAGAGGGACTTTCAAGGGTCAGTGTGCAGCTCCAGTCAGCTCTCCTGTCTTCATCTCAGCTGGTACAAATGAACACTAAACACAGAATCTTTCTCTGACTTTCTTAATAGGTACCACATGGCCAATGCTCCCAAAGCCTCCAGCATTCAGGCCCTCTGAGCTCTTTGCACCATCATTTAGGAGCCTTCACAACCACTGGCACAATGAGGGACTCTTGAGTTGTAATTGAACTCTTTCATTACTGATGCAGAGAGAGAACTGCCGGTTATTTGTGAACTAGGGAATTATATTTTCTATCAAATTCTCCTTTTCTCATGTAGGTAACTGGTAAAAGCATACATGTTGTGGTCTCAGCCATGAAAAACAAATTAATTATTTATTGCAAGTCTTCCTGGGCAAATCCTTTCAGAATTATTTTCTAATCTCTGGCGCCCCAGCTGAAGCTCCTGGAAAGGAACTCAATTTCTGGCAGCATCACGTAACTATGCAAGGCCTTTTCTTGGTATTTGGGCACCAAAAATCCTAATCCCCTCTGAAAATGTTGGTCATCATTGGCAAACAACTGGTTAAACTCCACAGCAGCAGCCTGGGTCTTCCACTCTGCATGCAGCTACGTATCTGTGAATTCACCAGGATGAGTCATGAACAGCAAAGACTAGATGGATGAAACCAAGGCTGCACTTGCTTTGTGATTTGTGATTTATCTTGACGGACACAAATCAATGAGAAAAGAAAAAGGAAATGAAAGGGAAAGGAAATGAAAGGGAAAGGAAAGGAAAAGGAAGGCAAAGGGAAAGGAATTGGAATCCAGGACACAAGATCTGTAAAGAAGGACTTTTTGCAGAGTTTGCCATGAGGTTTCAGGTGGCCTTCCTTAATCCTGACTCACAGAATCCATGAATATTCCTGACTCTAGGAGGACAGAATTGTGTTGCATAATGTTATTTTCTCTGAATTTTCTCTCTGAAATGCATGCATGGGCTTCATGGATGTTCTACCCTTGCTACAGAGTTTAGTACTCGTACAAAAAAAAGTATTTGTTTCTGTCAGTTTTGCCTGTCTTCTCTTGGGGTCCTGAATCATATCCTAGACATGCTTATTTGCCCTCAATCAGGAATCATCAGTGACTTTAAATGACCATTAGACTTAAGTATTCAGGAAGAGCAGTCAATTAATAATCAAGAACTAGAGGATATTCCCCTGATTTATTTCCAGGGCCTGCTTTGAAACTCCCCATTCATTAAGGGCTTGCAGACTAGCCTAATGGTTAGAGAAGCATAATTGGTATCACTGGTATTTCTTCTCGGCTTAGTACCAACATGTTCATGCAAACGTTTTATATGGCATTTGGCTGAGCACCCAAGGTGAATCCCATTCTGGTCTTGCTGTTCTCCAGCTACAGAAGCAGGTTAACACATCAGAAGGCTCCTGGGAGCCTTTGCCAGCCACCGTGCCTATCACCATTTGCAAATCTAATGTGCAATGTTTCACAAAGAAAACTGGAGCCCTCAGCACATATCCCAAATCACTGAGATGACCTGAAAGAGAGTGGAAGCCTTTAAGGGGGGGACATCAAGCTGCTTTGTGACCAACCACAGTGATACCCACGGCCATTATGATGACACTGATCAAAGCAAAAATGGAAGAGGCAATTATTGGCACTCACAACATATCCACTCTGAGGGCAGGGAGATAAGGAGCTGCACTGTGTGTGGAGCCTTGCAGGGACCATATGTGCTGCAACATGGCAGGACTCTGGAAATGCCAAGGCAAATCAGACAGGTTGTGCAGTCAGCACAGCCAGCTGAAAGCTTTCCCTTTGGAACAGGAAAGGATGCTGGAGTTTGGGCAGCCCCAGGACCAAGAGGTTGCAGCTGCCTCACTGATTTTGCTCTGGGTTAAAGCTGACAGCTGCAAAAACATTCCATAAACTGGCTGTTCTTTGTGGGGTTTGTGACTCAAAGCCAGCGTTTGGCTGGACTCGGAGGAAGTCACAGACTCACTGTTTCAAGCACAGGGAGCAAAATGAAAAGCCACAGCTAGGACAGCTGCTTCCTTCAGCCTCCCCGACCCCTCGGGTGGAGACCAAAGCAAGTTGCTTCCCCTGTTGTCCTCACTGGCTTGGAGGGCAGCCCTCATACGTGCTATTAATTGTTAGTAGGGAGGAGGAGCTCCCGGGGGACCACAGGTGAAGTTGGTGAAAATCAAAAAAATCATAAAAGTGAGGTTTCAGCAATGGTATTTGTTCTGCACAAGAACGAAATGAGGTGTGCAAATCTTCCCAGAAAAATGACTAGAGACCCTATCCCAGGTGAGTGCCTTCCCAGCTAGGCGGAGATCCAAGATGCCAGAGATTTTCCAGATCAGGCTGTAGCATTATTCTTTCAGTTTCTTGTGAGGATTATGTCCCAGTGGTTCAAAACAGGGAGTGCCACTCCACTGTGGTGTCCGATGCTGGGGGTTCTTCTCTTCTCTCCTCCCCTCCAGCTTGCAAATGAGAAACTTTCCCAACAGCATGTTAGCTGAAACTCCTCTGGGAGAGCTGGTGGAGGAACACTGACAAATATTTAATGTGTGACTGGGCAGAGATGGAAAATGAGCACCAAGGCATTCTGACGGGAGCATATTTAGCAAGGACATTGGGTATTTCAGGTATTTTCAGATCAAATGAGAAAGCAAGGTTTAACTGGTTCCTTATGTCAGGTGACCCCTCACTGAAGGTGGCAGGCTCAGAAGTGAGCCTTCAGTTCACTAAAATTCTTACTCAGCTGCTTGGATCCTTAGTGGGTTACTTGAGAGCATGCAAACAAGGACAGGACAAAATAGGACAGGAATGAAACCCAGATTCCCTGTGTCCCAGGGTTCTATTTACCAGATCGTCATTCCTTGCAGACACATTGCATGTAACTCATCTGCAGTGTCAGAAGTGAACCAACACACCCCAGTAAACCGAGGAATGTTTCCAGACCTGCTGTGACCTAAAGTTCCTCAGAATTTCAGTCTCCCAAGGAGGGAAGGGAAGGCAAGAACAGACAATATGGACAACTGTGCGGGAACACTCCTCATCCATCATAGAAAATCCTTTCACAAAATGATCAAATATTGTCTCAGAAATAGATTATTTAATACTACTGAATAGTCCCTCCAGAACTGCACTTTTCTCTCAGAAGCCTGAGAATTTCTCTAATTCCTTGGATAAACATATTTTCAGTACAATATAAAAATATTCTTGACCAGTTCATGCCCTTCCATTTCTGTGCCAAAGTTGATCTTCAGCTTAAATAGGTTTTAACACCCTAGTTCTGTGTGCCAGAACAACTGTATCCCCTCTTGGCTTCATCTTCTTAGGCAATTGGTAACTTTCCTTCATCCTTTTTTAGGATGACAGTACCCTCTGTCACCTCCCCTCTAACCTGCTTCTTTCCCGTTTTTTTCCCAGTTTTATGGTAATGTCAAATTTCCATAACTTCGTTAAAAATTCCCCATCATGACCTTATACCTTTATGGTTTCCCTGAGGTCTGGACAGATGTGATCTGTCACATCTCCTTTGTCTAGATCAGCTAACTTATGAAAGAAAACCATGAAGTTAGTCAGCTGTGATTTATCCTATAAACACTTGTAATTTATTCCATTTTCCCATTTCTGCCTTGTCTTTAGTTATTGTTTCTTTCAATATTTTTTCTGCCCTGTATGCTGCAGTGGTCAGAGTGATTGGTTTATGATTTTCCAGACAGTTTCCTCCCTCCATCTTAAGTATAGGTACTACATTTTCTATTCTCTAATCATATAGCACTACCTTTGACTTGATGGGTTAATTAAAATGCTTTCTAATAAACTTATAATTTCATGTGCCAGGTCTCTCAAATTTTGAGAATGAAGATTATTTGGTTCCTTAGCATAGGACAGTTAAGCACCTTCTGTTTTCTTTCCATTTTTCCACATTCTTTACCTTTAACAGGTACCTATTACAGGTTTGGGTCATCCCTGGACTCCTTCAAGAAAAAAAAAGTTGGGTACACCCACCATCTTCCGCATCAGATCATTGTTACTGTGTCTGCAAATCTAACTTGCCTCCCCTCCTCCTACCTTGTATTTTCCTCCTCCTCTCTGCCTTTAAAATAAAAAGGGGAAAAAACCCTCTCTATATCTCCAGCAAACTTCCTTTGCTGTCTGTTGGCTCATATGTGCTTAGGTCACCCGACACAGCTTGTATCAAGAGATGGCAGAATAACCCCTGGAGCAAGCAGGAGGATCTGATTCTGATTATCTACTCTGAAAGGAAAGAAATACTCTGGCTGCTGGCAATGCCTCTCCTGAACACTTCTGGACTGTCTATAGGCAGTTCATTTTTAGCTCTGTAAGTTGGAACTAGTGTTCTATTAGATAACTATTTAATTTCAGCTATATGGGTAGTAATGTCCAGAAAGGGTCCTGAAGTGAGACATGCAATTCATACAGATAAGCTCAATCTCCCTGTTTCAATTCCAGCTACAGGATCTTTGAGAACACCCTGTCCCTTTCCCTACTTAGAAACCTTATTAGTAAGTGGCCTTCACTCAGTTCAGATGGGTTTGTTGCCAGATGTCTCCACAGGCAAGATTGCTTACTAGCCCCATTCTAATAATAAGTATGAACACTGCTTTCACAATACCTTTCCACATGGGAATTCAAAGTGTTTTAAGTATGTTGAGCATTTTAATAGCAATGATGAACAAATTTTGTAAATTATGGTTTAGGCTTGTAACAGCAGATGAAAATTAGCACTGGGAAGAGTATAAATATAATGGGATAGCTTTTCCTTTTCAATGGATGACAACCTATGTAGGATCTTTGGACAAACCATTAATAGCCTTTTTCAAGCTCATGGTGATGCTGCAGAGATCCCCTTCAGCCAACAAAGATGGTTCCCAGAGAGCAATTTGTATAAATGGGCTCTATGCAAAGGTTTTAAGAGGTGCAGCAAATCCATTAAATTGGTGTTTGTTCCCAGTCATGTCCAAGAGCTTCAGGGAAGATAGATCCTAGGAATCCTCCTGTATAACAGTCTTCTTGCTCTCTGCCAGGCTTTTCCCCAGGTAATGATCCTATCAGCAGTGCTGCCCTGCTGCTGTAGTGATCTGCCTCTGAGTTCATCCGCCCCCAACATCCTTCAGTAGTGAACGCTTGGCTTCTTCAAATTTTCCTTACCTTAAAGAAAATGTGGTGTGTGCCTAGGGTATCCTGGCAGAGGAAAGACTTGTTTTCCCAGCAAGGTGTGATGGTTCAAATTAACCAGACAGTTTCTCTCTGCTGGGGGACAATGTGTGAATGAGGCACAATCTCACACCCATGATACGAGAAGCTTTTCACAGCGATCCAAAACTTTGGACACACTGCAAGTTATTTTTCGGGCACCACAGCATTTGGTGTGAGTGAACTGCCTCTCCTGCAGAAGGGAAGAAGTTTAGAGCCCTAACCTATGCTGTAAGCTGCAGGACTCCCAAATCTACTTGGGATCTACTTGGCGCCTCAGCATGACAGAGGTGCTTGGGAGAGGCAGACCCTCAGTATCTGCCTGGCTTTCTGCCAGTCATAGTAGCAACCAGGCACAGATCCAGGGGAATTCAGCCTGTATTTCAGAGGGAATTTATTCATTTAGATGAAACAGAGGTTGTTTGTTTTCAGTTAATCATTGCTTCCCAATGAAGGAAACATCTTGTCAGAGAATTGCCAGTAAACTCTACCCATGATTCACTTTCTAGATTGCAGCAGAGAAGCTCAGAATCAGCTCCGTGCCCTCTCCCACCTCTGCTCACAAAGCTCTTTAGCAGCCTTTGCTTCTGGGAAGGCCCCCCCGAGGCACACTGATCTTGCTGCAGTTCAGTGGCAGTGGAGAACACAGCACCCATGGGGAGGAGGCATGCTTTGAAATTTGGTTGTGGTTTAGCTTCTCTAGCTTATTCCCTCACTTTTTCTTCTTCAGCATTTGTTACAAAGCCTCACAACATCTTTTTCTCTTCTGTCTCTCTCCAGAAGAACACTGGCATGGCTGGTCTACTCTTTCCTGAGGTGGGAAATTGGCCAGAGACCTCAAAAGTCAGAAAGTGTTGGCAGCTGCCACCGTTTTGTCACAAATTTCTAAAATCATATAAATATAATCATATAATTGTTAATAATTAATAATCATATTTGTTCATATAATCAAATAAAGCCTGCTCTGGTTTTTGTACAGCTCCAGAAAACAGACCAATGTGATTAATACAAATTTTCACTTTCTTTTACTTTTGATCCCACATTTTAGTAGAAATAAATGTGATAATTGAGTGGCAAAAATGAGAGAAAATTAAAAAAGAGAGAATTTCAGGTCCTGAGCCTGCTGGTCTAAGAAGTAGGGCTTGCAAAGGTCACAGTGGCAGGAACTTCTTACAGTTTGTGCAAATAAGCAGATGGTGAGGGATGGGGATACTCTTAGTTCTCTCTGAGGGGAAGCTGTGGAAGGATTCAAACCATATTAGACATGAGAGAATCCACACTGACACTCAAACACAGATGCAGATCCACGAGGCTCCATTAGTTCTTGTGCTTATGGAAACACTTGTTTTCCATGTAATTATTTTGAACTCAGGTTTCCTATATCAAGGAAAGCAGATTCTCAATGTTTTAAACTGTCAGCAATAGACATGGTGAGAGCTTGTTTTTTTCCCCCACAAGGCGGATTGCAGTATTCTTTAATAAGAAAAGATTTTTGTTTAGCTCAACAAAGATGCTTAACAATGGGAGACGTTAATACAATTAGAAAATATAAACTGAATATAACTCACTTCCTCTCCTGGTGGTCATGGTTTTCTCTGCCTACAGGTTCTCTAGCTGTCCTCAGTCTTTCATGAAACATAAGGTAGGCAGGGCATGAGCTGCTAGTGTATACTTTCAAAATTAAAAAAAAAATATATATAAAAAATCCACTCTGGCTTCTTTTGACTCCATAAAGAAGAAATGGAAAAAAGTGTCTGAACTGTTGTTTTCTTTAACACCATCCTATGGAAAATCACACCAACCCTATGGCACTTGTCAGTACTGCCCCCTTGCTTTACACCAGGCAAAGATTTGGTGCTGCGTGTTTTGCCCTTTGAGTGTGAGAAAATACCACTGGGGAAAAAAAAGTGCTAGTGCTTTCCATTTCTTACATTAATCCTCTCAGCCTGCAGTTATCATTATCATTCAAATAAAATGATAACAAACCAAGCCATCTGCTTAAAAAGCCCAGGCTGCTCATAAATCCACTGGATCCCTTAGATTTAAAAAAAGGGGAAAATGCTTTGAAGCAAAGAGGCTCTTATGCAATGCCAACCCCCCCCCCCTGGGAGTGCTGAAACCTTTAATCACCTAAGGAGGGGGAGATGCACCGAGGTCGGGGAGCCTGGTGTCAATATTTTTCCTCTTACATAATACCCTGCTTTATTTGCTGATGGAATGAGCTTTTTTTTTGGTTTTAACTGAACTTGTCCATCAGATGCCAAAAAAGCTTAGTGGTGAACTGCAACCTCCCCGGAAGAAAAGCAAACCTCACCCACAAGCAAAAACAAAACACCATCGCAGATTGAGATTTGCTATCTAAAACCAAACAATCATTAACAACAAATAATCCAGCAAAGAAGGTACAGCAAGCAATGGGCACCTTCTGACACAGAAAACTACTCTGGTAGGACAGAAAGACCGAGCTCTTCCTCTCTCACCAACCTGAATCACCTACTACATATTTTGTTTACCCTCCTGCGGGGAAAATGTTTTATTGATAAGGCCTCTCCTAAGCTTGTGATTACCCCCTAAGGCTGAGTTAGATTTGAAGCTGGTCAGTTTGACATCATGTCTAGACAGTCCCTTTCTTTGGCAAACACTCAGCGTACCTGAGACAGACCATTGAGTCCAATAATGTGTAAAATGGGTCAGGAGGAACCTTTAGGGGCATGTTGGACACACTGAGGATGCTGCACAGAGACACTTACAGATATGTGTAGCACAAGAAGTCCTCTTACATGGGTGCATGCACAGCTCTGCCCTCTCCTATCCAGGTACCCAGCTTTGCACAGTCTGGCATAATAAAAGCCCTATCCATGTTTCCTGCAAGCAGACACACAAGCACAACCATGCATACAGCAACAAAGCTGCCCTTGATGCATCCACATACTGGTAGTGCTGGTGGGGCAGCTCCCCCCATCTCCCTACAGCAGTGACTTGGCAGGGGTGACACACTGTGCCAGTGTGTGATGATCCACATGGCACCTCCATGGTACTCTGCCCTGTGCCTGTTGCATCTGAACTGCTAGGGAAATCCTTCTGGAGTTTATAACCTGATGCTTTAAGGAAAACTAACTCTGAGCCAGTTCTTCTCAAAACCCATCACCTCTGGACTAGCTTCCCAAAGCTGGAAGGAGAAGGCACTATAGCTGCCTTCCAGTGAGGCCAGCAGATCCCTGGGCTCTGTGATACACACGTGTAGAGGCTCTCTCACAGCACATGCTTGCGTGCAAACACCACATATTTGGATATGAAAACAGCCCTACATCCCTTGCCCTGCCTTCCTGCAGGGTAAGCCACCCACAAGCATCAGTGCTGGTCCATCAGCCCAGCACACAGGCCTCTCTTCAGTCTCTGTTCACTGGTACGTAGGTACAAAAGAAAAGGGTGGAGATTTTGAGATTCTCCCAGGACATCCAGACACTACGATTGCCCTTGCCATCTATCAGGCTCACATGATAAAGCTGCTGCCTGCAGACCAAGCTTATGCCAACTGAATTGTTGTCTGGACCAACCAACACCCACAGGGCCCAATCCCTTTTGTGCTCTTCCTCTTTGATCTGGGTAGAAATCATGTCTATGAAAACCTCTGGTATTTTTAGGCCAGAGCTGAGCTGAGCTGCCTGAATGGCTCATGGCTGGTTCCCTGCTTGCCCCTTGGGAACGGGGCCTGCAGAAGGCAGGGAGGAAAAGGCATGGTCACACCATGGGGTTTTGCAGCCGTCCTCAGCTGCCTGGCTACCACAAAGAGCCTGTGGGCAGTTTATTCCAGAAATAATGTAGACCTGAAAAAACGTTACGTATAGGAGGAGTTCAAAGTTTGCTCAGAGCCATCTTTGCTAAGAAGTGGGACCGAAGACCTGAGAACAGCTTCCCCCTGGTCCTGGTTAGCGGCTGGCTGGACTCAGCTGAACATCCATCAGGCAGCGAAACGCGATAATTGTCTTGCTCTGTGCTCCCCAAACCTGCCAACTGTGGCCAATGCCCACTGTTAGCAAATCCGACCCTCATTATCTGCTCTCCATCCCCATCTTTCCAAGGCGCCGAGCACTGTAGTGTGCAATTAAAACACCCACCATCAAGTTGCTCCTAGGCCAATTTGTCATCGCCAGCATTTGTTTGGGAATGTTTGTTGGGAAGCACATGGTGGCAGGGTCAGTGGATGTTGTTGAGGTTTCTCCTCTTGCGCCTGGGGGCCAGAGAGCTTTGTGCATTTCTCAGTATGTTAAACTCAATTAAAAAAAAAAAATAAAAAAACCAACATCAGGATAACTTAAAGCAGATGTGAACACAAGCCTGAGACCCTTCTGAGCACAAACACGGCCATTTCATTGCAATTCCAAAAGGCTTTGCTGGCAAGCCTCCCCTCCATGTCCTACATTCTTTCATTCCAAGGAAGACAAACAATTCAGACTGGAGCAGCAAGGCACGTTTTTCAAATAAACAGGTTCCCTCAAACAATTTTTGCCTTAGTGTCACCCCAGTACATGCATTCCTCTCTTAAAGGATCTTTTGGGATGATCTAAATGACAACTTGTGTCATACCTTTCATTAAAGCTGTTCAAAGCACTGCACTCAGCCCATGTGAACCTCTCACATGGAAGTGTTTTCACCTTCATATCCCAAGACAGTATCTTCATAACCTGAAGTTACAGAGAAAATCTGTGGCATTTGTGGATGCTAAAACCAGAAATCCTGTGGAGTCTTGTACTGTTGGAAGAGGAACATCCCTGGAATATGATGGGGACTACCTGCTGGTGACTGGGGACTGATCCTCTGAAGGGCAGGTTGCATGGTCATTTCTGCTCAGCACGACCAGGTCTCTGCTTTTTAAGGACAGATAAACCCTATTTTATCTTACAGGTCTTTCAGTGGCTCAGCCAGAGGAAGATTTTTGGACAGAAGTATAGTCTATTACCTGATTCACTTGCTATCCTAATTTCATCTCTGTCATTTCTCCCTGTGTCCCTCAGACCAGCAGCTGCCTTGTCCAAAGTCACTCATTCCTTCCTTCTAGTTTCAAAGTTTCGTACTTATTTTGCCAACCACTTTTAAGTCTGACTGTGACTTCTTTGAATAATTCCTGGACTCTGCTCCAGCCCTGCTCATGAGTTCTCTTTAGCTCCATGTGCTCCACCTGTCTTGATGGGAAAAACCAAGACCAAGTCAGGGAGGATTTCAGTATTTAGTTTTGATTCATTATATGTTTTCCATATTCTCCTCTGTGAGAAAGAACAGAGGTTGTCTCTGGAGAACATCAGGACTATTCCAAAATCTACACCTGGGATCCTGTTTCTCCTGGACCTTCCCCATATGAGGAAGCAAAACCAAGGCAGACTCAGCTCCCTCCTTCTACCCACAGAAAGCAGACAGCCAGTACTGGCAAGTTCCATTTCAAATCAAGATTACTTGGAGATTGCCCTGTGTGGGCAATTTGAAGGATTTCTTATGCCTCCCGGTCAACTGGCATTTACACTATTAATATTGATTGTAAATAATACATAGTAGATGTAATAAACATAACAGTGGAGAGTAAATAATAAATAGTAGATAATAAAATGGATTATTTCACACAAAATAAATAAAGAGGGTTTAAAGAAAAAGAAGGAATGCCTTCTGCAATGGGGGGGACAGAGGAATGGCTGGAAGAAAAACAGGAGGTCAGTCCCCAGGTGAACAGTTTCCATCCATACTTTCTCCCCCACTACAACAGCTTCATCCCAGGTTTCAAAGGTGGATTAACCAGGGTGATGTTCACTTAGTGAGACATGGGTACAGATGTGATGACTGATGACGACTCCAGTGGTTGGGGTGAAGCAGGAGAGGTGAGATGGCCTTCACAGCCCAGCCCTTACAGGAGGTGCGTTGTTGCATCCTCTAAGAACAGAAATATCTGCTTCACGCTCCTAATAGGATTTTCATATTCCTCATGAGCTTAACATGGGAAAATATGTACAAAAATAAATCGATCATTCCAAATCACGATGATGAAAAATCTTTAAATCTCCCAAATCCCCCTAAATCCCTTTACAGGATTCTTTATTTCTCACAGTAAGTTCCTTTGGTTAATTCTGCCACTGACTTAAGGTACCCAGAGGAGAAATAAAAAAGCTGTGCTTGAAAAACATTTTTCTTTGACTGCTGTACTTCATAGGACCTGAAAAACCAAGGGACAAGCACCCCATATCAAGTACAGCTGCATAAACTTCCTGAGCATAAGAAATTAATTATAATAAAAGGCTTTTAAATTTTTTTTAATACACTTAGGTACCAAAGATAAAAGGGTTATTTCCCAGAATCGTTCCTGTTTGGCACAGTTCCTGATTGCTTAGATGAAGAACTTTTATTATTGAGCTTTTCATAACCTCTAACCTCAAAATCTGGGGAATGCCTTACATGGAAAACACAGAATGCTCTAAAATTGCAAGCGTTTCTGGCTTTTGCTTTTCTTCACACCAATATTCATTCCTACTCTTCAGCCACTCACCCCAGGGCCATGCAGGCAGCAGTGTCTGAAGGCTGCTCCCAAGCTGACTCTTGGCTTGTAGGAATGATTCTGAAAGTTGGATGGGACTGAACTAAGCAAAGTAAATCACTATATAAGCTTACCCATGTTTGCCTCTACTTGCATAAGGTGGTAAATTGTGTGCTTAAGGGTTTCAGGCTTTTCTAGTATTGATTGGTGTTTCAGAAATTCCAGCTTTCTGTGCTCAAAAGCTGTTTGCTGCCAGTATTGATTATGTGTTCTCTACATGGTTCTCCAACACAAAAGCTTAGCTCCATTCTGTTGTGTGGATGGAGAGGAAATGAGAGCCCAGAGCCAGCTCCTCGAAGTGATTTGGGAATGACAGCCTGAACCTGAGCAGAGCAGTGTCCACTCACCAACCAGGCTGCAGCTGAAGCTGGTGCACCGGGGGCGGGAGGAGGCGGAGGAGAAGTGCCCTTCTGCTGCCAAAACACAGCACGAACACAGACACTGCAGTCACTTCACACCTTTGTTCAGCCCGAATCTTCAAGCAACTGGGAAATGAAACCCAACTAAGAATCAGGCAGAAGGGAGTCCTACCCTGTTCAGGCACGAGGACAGAGAACGGGCAGCGCAGCTGGGACCTCATCAGATGGTGTTGGAGCACACATCACACCAGCTGGTCCTGAGGCAGGAAGGTCAGGGGAAGCTGCCTCCATCCCCATCTGCCAGAGCTGTGTCCAGCCCCAAGCTGTCATTCATTGCATTAGTATTATTTCATCACGTACAAACACTGCTTCTAACTCCAAGCTCATCCCATGGGCTGCACGGTCAGAAAATAAACGTTAGGGACACACTTGATCTGTAATGGCCTTTAACATCAAAAACAAACATAAAGCTACTAAGTGCAAGAGAGGAAACCTCTGTCTGGGGTTGGAGGAAGACTTGCAGCTCAGTTCCATGGGGCATTCACTCAGAAGAACAGTCCCTTTGAAACTATCACGCAAATCTGGAGGCTTTTCAGCAATTTCAGCTAAATCCTTCAGGCTTTTGCACACAGAGAGGTTAATTTGTTTTCAAGCAGTATGGATTAAAATCAGAACAGTTATTCCTGATTAATTCCCTCTGTGATCACTTCTATTTTGGAACAAAAATGCCTAACTGAACCAACACAACTCATCCCTAACCTGCTTTAAGTACATGAAGAGTCAGTCAGTCTTTTCCAGCTGACAGTGTTCATAGGGACAATTGGTTGGGAGCTGTCAGGAATTGTTTCACAGGCAGTCAAACCCTTAGTAGCTCAGAGAAACCAACTAAAATATGGGATATTTACTAGATCACACTCGGGTATTAATTGTATCATTGTCAAGTTCAGGATAACTCTGTTTCCTTCCATGATCCAACTTTTGATCTAACACAGTGGCAGCACAAAAACTTGACCACTGACTTTAGAGGAAGTTTTTCCAAGAACTGGAGGAAAAAAGCATCATCAGACCCTCAGCAATGATTCCAGAGGAGTCATTCACACAGGAAAGGGTGACAGATCTGACCCTTTATTTCCATGTAACTAGTTTAATAACTTGTTGTTTGGAAAGAAAGTTTCAGACAAGGACAAGCATTGAAGATCTTGAGTTGCTTGTAATTTACTTTTTTAGCTAGAATTTTGATTAATCTGTTACAACAAGTAACGAAATGCAAACAGTGAGGAATCCAAACACTTCAGCAGTCAGGAGACTGAAAGTGCAGAGATACCTTGACCAGTGAAGAGCAGCCGAGAACAGCCAAAGCTGGAGGTATCAACAAACCTGTGAGTTTAAGGGACACTGTGGGGCCTTCGAATGGAAATACCTGGAAACTGGCCCCTGGGCTGCAGTGAAAGCTTTGCCTCCACACCGACCTTTCTACTCAGCAGTGGAGGCTGCACTGGCTATGTGCAAAGCTGTGTTTCTATAAATCATCCATTCCCCTCTGCAGAATACAGCCACCTCTAAAAGGGAGCATGGCAGCTCTGGGAGTGCTCATGGCAACCTGCCAGGGCACGCTAAGACAGAAAGTAAAGGAGAATTATCCAGGATGAAGTACCTGGTCCTGTAGCAACTCATTCAGGCAAACTCCAGCAAAGCATCTCCCTCCTCCTGCCCTGAAGGGAGAACTTTTACCTACCAAATTCACATCCCCCTCTTACCACAAACTCTTCCCCAAAACCATGGCTTGCCCAAGCTGATCTCAGGGAGGCTAATCCTGAAAACTACCTTTTTAAATCTCTGTGTAGTGGATGAAGAAAGGATGAATTAATTACTTGACTAAAATAGGCTGGAAGTTTTAGTCCACAGCACCTTTCAAGTTTCTGCTCTCGCTCTCAGACTGGCTTGCTCCTGTGTCCTACAAGACCTTGAGATTTTTAATAATCAGCATCAATTTACAGATCTCTTAGGTCAGGCAATTTAGACTAATAGGTAGATCAAGTAATTTGAAAAATAAAATTAGGATCTTTGGGCAGTAGACACCATATAAACATCAGTCCCATCAGTGGCTGTTATTTACTGCTTATGAAGCACAGCAGGGTACACAGAACAGGGCAAGAGAGAGCTGGTCACCAGGCTGCAAGTGAACAGAGTTGCCAAGCTATAAATATGCTGATGTATTTTTACATTTGTTGTGGCAAAGTCAGGATGGTCGTTGTGATGCTGGAACATTGCTGGGGCTGTTTTCTAATTATAATTAGATTCTGTTACTTTTCCAGTGTCATTATCAGAGACACAGTCATGTGTGCTTGCTTTTAAATGCTACTGGCCTTGCTAATTATTCTGGGCACAAGGGAACTCCACAGGCAGAGGGGAAATAATTCCAATCCCAGGAGCGCCTCCTTCAGATGGCGGGTACTGCTCTCTGAAACCATCAATGCTCCACAGCAGGGACATGATGGAAGACGCTGTGATTGATTTTTGGATGCCAATTTCAGCAATCAACCCTCCAACCACACACCTCAGAGGCTGCTGGAAGTGCCTCTGCAGGTGCTCCACCCTTGCCCTTGCATGTTGGTGCCCTCACGTCTGTAGGCTCTTTTGCGCCTGTAGATTCAGAGGCAGGATTTAAAAGAAAACGTACTGAAACATTTTCAGAATCCAAAAATAAATTACACCTGTCCTTACAAAATGACTCACTGAAGCATCCACGCTTGAATGTCTGTGCCTTATCAGAGCGCCTGATGCTGAAAGGGCTTTTTGTTGTGACTTAAGGCCCCCTTGATCTGCATCTCACAAGTGCCACCACAGGGACCTCCCCAAACAAACTGCAATGAGCTGTGCCCAGGAAAACCAGCACCCTGATCTTCGTTGGTGTAACTGATGTGTGGAAAGCTTCCAGCTGAAGGCACTAGAGGACACACTGGAGCAGTTCCTCATCTACAAATCCACAGGAAAGTAGAATTAAATGATGGGACTTGACAGCTAGGGAAAAGTGTGCTGTCTCTGTTTAATCTTAAGGGTAACACAACCAAGGCAGGGGCAGGAAACAGCCTATACAACACTTCAGGACTTTTTTTCCTGGAATTGTATGCTACCAGTGGCACTTCTGATATTAAGCAAACAGTAGGAAGAAAATGGAGATGTTCTGTACAAATGTATGAACACTGCCAGAAGCTTTGGCCACACAGCCCCAGGCACTGCTCTGCTGATCAGGTTTGATCGATGCTCAGGTACTTCATCTCCTTAATAACAAGCCAGAAGACTCCAGATGCTGCATCTGATGCCATTATCAGGATGCACCCCATGCTGTGCAGTGGCCTCTGCAACTGAAATGTAAAGATTTATGGTCCATCAGACCCTGCAAACTTCACTGTATTCATTGAGATGTATCTTTAGGGCTGATGCATTCCTTTATGTTTGTGTCTGAATGAATTGTTGGAGCTTCAGAGGGAAAAAGCTTTCAGGATCATCCATGGTATTGCTCTTATAAGCTGCAGGCTCTTCTTTACATGGTCTGTCTCTGTGTCAGAGAAGAACTTACTGACTTGACCCTTTCATTCAAACTTCCACAATAAGTATTTATGATTTTCCCTAATTACACTGGTTTTGTGTCCAGAAAACAAGGCAATAGGATCCAGTGTATTTGTTCCTTTGCTCAGCATCAGGTCCTGAGTTCTATCTTCCTTTTTATCAATAGCTCTTCCCCTTCCTGATGATGACACCTTTCAAGAATTTGTAGATTGTTTTAAAGTCACCTTTAAATCACCTTGTAGAACAAGACCATGTATCCTTAGCTCCATTAATCTTACTTTGTTTAGCTGCCATACTGCAAGGCAAGATGCTCCTATCAAACAACCCTTCACCTTCTCAGCTCTGTTGGAACATCAATTACCCTCCATCCAAGGGACAGCCCAGGGTGCTCCACAGGTGTGTGCAGGCCAGGGTGATGGAAGAGAGCATTTCACCCCACTTTACAGCTTGGAAAAACAGAGAGACAATCCAAAATAATCTTTTTTTGCTTTTAAGAAAACTATATTCATCCTCTAAAACAGGAAAGCTAATTAGCCTGGCTGCTCTGACAGTATTTTCTCTTGGGAAAATAAAGTTGCACTCCTTCAGCGTTCAGAACTTTTTAATCCTGGTGCCAAACGCATTTCTCTGAATTAATATTGGTGGAATGAAAAGGCTTTCTTTTCTACTTCAGCCTTCTCTCCCAGGATAAATCTTTTTGGAATTTGCTTTATATATTGTGCTTTTGAATGTTCTTTTAAATGCTAAAAAATGACTGTGTGAGAATGTCGCCTTCTCATTAACAAAATTTACTACATATTTTCCTCCATTGTTACCAATACAGTTCCAGCAGTGTTAACAATGGGAACCCTAGAGCAAATGGTCTGGCACCAGCACTTGTCATCTAACTATGGCTGGTCAAAAATGTGTTTGAAAAGTGGCTTGTTTTCAGTAAGCACTTCCAAATGTTTTTTTTAAAACCTGAAAAAAAAAAATAAAATCCAGTGTTTAGTTATATTTTAATCAGAATGCTACTGAGGGGTTTGTGATTTTTTTTTTTGGAAAGCCCTATGGTGGCGAGTAAAGGAAAGTATGTGTCATATCACCTGCCTTTCTCCTGACTGAGGGGAGGAAGTTAATAAAAAGAAAAGAGCAGGAGGGTATGATTTTCTTAATCAGAATGAAATTAAACATTTCTTTTAATTTGAAATTCCTGAAAAAATGGAGAAAAAATCATAAACCTTCTGATGTCTTTTAAAAATTCATTCTAGCTTATATTCCTTCTCTTATATCCATATCACAGATGAGTATCAGTATAACATGGCCTATCATGACAACGGTGTGCAGACAAGTTTTCACGTTTGCAAGAAGCTTTCAACACTACAGGTAAGGTGCCCTCAGCTAAATTCAGCAAAGGCAGGAAGTGTTTCTAGCACTGGTGGAAGAAGCACAGCAGCAAAGCTCTCTGGTGAAAGCTCTGCAGGGAGCCAGAATGGTCCCCTCTGACATTAAAACTTAGTAATCTACAAAACCTGCTTCCATTAATTGGAAACTACTGCTACTTTTTTTTTTTTTTTTGTCCTTTTGCAAATACTTAGATTTCCTTTGTTACCACAAATCTCTGCTGTGACTAATACACAGCAAAAGCACATGCTCTGAAATCCCTCAGCTGTGCCTTCCCATAGCCATGGAAACCGAGTTTTGCATGCCCAGGACAAGGCGAGATGGATATGGAAGGGTTTTTTTTTTTTCCCTTGCAACCTGTCATGAAGTCGATTTGCTTCTCGCGAATGTGCAAATCAAGAGCCTGGACTGAGACCTTTTTTTATTTCAACTCAGACCAAGGTCACACCTGGGCATGACTGGAACATGACTGGACTCCCTCAGTGAATTGGTTTCTATACTCTTCTCATAATGAATTTAAGTCATCAGCTGTTAATACTTCTGCAAACCTACTGCTTCCTTCCTGGTGTTAGACACGGATTCAGAGGACCCAGTTAATACTCACAGCTCGATCCAATTTAAGTAGAGGATTTTGAGCTCAATTAGGTTGCTTACTGGCTGCTTCTGAACCTGAGCTGGGACTAAACTGTGTTAGAACCTTCCATTGGGTCAGACCAAAATAACCCAAGACAGTAGGCACACCTGAGCAAAAGCCCTGCTCCACTACTGATTTAATGCTCCACGTTCCCAGTGGTCCTGCGGAGATGCCTGCATTTGTGTAAGAACCTACTCATTTACAATGCAGCCCCTTTTTCCTTTTTCCTTTTTTTTTTTTTTTTTTTTTTTTTTTTTTTTTTTTTTGTGCAGACATAGAGTGGTATTATTAATAGTTTGTGATCTACTGCGCTTTTCATCTGAGGATCTCTCTCAAAGCATTTTAGGAGACTGAATCAATTTTCAAAACACTCCTCTGTAATCCTATCCCCGTTTTACTGGAAGGAATACTAAGGCAGTGGGAGGCAATTTTCCCAAGGGTTCATTGGTAGTGTCAGAAATAGAGCCCTGGACTTGTGCTCCAAATATAGCTGACATTCTCATCCCATGGCTGAAAACTGAATGCAGGAGTCCCCACTTTAATGCTGAACATACCTCCTGCCTGCTGGTTTAGGCTTCCGAATAGGCTGCCTGTTGCCATGACAACTGCAGTTCGGATCGCTGGACCACATTTGCTTCAGTTACATCAATGCAAATCATGAGCAAATTCATTGAAATTAATGGAGCTACCCCAGATTTCCATATGTGAGGGAGGATTCAGAGCAGATTTAGTCCCTCTGAATTTGATACAAGAAGGTGGTGATCTCTTGAGGGTGGGAAAAAAGTCTTTGATCATTACAGGGTGCAAAAGGATGAAGGATACCTTTCAACAAAGGTATAGAAAGTAAATCTGAGAACTTGACTTTAGGGTGACCTGACATTTTCAGACCTGCTTCTGACCATTACCAATAGAAGGTCTTGGCATTCCCAAACAAGTGCACTGCTTCCTCCTTGCACTGAGCAAAGACCAGATCCACGTTTTTACTGGGAGAATAAGGCCTAGTGGAGAATTGAGTCGAAGAGTCTACAGACAGAATGTGGAAAGGACCAGTTCATGCTTCTGTTTGCTGGACTGGTTCCACAGGGATGAGGGAACCTGTAACAAATCCCCAGGTTGCCTCCCTCCTGGAAGGGAAAGGAATGCCTCATGGAATGGGAACCTGAATGAACAATTTCTTCGGTGTCTGCCGCAACACTGCAAAGACCTGGACTCTTGCTTACCAGGGAAATGGAGAAAATGTGGGAGGCAAGACATGAAACAGAGACACCTCTTCTAGCAATAGTAACCATAACTCCAGAGCTGCCTCGTTACCCCTCAGCAGCTCATCTCTCTTGGCCAGAGGGCAAAAATGGGGCTGGCACAGGCTGTGTCCCCTCCAGTCATACACAGCTTTGTGTGCAGTGAGAACTGAGGGCTGGCACCAGGGGAGTAAGAGGATGCTATAGCACAGGGAAGGGGCATCTCAAAAGTTTGGAAGTTGGTTGGACACCCTGCACTTGTGCTAATGCACAAAGTCTAATTTGAGATAAACTTCTCCTGTGATGCTGGAAAGCAAACCCTCCTGTGTCCAAAAGCTGAGCAAGCAGCTACTGTTTCATACAGTTCACAAAGATACTGGAAATATCCTCCTATGAAGCTCAGTCTTTCACACTCACAGGGGATATACTGTTAATCTTGCTGCACCTCAAATACTTTAATCTACTGTTATTTAACTTCAGAAATTAATATTCAAACTTCGCAAGCTGCCAGCCACACAGATTAAATTGTTCCTAACCACCCAAGGGAAACCCTCTGAATCAGGTAGATTCAGCACTCAGAGAAGGTGGCAAAACTGATGCAAATTTTCTGAGTGGAACTCCTGAACTTCCAAACAGGAGCTGGGAGGCCTGAATGCAGCAAGGTCTGGCACCATCTGCTGTTCCTTATGGCAAAAATCCTGCCAAACTTTCAGAGCTGTTTATGAGTTTGTGCTGCAAAAAACCTTGTCCTGATCTGGGGGCAAGGGGCACCTGGCAGTGACACTGGACAGGGGTAGGACTCAGCACCCAATTTGGAGGACCACAGACAGCATTCCAGGGGTCATTGCAAGATCGATGCTTGTGTATGTCGAACATATAGGAAAGACTGGCTTTGAAAAGCAGAGCTGGCCAGATTAAACATCGTGGCCTAGTAGCATGGTGCTCAACATCCCAAAGCTGAATCTGGGCTGTGCACAGTCAGCCAGGCCAAGTTTTGGATACATTGCAAAAGCCTCAGTATTTCTTGCGAAACAATCATTATTATTTTGCCCACCTCAAAATAAGAGTTCAATGCTCAGGTTCACTCCCTCATCACATGCTAAAATTTGTATTTGTCCCATCATTTAACATAAGCCTGACCTGATTTCAAGCTTTTAAAGAAATCCCCTCCTACGCATGAACACGAGGTTCAGGCTGAGGGTCCAAGGTGAGTGCTTTTCATGCCTGCTACTGGAACAGCTACCAAGCAAAAAATGACCAAAGATAATGCAGAAATTAAGTTTCTGTGTTGTGAACATTTCCAGTTTCTTAGTTCCAGTTATTGGGAAGACATGAATCACAATTTTCTTTTTTCTTTTTCTTTTTTTTTTTGTTAAGCAATTTTCCAGGTCAAAAGATTTTGAAAAAAGCTTGAAAAAGCACCTTAAAATAAAGTTGTCATAAGATTAATGACAAACTGTTCTATTAAAAACAAATTTGTGATTTTTATGTCTGCTTCATTAAATTTGTGAAGGCTCAACATGTAAGATTTAAGTACTTGATGTTAGTAATAGCAGAGATGTGTGCACTACTGTGAGACAGCAATATCTACCCATGTGGGATAAGGGCAACAAGCTGACTTCTCCCCTTAATTTAGACCACATTAATCTCCCACATAATTCCCTTGAATATTTATACTCAGAGAATGGAGAGTCTCCACTGGTTCAGGAAATCTTGCTACTCTACATGGTTGCCATAATTTGAAGGGGTAAAATGTTTACAAGGATAGGCAAAAATTCTCAAGATTTTTGTTTGCTGATTACTGTTAAAAGTTCAGAAATTAGACAGTCATATTAATATTGAAACCACACTTTGTAAATAGCTGCTTGGAAAAGGACATTGCTCCAGTAAAAAGGGGATTTTTTCTAGGTCTGATGGAAACATCAAAGAATGAGTACTTCCACTTCCAGGTGATCCAAATGCCCATTTTCTCAGAGATCTTTTAAGAGGAATATTTGAAGATTAAAGTCACAATAGTTTTCAGAACGAGCTTCTGCTCCACACACACCAGTTTTCACAGACATATCTTTGCTGTGCACTATAGGCAATAGCTCAGACATCACAAGTCTTCTGTGTCTGAGGACAGCAATGAACATCCTTTAGATCTCTGTTTTACCGGTACCTTTTGGAAACAGAAGTATATCACAGCAAAAAGTAGAGAGTGAACAGGTAGCATTCAAACTACAGAGTTTTCTAATTTTGTCCTCCCAGGCATCTCTGACCATGACCCTACACCAGGATGCCTCACTGGGCATCATCCCACATCCCTCATGGCCACCTGCAGAAGCTGAGAAACAGCACAGTCATATAAATTCATTGGACTGAGGTTATAAAAGGAGCTTTGCGAAGTCAGAAAATATAAAAAGACTAAGACCTGATCCCTCTGTCAGAAGGCCTGATACCAGTGACTTTACTGTTTGCTTTTGCTGACTTCGTCCTGTTTTTTTCGGTTACTGTTCACTGACGTTTTTCTGACTGTGTAACTCTGTTCCCAGGGGCACAGATCAGTTGTGGTAACAATTTGGACTCAAGAGGATGGAAGATGAAAACTCTATGTTAGCTAAATATGTATACAGTTGGATTTGCATAAATGAACTTTACCTGTAAAAGGCGAAAGTGCACAGCAAATTGGGGTATGTAAGTCCCTGATTGCCTCTCCTCAGTAATGAGACAGCTCAACAAAGCAAAAATGTCCAGAGACAAACCAGGGCCTAATTACATGATTGTGCCAAAACTGAAGAGCCATAAAAAGGGAGCAGCAGCAGCAGTAAATTATCTCAGCTGCTGCATTAAAATAGAAAAGAAAGTGTTTGCCTATCATGTTCTCTAGCATGGCTTTCACTTGCTTGAGTTGGTAATTTGCCTGCTTTGCATAGCTTTTTGGCTTTGAGAATTCAAAGCTCTTTTTCTCCCCACAGTCAAAAGCCATCCTGTCCTCTCCCCGTGGTTCCAGTGTGCAAACTGCACCCAACCTCAGCACAGCTATGCCCTGCATCTGCACCACGTGATGGAGAACCCTGCAGAGACCCCTCAGCTTGCTGAGACCTGGCAGGGCAAGTCCATGCTGTGGTTTCACATGGGTAGAGTTAAGTCAGGCACCATCCTGACATGCCATTAGTCTCCTTAGAAGACAGCCTATTGTAGCGAAAAATCAGATTCAGATGAATTAAAGTCAGTCTAACCTGGGTGCTTACAGGGAGGAGGAGGCTGCTGTGGAACCAGGATGCTTTGCTGAATTTTAGGTGAATTTCTAGTGAGACCAAAGTATGGTGAGACCTGTTGAACTACACAAAAACTGTTTTCTCACATAAGGGTATAAATGGTGCCTTTCCTCAGAGAGAGGCCAGGTGGGTAAATTCTCTTACACTCCCAGTAGAGACCAATTGCCAGAAGCTGTAACATCAGTGAGAAATTCACAGTCCCATTCTACAAGCATTTGGTCTTTATAGTAAATTCAACCTAGGAGTAAAACATAGAAGTGAGTGGTCAAAATAGGGGGAGTTAAAATCTCGGTGATCAAAATAACGTCAAAACATAAACCCAATAAGGAAGGACCTGCCTGTCACACCACAGCTATTCCCCTCACTCTTCCTCTGGTGCGGGGCTTGACCTACTTGATACATTTTGCTGCACTAAGGCCCCAGCACTAAGTATCTTAGACCCCTCAAATCACATTCCAGACTTATAATTGCAAAGCAGCTGTCAGCCTGAGCCCTGCCACCCAACCTCCCCATCTGTTCAGCCCATCTAGCATTACAGCAGAGGACAGCATGAAGGCTGAAACTGTATCGTATGTGGAGACAGGACCTGCTGCACTGCCCACAGGGCCTGATGAGATCACTTGCACTTTCACCGTCTTGAAGTCTCACAGGCTTCAGAAGAGTGTGGGCAGAGGCAGATCAGAAGAGGGGAGAAGGGACACTGCAGAAGGATCAAATTCTGCAATGTGACTCTGGCAGCTGAGTCAAAAAGACAGACATCCTTAGCTTCACCGGGGAGGAGATGTTTGACTTCTGGCAGGGTTGAGAATCATTTGAGAGCCCCTTAGAGGAAAACTTGATACCCTGATTTTCCCCAAACCCTCCCCCTCTACATCTCTCACTATTAACTCTTTCTGTAGCAGTTGATCTTACATAGTCTTAAATCATCTGACCTGAAATGTATACCTTGAGCAAAGCCCTTCCTAGATTTGTGTGCTATTGAGTGCATTGGCTGGGCAGTACCTGTCTCTGAATCAAACAACATATGTACTATCCTATAGTCTTTTCCAATAATACTAGCAAAACTCCAGATGAAAACTGATTGCTTTTCAATCTCAAGAACAAAGAGGAAGTGGAGAGGAAGGACTTCAAGATTTGACTGATTTGCCCTGATTCAGTTTCAGGGGAACATACTGTGTTTTGTCCAGGACCTGGAAGTGCTTTGACTTGTTATGTTGCTAACACAGATCTTGAACAAGCAGTGCTTACAACCCACATCTCCTGACTCTCAGAACTTTTAGATCCTCCCTAATCCCAAGTCCTAAGCCAGTGGAAGCAGTCAGGAGATGCTAAGAACATGTGAGGAACAAAGCATGGTGCCATTCCCCTCCCACTGAAACTGAAGAAACGTGCTGTTGCCCTCTCAGTACCACCCATGCTGAGTAAGGGTGCAGGCAGCTCTGTGACAAGTTCCAGTGGCCCTTGTGCTGACAGATGTCCGTGCTCAGGGCTACTGGGGTCACTTCCCCTACCCTGCCTTCCCCGCTGGGCTCTCCTCCTTTAACCCTGCTGTTTGTGCCTCCAGGTGGCCCAAGATCCCCAGTTGCTCTCAGGGTAAACAAAATGTTCCCTGCTGACCTGCCTAAGAAGTTTCCGCAGGCTGGGACTTATCCCTGAGAGACCCAAACCCATAAAACAAGCAGCCTCTGACTGACTGGAGCTTCCCATCCCACACTCAGCACAGCCAGGGTGCTCCATGACCTGCTGTGGCAGCAGTGCCACAGCTTGCTTGCCTTGTTCCGTGTGAGATCCCATGTTGCCAGCGTGACTGTGCCCCCGAGTACTCGTGCCCGCGTGCCCTCCGTGTGCGCGCACACGTGCGAGCGCGCCGGCGGCCGTGAGCGCCAGGCTCCCGCATGGCAGCAGATTGGAGGCAGGAGCCAGCGTCTCACAAATTCATTTCCTGGCAGAGCATGGATGGGGGAAGGGACAAGAGCTCTTTGTCAGCCCACACAGTTTCGCTGAGTCCCAGCCTGGATAAGCCAAACCTCTTAAAGGCACAAATTGAGTGTGCTGCCGGAGGCAGCTCTGCCCTAAGTCCGCTGGACCAGCTGGCACGAGGGCAGCTGTGAGTTCAGCAGCTGGGCAGGAGGGATGGTGACGCACGGCGCTATATCCGGAGATCTGCTTTATCATTTTCTGTTTTAACCTCTGAGCCTTTGCATTCTGAGGGCCAGAATCCTGAGCTCTGGGCGTGCTCTCCCTGCACAGCCCTATCGACACTGGTACAGCTGTTGGTGATGATTCTCATCAAGAGCATGCACAGGATGCAAGCAAACCACTCATTGCCCGAGTGGACTATCCCTCAAAATCCTCCTTTGCATCAGACTTTGGAGTTACGTAGGCAGAGATGTCAGTTGGGATTTTCCATTGGGGGCAAAGCAAATCCTTTCTGCAATTTACCTGCAATACAGAGCCAAGGCTGCGGTTTGATAGTTTCCCCGCTCCAGTACGTGGTTCCTCCCTACCTACACATTGGCATATTCAGAAGCTTTTGCAGCCTATCCAGAAAAAGTACCCACTGCAGTATGAGGATACTGCCTTTCTGAAACCCCTAAGTTAAAAAGGGCAAACATTTCCCAAATTACTGCTGTAATCCCACTTTTGACTCAGGAGACCTCTAATCTCAGACTGCTGGAAGGTTGGAATATATAGGATCACTCTGCACCTCACCTGATCCTCTGTCTCCACCAGTGGCTAGGGCTAAAGACAGGGTACAGAGCAACACAGATTTTTAGCCTAGCCCAGAAGGTCTGTTCTTATAACAAATAAAGGTATATATTTTACTGCCTGGACAGCTGTTCGCTCCACACATGTCTCCCTATTTCAAAGTGGCAATAAGGAGCAGAGCTGAAAGGGCAACATGTCCTTTACTCTAGATCTCCAGCCAAGTCCACAGGCACAGGTTCCACTCACAGACAAGCAGAATGGTCATGTGGACACTCAGGATTTCAAAGCATTTGGGCAGCCACACATGTAGCAACACGTGAGAAATCTGCCGTGTAAGATGTGGTTTGCGAGCACATGTATACTGACATCTCCAAAACGTGCCAGGAAAAACCACGCACCACCTTGCATTGGATTCAGACTAATAGTTTTGGGTGCAGCTCTTCATGGGGCACTTACAGGATGTCTTCACCATGAAGGCACTTTACTGAACAGAACATTGCTGTCTGTAGCCTGGAAAACAGAATGATGGAGGAACACAGGACTCAAATGTACTGTGCCCTTAGAATCATGATGGTCGTATTTGCCGACATCCACCTCAGTCCACCATAAACATGTTGACTCAGGACTAATTATTCAGCTCCTTCCCCAGTGATTCCTGATGGGCCAGCCTTTGTTCTGAACATCTTATATGTCTAGAGCAGTCTGAGGCAGATACTGTGGGTATTGTCTATTGTGCATTCACTGTACTCTATAAAGTCATATGTAGTCCTCTCACATGGAAAAATATTACTGAGGAGAAGGCAGTTTGAAATTCTCACGTATCAACAAGTCATGACACAGCCCAGTCTCCAACTGCCTGTACTTGGCTGGCTAACACACAAATAAGAAAAATCTTTCTGTCTTCTACAATGGGATTTTAGCTCATCTTAACCATCTGTTTGATTTTTTTTTTCCTCTTAACAACAAGTACTTTTTGGAAAATTCCAAACATATCTATTTAACCAGTCCTTGTAAGTCTTCATCCCCTTAATTTCAGAAATGGCATCTTTCCTAAAGATTAGGAATAGTAATTTTCACTGATATAAAATACACAGTTTTTAACTGCTCCCTTGACAGCAAAGTTTAACTGGCAGTTTTATAACGAATGCTGGAAGCTGAAATTAGATTGCTTGTTCAATAAATATCAAGAGCAACCGACCTATGCCAGAGCAATATTTCACAATTTTGTACTTTTACTATCAAAAATACATTTTCTTTCTAGCTCCCAGAAAAAAAAAGGACAGAAAAGGAAATCTGGAACTGACCTACTTTCACTGCCAAATCAGCCTGTTATTGAGCCAAAAGTATTCTATCAAACTTCTTATTGTTCTTAGCAGAGATGCCATTTCTATGAATTCAGAATGATTTGGGAAAAGCAACGTCTCATTTTGTGACCTGCAAATTTTTATACAAGTCTTTCAAACAGTTCCAGAGCACACATACTTAGGAAATTGTCCCTGTGAGACAATTTCTATAATCTCCTTGATCTTTCCCACTTATGAAAGTGATAGTGGTTACAGCTGCAGAACACAAGCTTGCCAAATGTCAGGCTTTTATCTATAGCCCCCTTAGTATTCGATAGTTTTTCTAATCCCCAGCTTCTAATTCATGTGATAAACTGAGAATTTCTGCTCGAGTAAAAAAGGAAGAAAATATTTTATGTCTCCTGCTTGCAAAGTGCAGCTTCGAGTTATGAACCCTGGAGGGTAGAACAGCAGACAATAAATGCAAATAAGTAAATACGCTACTATTTTTAAAATGTAGATGAAAATCTCATGATCTTCTGGAGCCTTATGCATGATGCTGAGTGCTAGGAGTTGGGGGTTGATGAAATAAGCTCGTTCCCATCTTACTGAGAAACAAGTTGTTTTTACCCATCTTGAATTACCTCATTTCTCAATTCAAGAGTTCACAGGCAGGAACTACTTTTCTGGTGAGATGATGGAGTTTGGGGAGCAGCCTGTTAGGCAAAAGTGTCCTTCTTACTGCTGCCTGAGAATGCACACGCTGTGCCCAAAGCCCTCCCTGTCCCCGCTGCTCTACCCCTTGCCTTTCATTCCAAGTTTGATCCTCAGCCTGGGATTAAAAATTTCCACCTACTGATGTCAACTGCTAAGTGAGTCACGAGAGGGTCTGAATAGCAACACACGAGTGATCTTCTTGAGTAAGGAGGGAGAACTCAGGACAGTCTCCTTAATAGCCAGAAAAAGGAGGAGGCTCCCACCAAAACATTGTGACACTCAGATAAAGACGGGGGAAGGGAATGGAACTGGAGGTAGGATCACTAGGGAAGGTATCCATCTCCCTGGAAAACAGAACCTCAGCAGAACTTGGCCTTGACTGACCCCAGAGAGGCACATCCACACAAGCTACGCTTAATCAGATGTCTCACAAAGATCAGCAGCCCTAAAAATTAGCAGCAATTTTAAAAGAGCACACACAATAATTTTTGCAAAACCTTTCCAACCCGAAGTGTTTCTTTACTGTCTTGTGTACTACTTGTTTCTTAGGGGAAGATTTTCACTCCCTCTCCCCATGTCTAAGAAGACAGTAAACATCTGACTGTTTCACTGCACAGATTCCCTTTCAGGATCCTGTTCAAGTCTTGATTAACCCATAAATACTTTGGTGGAATTAAGAATGTGCCTAGCATCCTTCACTTGTGTCTTTAGAAATTTTGTTTTTGCAGCCAATCTCCTTGCACATATGCACAGATAACGGAGAAAATGTACCTGGATTTTACTGTAAGAGAAGCAGAAGGGAAGCGGAGGGTTGTCAAATGACATGTACAAAAAATCAGATGTAGCTTCAGGACACTGTCTTTACAAGACCTTTTTTTTTTCTTTTCTTTTCTTTTCTTTTCTTTTCTTTTCTTTTCTTTTCTTTTCTTTTCTTTTCTTTTCTTTTCTTTTCTTTTCTTTTCTTTTCTTTTCTTNTTTAAGCCAGCCTACACAGTGCACAATCCCTTTTAAAATCCCAGCAGGAACTTAAAAAGAATTCAAACTCAGTTTGTTGAGACCAGGTCTCAGCTTCACAGACTTCTGAAGCAAAGTTGTGCTCTTTGCAGGCTGTCAGATGCACTACACAACAAACTCAGATATTTAGGATTTACTGGGAGCATGGGTTGAATTGGTAACAATCTGAACTGTCCTAATTTATTGGGATGCCTGCCAACTCTAACATCACATAGTCAGACCAAGCATGCAGCATAAAATGCATTTCTGATGGCCAGATCTTTCAGCAAGTGCTTTAATATCAAGCGGAAAACACTCCTGTCCTCTCACAGTTTAGGCTACAGATGGAATACAGAAATCTTTCCAGATCCGCTGGATAGACAAAATCAAACCTGCACATCGCATCACAGGCACCTGTGCAACCCAGGAGTCTGGGATGCTGGAGGAACATGGAGATCCCAGGAGTGCTGTTAAGCAGGCTGAAAACAAATAGCTAAGACTGAGAGGAATTGTCATTTAGAGTTACCTTAGTATTTGCGGGGGGAAATGCAAACACCCTTATTTTCACTCTGAGACATTTGTGAGCAACCACTGACCCCAGCAGAAACTGCAGCTGTGCACTTCTGTGAGCGGTGGACAGAACCAGACATTTTGTTTCAGTTCAGTATTCCTGTTTCTGTGCCAGAGCATTTCCAAAGCACCATTTTCCATTACATTTTTCAGGGTACAGTATTTCTATATGTGAATGCAGAGCTCAGAAAGAGCCCTGAGGGATCATGAAGAACATCTTCTACAGCTTTTAACTACTACAAACTCTTGTTAATGCCAAGGGCCTGCACCATGGACCTGAAGAAAGATGCAGCCGGGTGACAGCTCCATCACGCTGACTGCTTTACACTGCAGGTTTTTTCCCTCCCCTTTTTCTACAAATACATAATTTACTCTATTTGAGGGAGCCTATTGAGTGAGTATCTGTCAGTAACAAACTTCTTCTGACACCAGCTGGACTAGTACATGCTGAATGCAAAGGCAGCCCACCTTCCTTCCAAGCAGAGCAGGAAAAGGAAGGGCCTTTGCCAGGGACAGGGAGTTCAGCCGGGCTCTGGAGCATGGTGGTGGCACTGTCCGTCCCTCCTCCTCCTCCTCCCTGCACTGCTTGAACATTCTGTGCTGCTGCTGCTGCTGCCTGGGATGTCACCATGAATAAGTATAACTGTCAGATTAAATCACTGCCTGGGTGGGACCTGCTGAGCCTATGACACACATTCTGGGCACCTAAGTCAGGCCAGGGAATCTGTCCAAGACAGAGATCTAACTGGAGAGGCTTGCACATGGCAAATCAGCTTTGGGGCTATAGGACGAAATATGTTCTGCCCTGTGTCAAGAGGGCTGGAGGGAGTAGGAGGAGGAGACATACAGACTCCTTTTGCTGTTAATGCATTTGTAGTGTAACTACTGAAGATCCAGGAGGATGAAGTGACAGCTATTGCTGACAAAGCAGAACTTCGTGTGGTGGGGGCATAGTGTGTCTGTGGGCACTAAGCAGTGACGGTCAGAGGGATGGCAAAGGTTTGTTGCTGCAACCCAAACATCCAGAAAGTGGCAGGCTGTATCTACTACCCCTTGCTCTTGGCGGTCTCCACTGCAATTCCAGCTGCTGGGGAGAAAAGCCTGAATTACTTCACTCCAACAAAGTCCTCCCAGCTGCTGGCACTTGATGGTGCCGTCCATGCACTATCTAACCAAGCCTGGGCTCAAACCATATTCTTCCAACTGTCCTTCCATGGATTACTGGCGGGCACACAGCTCAGAAAGTGCTCATTGGGCCCATCCTCTCAGCAAAGCAGACGTATCGATCTGCATTCCTCATAACTTCTGAAAGGTTTGGCCTGATTTGTCTGCACACCATGACTCCATTTCACCAGTGGTTCAGCAGAACTTTACCCCACATCACCCTCCCAGACATGAGAGATCTCAGGGGGAAAAACACAGAGTGGTAAGCACACATTCTTGTTGAGAGGATAAGGAAAGGGAAGCAATGTATGGACACTCTGCCTCTCACTTGCAGGTTGCTTTTATGTGAAAATATGAGAAAACTTGTTCCATGCCTGCAGTGTCAGCCACAGCTGTGTCACCACCAATTCTATTTGTGCTAATGTCTATAACATTTTCTGTTGATCTCTTTTCCTCCCACTTTAAATATTTTTCCTGTCACCAAGGGTTTTTGAAAACCACGCTGTTTTGGAAAGTGGGTTTCTTACATACATTTTCCACCTGCTTGTGAGTGGAATGCTACGTTTTTATGAGTATTTACTGCTGTGCTGTACTTTAGTATGGGGAAAGAGAAGCCCCACTTGCCCTTGCCCTGACCTTTGGTGTCTGTGTCACCAGGACAAAGATCCACCTCTGAGTGGCTTCATTCGTGGCTGTTTCATTAGGCAAAGTGGCACAGTTTAAACAAACTTCCCTTGGATGTGCTCACTGAATGAATAATAATCACCAAAACACTTTATTATAATATTGTGCCTTTCACCCAATGCCTTGAATGCTTAACAAGGTGGGGGGAAATGTATTTATGTTTATGAAGATAAGTGCAGAAAAAGTGAAGCATAACAAGGTGAAACATTTCTGCAGAAGACGTTGCTGGAGACAGTGGAGCAGAACCCAGTGGGAAACACTGCCAGGCTCTGGCTCCAACCACTACATGCTACTTCCCAAGCTGACAGAAGAAATGTATGCTCCCAGACCTAACTTCAAAGTGTGCTGCTCTCTTAAGAGAATCTAAACACCACCACTGTCCTCTTACTGTCACTGGGATGGAGTAGAGGCAGCACTGTGGTTGTGTCTGTTAGCCTAATCAAAAATATGAGGTCTTTAATTAGGACAACTGAAAGGCTGACTGACCTTTCTTTAGTCCTCCCTGGCATCCCACAGGAAAGACCTTCCCACCAAGAAGCTGCTTTATGCTCCCTAAAAGCCACTTAAGAACCCGTCTGCTTCCAGGACTAAGCTCCCGATCCACCTGGCAGTTAGTGGCTCCTGGAGGTGAGTAATGACACATATCCCCACGTTTTGGCCATGCTTCTCTGCTTTCTCTGGAACTGGTTCAGCAGCACATGGAGAGTTGCCTTCAGCACGCTGAGGAGCCACGTGGTGGTTTTCTGTGAGCTGAGCCAAGTCAAGCAGTATGGTGCTTCTCAAGGAAGGAAGGGAGGGAAGAAGCTGATCAGGACCATGGAGAGAAGGGGGCAACAACAAAATAAAGAGGGGCTTCTGAACACAGAGGGAAGGTAAAACTGAGATTAAAATGAGGGAGAAGTACAGACAGAAAGAGAAAACTGGACACAGATGGCCACATCTGCACTAGGCACATCCCAGATCTCAGGCTGGGCTTTGCCAAGCCGTGAGAATGAAGATCCAATTAAAATGAAAGGCAGAAGACTGGTGCCTTCAGCAGAACACTGCTCCCTCCCTATGAGATCACTCAACACGCGCCTGATGCTGTCACTGACCCGGCATTGTCCCGACAAAGTCATTCTCCGAGACACCCTGCAGAGGAACAGTGATTTGTAACACGCTGGGGGGTGAAAGGAAAATGATGGGGCAGGGAAATATCGGGCATCACAGTGGGAGGCATGAGTAACAACCAGACAACCCAAAGCATCCGACCTCAAAGAGCTGTGCACAGGGGACACTGGGTCTGCAGTATTTGCTAGGTTTACAGAAAGGAATGTAAGCTTAATTTGTGGCAGTGGGAAGCCACTAGGGATTCAGGGAAATTAGTAAAAGGAGGTGTTGCTGCGCTACTTTATAGGAACTTGACATGATGTTCAAATGCTGTCTGTTGGGAGCCTGGATTACTTTATTATTATTTTTAATAACTCCAGAGGGCTTTCTTTTGCAAAGGAACTCAAGCTGAGATGGTGGGTTTGTATGTTCACTATTCATTTGGAGGGAGAATTGTTTGATGGATGCTGAAGTTTATGTTTCTTTTGCAATGAGAATTGCTGGAATGTTTTGTGGCCTAGATCTGTGTTCTCATTTTCACCACACAGTTATGTAAGACTCTGAAATAATAAAATAATGCTAGCTTTTTAAAGGAAAGAAATGGTTGCATGTGCTCTCTGTGTGATGGGCCTGTGTGTGGTATCCAGTGAACAGCACAAGTCTGATCTGAAGGGTTCATTCTGATGGGTCTCTTACATCCATCAAGATTCTCTGTTTTACCACTGGGAAATGAGAAGGAATCTGTGCTCCAGAAGCACAAAGAATACTGTATGTGTGTATGTGCTCTAGACTGCATAGATGTGAACTAATATCAAAGTGTAGATCTCTCATTGTTCTGATGTATTTTGGGGGGAAGAGAAAGAGGACATTTTTAGCACTGAGAGGATCTGGTAATTTCTGCTGTTCACCTGATTTCCCACGTGTGCATCCATTCATGTTTTCGAACTCAAGGATATTTTATTTTACAGAGGAATGGACATAAGATCGTTCAAACTGAACTGAAATATTAGCTTGTATTCTAGCCCAAAGTACTTCATCGTGCACAGCATAACTGATCTGTTTATCTCTCACTACTCCCTGAGATGCAGGTGCCTAGTCAATCTCTGGTCTCCTCTGTTATGCTGATTCCATATGCTCCTGGGCATCGTGATACACAGCTGAAGTGCATAGCATAAATGTTTATCTTATGTTTAAATTACCTTGCTACAGCCCAAGTTGATTTACTTCTCTTCCCTGACTAGCAAATATAATTAATGCTTCATTTGTTTCTCTCAGTAGTAACAGAAGGTTGAATAAACAGTTTGCCAATATACTGTGTTGTAACATGATGGGCTAATTGGGTACTAAAATAAAGAGCAATAAAGAATTTAAGATAAGAGATTAATACCAATGCACTGAGAAGAATGAGAAATCAAGAAGTAGAGATTCAGGAATTCTAAAGGAACTAAATTCTGTTTCTACCCTTCTTTGAATGTGGATTTAGAATGACTCTATTAATTATAAAGAAATTTGGGATGAAGATGTGCCAGGCCAAGAAACTGAATTACAGTTTCCGCTGCTGGACAAAAATACACAGATGATTTTTTAAATTGAAGCTTTGTTCCTTCAGCAAGATTCTACCCACTGCAGTTGGTCTGTTACTCAGTTAAGCTAAATGAGTGAAAGTACATCCATGTAACAGAGATGTACCAATCTACAGCAGGGATTTGGGAAATAATTGCGTTAAGTCTGTGTAGTTTTTCTGTGCAGAATTCCTCTTTGTGTAGATGAGGCCCAGTGGCTCAGAGTACATGGGAGGAAAATCTCCCAGGGTTCTCACATGCAGTATCACCAAATACATCCCCAGGAAAAGCAGATTTGCTGCTGCTTTCCCATACACAAGAAGCAAAAATCATCTCAAAGCTGATCAAAGCAAGAATAAGCTGCTGCTGCTCCAAGATCTTGGGAAGACACATCCAAAACCAAGGCATCTATAATCATAAGGAGTTCTGCTTTTATGTTGCTTCCAACCATGCTGTGACCATCCCCAAGATCCTTTGCCAGTGTGGCTGTGAAGAAATGCAACAGATAAGATTTCATTCGCCCTTTTAAGAGAAAGTTTGAAAGCCCAGGGAGCTCTGCTGGAAGATAATGGGACACAGGCTGTCCATGTTCTCCAAATAATTAAGATTAATGATAGGCAGATGATTAATTCAAACAACGATTAAAATTTCCATTGGATTGTTACAAGATTTTATAAATTGGCTTTTCCGCCTTTACTATCTAGAAAATCTGAACAGATCCATTCTCAGAAGCAATTAAGATCACAATCTGGTACCTATCTTCAGGTTTCATCAGTTCGATTTCCAAATCTATTTGCACACAAATACTAGGAAGCCTGAAAGAGAAGCTGTTACGTTGTAAATCAATCAGCTACCCTGTAAGACAGGAACTGAAGCCTCTGCTTTTATTGGTAGAAAGAACTGAGTCATTTCCCATGACTACATGCTCCTGGATATGATTTACTTCTTCTGCAGTTTGTTACAGAAAAAACCCCACAAACCAGTGCCCAGAGCCTTCCCTCAATTTCACATCAACATATACCGAGAACTAGAAATGGACACAGATTGATTTTGCATCTGAACACCCTTCCAAAGTTGGATCTCCCTTGATACTTGGCAGCACACATCTTCCTGAGACGCAAGAGAAATGTGAGAGACAGGTTGTGACACAGATCTAAAGAAAGGGTCAATTTGTCTCGGAGATGTTGATTTCTTCCTTTCAGACAAATAGCTCTTTCTGGACCCTCTGCACAACGATTCTTTATTTTTGCTGTGAGCACTTAGCAGAGGGACATCACATTTGCCCAGAATATAGCTAATTTTTTTCAGAAATTCATGACTAATGAGAAGTAGTTTAGATCTCTCTCTGGAATGACAGGGGAAAGAACCAGTGAACAAATGAATTGCCATGAAGAAGATTGCTTCAGTCAGAGAGACCATGGTTTGGGGAATACAGTGGGACCATGCAGAGCTGTAATTTCAGAAGAGGTTGTGCTTTGACTAGCAAGTCAGTAATGTGTAATTACTGTTCTATCAGTAACTATTTTCTTCATATTAATACAACAAGTATAATTACATTTCCCAACAGCTTCTTACAGTCATATCATGGAACTTATTGCTTATAAATTACATAAAATTCGGCTTTAACATCATATTCTCAAAACATGTAACTGAATCAGGCTGCTCATTCACACCTCCTGTTCCCACCTGTCTATGGTATTTCTTGGATGCTGATGACCTTGGCAGTTAAAAGCTATTTCTATATACATGACACAGAGGAAACACATAAGAATATTCAGGTTGTCTCATCTGCTAAAGATGTTACTTAATGCTATCCTCCAAGAATTTGTGCTTACAGGACTCCAGGTGAATCATTTGCCCTTCTCTTCTTAAAATGGGAATCTCGTTTTTGTGCACTCTTATGCTGAGATAGTTTGGCTGGAAGTGTGAAATTTAGATTTGAATACAAACTTCAACTACATTATAAGTTGTTGAAATCCCAAGGTTAGTAGACAGCCAAGATGACTTGAGCTCAAATTTCCCTGAACTGTGATTACGTTTGGAAATAGGCAAAGTAACAGACTTGTGTAATGCAGTATGAGTTGTTGAAACAAACCTGGATCAAGTATGCCCCACAGGGCCTGCTACAACTGTACCTAGAGGAAGTGAGTAAGAGAAAACAACTTCCCTGAGATGGTGCTTGTTCCCATACCCCCATTTTGGACTGCTTTGTGCTGAGCTTTGCAGAGCCAAACAGATCAGTAGCTGCCTAAGAGCAGAGGTGTCAGTTCTCAGAACTGATCCACGCACTCCCCACCACAGAGACCAGGGGAGGAAAAGGAGAAGGCAGTGTCCAGTACCCTACCTGCTCCTCAGCCATCCCAGAGGCTGGGAGAACACAAAGTCTAAAAATCTGCTCAATTCCTTCAGGAGCTGAAGCTGAGCCTCCATTGCTTAAAGAACAGGAAAGGCTGGGTATCTTTGCTGCCTCAAATGAAAGCTCACTGATGCTGATGATCTGTTCAGTGGCTATTGTCTGAGCCCTCATCAAATAAGTTTCTCATCACAATCTAATGACCTTATTCAACCTAGCAGAGTGGTATTGGAACTCATTTCCCACAGAATCTCACACCCAAACAGTATTGTTACAGGTCTCTGTGGATTTGCACTGAAATAATTTTTCCATGTACAGGGACATTGTATCTTCTCCCTGCAGACTTGCATTGAAACCATTTCCTTGTTGTATCTCACACAGTATAGTGCTGTTGGTCTCCATAGGCCACCTCTCTTCAGAATAGCTTTCCACAGAATTTCACATTTAAAATGCTATAATCAATAACCTTCATCTAACACAAAGTTGTTCCCTCCTAAAATTACACATTCAAACAGCATCACTTCAGTTCCCTCCAGACTCACATTACAATCCATTTCCCACTCTAATGACACTGCAAACGAGACGTTTTAGTTGGTGTTACATTAATGTTGCAGGCAATTTACAGTCCTATGACTAGAAATTGCCATTCAGAACCTTTTATGAGTGCCAGTCTAAATGGGCAAAATACTGACCATTACAAAACAACTTTCATAGTGATAAGGGATGTAGCTTACACAATAGAGCTGAAACAACCTCACTGATAGCACAGTAATGTCATGATATTAACTACAAATTATCTCATTTTTTTCCTGCTAGAATTTGCCCTCTTTTTCATGTTGTTATTCTTTCAGCTTACTGAAATCCTTTCCCTCACTATGAAGGACCTTTGGTTCCTCATTCTTCTTCTCTCTCCTCTGCTGTTTACAGCTAGTACTTTCTGCCACTACAGTTTTCCATTTCTCTACTGGAGTGTAATTTTAAGGACACTTGCTGATGGTCTTCTCATTTGCCTCTTTGGCCTCTTGCCTTTTAAAAGGAAGGCTCAAATTAACAGCCTACCCTACAGTACAATCAATTCTCACCTGTCAAAACTAATAGCACGGGTTAAAAATCAGGAAGTCTCAGATTTGCTTGTATGCTTTGTGTTTGTTTCTTCCCCCTCTTCAATCTGCTGTTACCCAACCTGTTGAGGAGATTTTAATTCCTAGACTTTTCACTGCAAACTACAGCTTAGAAACTTTTTTTTTTCCTATGAAAATCAAATGAAATTCAAAAATCACAGGAATTATGGAGCTACAGCTTTAAGAACAACATTAAATATATTGAAAAGTGCAGCCTGAGGATGTAATGAGAAGTGACTATGCAGAGACCATAACAGGCATGGTTAGGAAGTTTTCATCTGTTTCAAACCCAGAGAGCACATCAAGTTTTGGGCTGGCCCCAGTATTGCTACCAGTTAACTACAACCCTGTGAATCCCTGGACTTAATAACCCTGTCCTAGGAAAAAAGCCTCAGATTCCTGGAGAGCAGGGAGCAGTAGAATGGCTTGTTTAAGGCTTGAAATACAAAATATATGTCAGATGGATGAAAAGTCCGATAAAACCTGTTCTTCCCTAGAATTAATAGATTTCTCTCGAGGTTGAACAAAATACCTCAGCTGCACCACGTGACATGTATCTCAGTATGTTACCATGCCCTTAAGGGTGATGTCCTTTAGAGTTCATTTGGACAGAAAATGTCCTGTTGACCCAGCTGTACAGCTACTACGATGGGTTGTCCTGCATTGAGCACGTGCCCTGTGAGCACTAAAACCACACAGTTATCTCTCAGAAGGTGTTGATCGGCCTGATACTGTGTATATTCCTGAGGCTGGTGTTTGGGTCCATACTCAAATCCATCTCCAGATGCCATCAAGTCCATGGCACTGAAAGTGTAGCTGCAAGTCCCTCACTGATGGCAGGTGGCTCTTTGCTGGCAAGTGATTCCAGAGGGCAATGACAGACTTTGCCAATGAGCTTCGTTTTCAGCCTGATTTACAGCCTGGAAGCAAAAAGCGTGAAGTCCCTCATGCTGACTGGATTTGAATTCTAGCTGTTGCAAGTGAGTTCTGTAGCACTTTTACTACCAGCTAAGCAGGAGTGGTGCTGACTTCTACATCTACTCCAGCTTATTCTTATCAAATCAATATTTTTGGAAGAAAAGAGTCTTGTCAGAAAACAACTGAGGAGTTCATTAATGCTAAGCCTGCAGAGCCAGGCTAGTTACTGTCTGCCTTAGTAATGTCATCTTAACTCCAAATGCTGCTCTATCGTTTGTTGGTTGATATCTCTCAGGTATAATATCAAAAGCACAGCTTAGGCTTGGGTTTTGACAAATCAAGCCCGGTCTTATTTTTAAAAGCCAGATAATTAGTGTAATATGTCTGATGGGAGAAACACTCTTACAGTCATTCAGAGACATGAGTCAAATTTTCCAAATCCAATAGATGTGATTTAGGTAACCTTTTGTTTTATCCTGACCTATGCATCGAATACATCAGTTGGACCCTTTGATTTGCCCTCTCTTCCTCCAGGCATTCAATTTATCTCCAGCATAAAGTGCCCCTCAGGCAGTTCTTAAATATCACAGCACAGTGGCAGAGCTCTTCAAGACGTACACGTGAATGCCTTGGTCCCCTTCATTAAGATCACAGTTCAGATAATGACCTTCCCAAAAGCCAGTGCCGATCACACACTTCACAGGGAGAAATCTTAAAGATGATATTATGCAGATGAACATATTAGCTAAAATTATCTGAAATTATTCTATGGGAAGCCCTAGGGAGCACGAATGAACGGGAGAAACAGAGCATGTGGAAAAAAAAAACTCCTCTCAATGTCACTTTGTGTCACTAGTATTCAGAAACCACACACAAACTGCACATAAACTTGGTAACTGCTTCAAGGGGCACAATCACCATAAATCTGGGCTAACACTCCAGTCTATTCAAAATGATTTTTAAAAATAGTGCTCTGTTGATGATGCCTTTGTTTTATTTCATCCGTCTTAGGCCATTCTAGACTGGCTATGTTTTTCTTTTGTTTACAGAGAGCATCTCAAAGCTATAAGTCTCTGAAAGTCATCAGGATTATTATTTCTTTGGAGACACATCTCAAATGTGGACAGGCTAAGTATACAAGTGTAAGCTGCAAGTGATGCTCATGTACCCCTCAGCAGATACAGGATTCAGTTCTCACACTTGCATTCCTGGAAAACTCTTCAGGTTTAGATCCTGTTCCTGAATTATTAAATGGGTTATAGATTGGCCATATTTTTATTTTTCATTGTTTATTTTTCTATAGTTATACATTTTTATATATTTATTATTATTTATTTATTTAATCGTAGTTTCTCTGTAAAAAGATGTGGATATTATTTGTTCTTGAAATAAGGCAAACAAACCCCCCAGAGCCATCCAGAGCAGATTTAAACCAAAACAACACAAAACAAAGTACGGAAGCTAAATTTCACTGCAAAACCTTCCCAGCAGCAGGTTTCCAGGTGGCATTACACTGTGGCTACAGTTTAGGATAGAACCAGGCATGGACAGGACATGACACAGTACTGAACAGTGACAAGTGTCCAACCCCAGATTCTGCAGTCACTGACTTGGGGAGGATATTAGAAGGTGTCAGAGTGACAAGCAATACGCGGGAATGAATCACAGTTTCAAGGTTGTTTTTTTCATGGCCATGAAGAAAACATTGAAAGGGTCATGTGGACTGCACTCAAAAATCAGCTTAGAAGAGGAAAACATGGTGTTTCTCAGTTTTAAAAATGAAAGTACATATACCTTGGATTGCCTCTAAATATAACTTAACTGTAGCATCTGTAATACCTTCCACTCAAGAGCTGAGTCTCTCCACCACAGGGGAAGAACATTATGTGCTCTCTCTTCTTCATTATGGAGATTTTACAGACAATTTTGTGATCATTTTTAGCAACAAGAATATTACTTTTTGTAAAACACAGAGATGAATGAACAAGAAGATATATTAATGGCACAAGTCCTTCCCTTGCTTGTGGATGAAAATGGTTTGGTTTAAATACTAGCAATTTTTTTTTCTGATATCAAATGCCTACAAAAATGGGATTTTAAATGGGGTCCTACCAACCAGCAGCTCACGGAGAGCTGCAATGTCGTGTCTTATGCCAATCAAATAGAGCAATGTAGATGTAATATATATTTAAGAACACCTGGATGCTTCAGAACACAATGAAGTGAAAAAGATAAGAGGGCAAAGGTATCTTACAAATAGGTGAATATGACTACAGAATACATCCAGTAAAAGCATGTGCTGCCTCCCCCACCCAAAGAGAACAAACAAGTACACGGTGCTGCAATAGGATCTCAAGTATTTTAAGGGAGCTGGTACCATCCCTGCTGCACCCTGTGTACTGAGGCAACAGAAGAAACAGTGTGATGAAAATGAGGGATACATTTGGAGACATCAGAGAGCAATTTGAACAGATACTTGGTGAAGCAAATGATTCCCAGGACTGATTGCCCCTCATTGCGAGTGCTCCCATTGTGCTCTGGGAGAATAGAATTGGCCCTGAATGCTTTGCACCACTGAAAAGGAGATGTAATCTCCTCCAGCACAAAATATTTATTGACCAACTGCCAGCCAGCACAGTCAAACGGAAAAGGCATCAAATGAAGGGTCAGGAATCCCTCCATCTTAACCACCTGTAAGAAGCGGCTGAGGATCAGTGAGTGAAAAGTGGTCTTTCCAGGTACGATCTATATGGGATAAGAGAAATGGTCTTTTGAACAGGAACACGATGACATGTCTGAAGCAGCATGTTTTAGACACTTTTGTAGAGGGACATTCTTGACTGCAATTTAATCTGTGAAGTACTGAAAATTACACTGTTTGTTTTTAACCGGTATTTCCCTGCATTTAAATAATTACCATTGTTATGTGATGTAAAGAAGCTGAATCCAATGCTTTAAGACAGTATGTTTAAGATGCAGGAGTCACGAATAAAATGTCAGAGGAGTACAAAGGACTCAGGGACTCAGGGACAAAGACTGTGTTTGAAGTCAATATTTTGTTAAGATCATATGAAAGTGGTATGTAGAGACAACAAAGCCACCATTCCTAGAGTTTAAATTAGTTTAAGACAATATTTACATAAAATATTTCTGCCAGCTGCTGGCAAAAAGTGTTGAAAACAGAACAACAATTTAGTAGAGTACTCTGCTTGGTGTCTGAAATCATTCTGAAGCCCAAAGCCTCTGTTGGCCACTGCTACTATCTAAAAAGAAATAAGAAAAAGAAAAAAAGGGGAAAAAAGAAAAAAAAAAGGATAAAAAAGCAGATGTTCAATGGGAAAAACAGAAGGTATTATATTCTTTTGCAATCATAAATTGAATTTTAGTGAAGGATTTTATCCCCTCTAAAGATTGATCTGAGTAACGAAATTAACTCCTGTATTCATTTCCTTGCCTACAATTTCCTCAAATTCTAAGCTGGTCAGATAAAAGTTTGTATGATTCCAAATATGTACTGGAATAGTCCTAAATTTTCAGATCTGAATTCAAAAAGAAGTGTGAATTTTCCTTAAATCTGGAGAATCTGCATTTATGACTACTTTGAAGTAAAAATCTACAGTATCTGTTTTCAGAAGAAGAACTGTCCTGGTAACTTAAATAAAATAAAAATCACCATTTGTTCAGGCTGTGAATTGTCAGTTCTGTGGAGAGGAGAGTATCTTCAAGGAAAATGTAGTCGTTAGAACACAAACTCATTTTCTGAGGCGAATCCAGACCAAAGAGAGAAGGTGTTCAACATTCGAGTTCCTGGGCACCAACAGAGCTGTTAATGCTGCAAACCTCATGTGGCCTGCGGGACTGACAGCTGGCCAAAGCAGACTGACTGAAGGGAACACTGGCCACCAAAATAATAAACTGTGCAGAAAAGAATGGTAAATTTCTAGGTCTTAGATCATTACCACCATTTTCCCCTAATTTACCACTTTATTCTACTGTTCTGTGTGTTTTATCTTTCTTTGGTCTCATCAACTGACTTTTCCTCCATACTTGCTATATTCGGTGCTGGAAGCTGATGGGATATAAGCACTTTATCATGTTGCCACAAGATGGAGAAACAAAGTAAGTTAAAGATTTGATGAAATGTGAAGATATGTGGTCTGCATCACATCTATGAATGGAGAACTGCAGACAGAGTTTCTCGTGTACGATTTCCTTACCAGTATTCATTTCTTATTTTTTTTCCTAAAACCAAGATTAAAAATAAAATGCTGGACAATCAGCTTTCTAATTCACTCTGCAAATTGTGCAGCTTTTGTGCTGTGACTAGATCCTTTTGTTCTTCACATCTGGAAAGATTCTGGAGGCCAGAGTTTTTGAAGAGAGCAATCCAATTTCAATGCCTTGAAAACAAACCCCATTGATACCTCGGTGGAACCAATCACAGCTTAATAAAGAGCATTCTAAAGGAGAAGTTCTGTCCAACTGCCCCTACACTGCTTTGGCTTTTAAATAAAGAATGAGGCAAAAGGCAGAAAAATATGTTTGCTTTTACTGAGCCTGCAACTCTGACTATGCCCAGAAATGAGTTGAGGGGGAAGATCCTGATCTGACATACCCCTTTACAAAACATAGCTGCATTTTAACTAAATACAGCTCCTGACTGTAATTTGTGTTTCCCTGCACTTGATCTCTGAATTATACCTGAAAAACCAATCTCAAACTCATCATCACCGACACATATAAAAGCACACCTTCAAAATTAAGACAGGTTCAGCTTTCAATAACTTTACTCACAGATACACTGTGTTCATTTTCACTGCTAATATTCTCACCACCAGATTAGTGTTATTTAAGACTGGAGAGTGATATTTTCTGTTTCTCTAGAAAACAGTGCTCAGGTAACAGCAGTGCCAGTTACCTCACCTTCCTACCATCTCGACTGATTTTGATCTCGATTGGATTGCTCTAATTGACTAATATATTCCTATTATCTTAGGAAAATGCTTTAACTGTGCCATCTATTCGATGTGTTTTACTACAGTCACTGTTGCCAACAATACAATATACACAAACAGTGCCTTTACAGGTGCACTCAAAGTTCAGACTAGTCATGAATTACACCTATGAATGAGAAATAAGTAGAACATTCCTTTCTAAGTACTTATAGTTTGGCAATCATTGTAGTAATGAAGATATTAAGCCTGAAGGATTTGGCGCTAAAATGGAACTTCTTTCTGGGGCAGAGATGATTTTACTGAAACATTTGATAATTGTACTTATTATAAGCAAGGGTTGGTAGAATCAATTATTACAAAGGTTGCTTGACACTTCCCATTCATTATAAAATCCTCTTTTCAATTGCTGCAAACTTGCCAACCTTTAGCTAGGCACTCTGAAATTTTCCATGCTGAGTGTCTCTTAGGCTGATTTGTTTATTTAAAGAAAAAATTTAGCCACAACAATCTGCCTTTACCAAGAATGAAACTGTATAAAAACACATAATTTTGCCCATATTTAAAGAAAAAAAAATCAAACTGAAAATCAATATACTTCAGAAAGCATCCTGAAGGAGGAGAGAGAGTTTTTATCATTGAAGTTGTCTCGTGCTGTTCCTGTGAAAGTCAGAAATTGTGTTTCACAGACTTTAATCAATATTTCTTGAAGGTGAAAATATCTGCAATAGTAGGTAAAGGTTTTTGAAAAACCCAATATCTGTTTTCACCCTGCAGCACCTACATGGGAAAGGTGTATGTCTGCCAGCCCACTTATCCTCTAAACTGAGCTTGCAGTACTCATGACAACGTTGTTGGAGCTGATTTTCTTTTCCCTGCATACTCTCATTCCCACCCCATCCTGACATTAAAAGGCAGGGAAAGGTCCACAACTTCCCTGTACTTTTAATGGCCACCTCTCTGCCAAGTCGATAGTACTGATGGTGAGACTGTCCTGACACAGAAGGTAAGAAGGACAAGACAAGTAGGAAGGGAAAGAAACTGGTTGAAACTCTTTGGTGAGGCAAGGACTAGAAGATGGTCAAAAACTGAGTACGGGGTTGTTGAGGATGACTGTGGTTGGAGGGAGGGGGAAGAAGACAGAATAGCCATTGGGACCAGGAGCCTGGAAATGCACTGAGTTGGGACTGAGGACAGCTAGCAGAGATGGAAATGTAGGTCATTTACACTGAGTAGGTTCAGCCTAGAGAGGATGGTGTCCTTCAGGCCCCCCTAAGGTCAATGGAGAAAGCACTCGTCCCACTAGATTGCTGGTAATGGGGACTAAACCAAGCTCCTAATTTGAACTGCCTTCTGGAAAAACCTTTCTCACCAGGGAAATGAGCCTCCAGAGGGTGAAGTTCGTTTGTAAATGAGAAGCTGTGACAAAGGCAGAGGTATGATAAGATTCATTGCCAGATTTCAGCTGGAGAAAGGGGTTTGGGAATTTATCTGGGAGTAGAGGAACTCAGTTTCTTTTCGTTCTGCTTATCAATCCAGATCTCTCCTACAAACATATGAATGCAGCTCCTGCAGAACTATCCTCCACTTTGCCCTCCACCAGCGTTTGTATGAGTTGCTAAGCAAATCAATTAATCTAATTCTCCCAGCTTGCCAGTCATCCTCTTAGGGATCCAACAGGAGACCCTAGAGTCTGATCTCCAAAACAATTGAGTATTCACAGCTAGAACTGAAATGGGTAAGAACCATGTTTTACATACATAAAATATTTTGCAGCGCCATGAAGTTGGAGAAAAAAAAATAATCAAGTCCCAGACAATCAAAAACCTTTGGCAATGTTTTCTCTTCATATCTCTATTTTCTATCTGTCCAAATAGCGGTGCAGTATCCCCTCGTTTCACTGACACATTGTGAAAATAGATTATTTCATGTCTGTGAAGCACCCAGATACAATAACAATGACTGCTGAAGGAAAGCTCCCAAGGAAATTTAGAATTCTGTATTCAGAACAGGCTTTGATTAGTGTGCAGTAAATAAGCCATGGGGTACACACTGAACAATGAAGATAAATGAAAAATATTAACTAGTTGCTCATTAAGTGAGCAATATCCATCCTGCACTTTAAACAGAGCAGAGATTTAATAGTATGTGAGCTTGTGATTAAAGACAACACCCTAATGCATACAGCACAAAGGCTCCAGTGAATTTGTAACAACAACTTAAATTCTTGCATTCCCCAAGTTTTGAGCGTTTGGCTTGGTCACTTTTTGAGAATGCCAAACACTCTTAATTTAGCTTCACACAAAAAGGGACATAGATCAATAAAGATTAGAGAGAATGGTGGGTTCCAGAACTAGCTCAACACAAAGTCCAAGGGTGTCTGGATTCAGTTCATATTAAGAAGAAAGCTGACCACAGCTTTTTATCTGGATCCAAATGTCCTCAAATTTCATGACTAATCAAGTCTTGATTCTGCTTTGGCACCCTCTCTAAGATGGGAGAGTGTTTCTATGGACCTCTTCATTATCTTGACCTTCAGAAGTGTTGCAATATAATCCTAACACTAAATTCTACTTATTCTTGGTAAGTATAGAGGGTCTTACGTAGCAACACCATTAAAAAAGCATGAGGTGGGCATAGATCTTCTTAAGCAGCTTGGTAATATGGGACAAAACATGTGTTTCTCACTGCGAGACTACAGGACAGGACAGGACAGGACAGAGGAGATACCACATCAGGGGCACAGGGTCAGGAAGGAGCAGGAATGGATGCAGCCCTGTTGAAACTGGAAACCTCTGAAGTCTTGCAAGTATTCTCCTGTCACACCTCCTAGAGCTCTCCAGCCCCACTGAAACAGTGGACAAGAAGAAACCCAGCAAAAAGCAATGAGAGTGACTGTGCCACAGGGAAAGGTGGAGGAGTATCATAGATGTGTACTCTGAGCTTTGTCTTGACTGACACATCAAGAAGCAAGGCACCATAAACTGCCATCCAGCTGCTCATCGGGAATATTGGCAAAGCAGAGACTCAAAGAGGTAAGAAACCAGAGGGGGCAGGTAGAAGGTCTCCTTTCCAAAGCAGGCAAATCATACAGCTGCACCTGCTACTACAGCCTGCAGCATTGCCTTGAAACTTGCTTAAGCTGTAGCACATGAAGCCATAGACAATCAGAGACCATGTGCCATTTCACGTAGCAAAGCGTTTATATTTGTGTTGCCCTCCAGGCTTTTGGATTTTAAACTTCCAGGTACGCAAACAACAGAACCTGCATGAAGGTCGTTGTGCACTGGGAGTCACACAGAGGTAAGAAAGTGCTCTCTTCAGACACAGAATCACACCGTTCCACACATGGCTGCTCCTGAAGGACTGCTTTTACAAAGTCTTTACTCTTAAAAACTTAAACAAAATGTAAAGCAGCTGTAAAATTTTCTTTTATACAACAATTTATCTCAAACATCTTGAAAAGAATCTGTCAGCAGGAAAGATCAACTGCAACATTGTATTATAAAGAACTTTGTTTTATGATGGCTGAAAGCATTTGCTTTTATCCAGTACGAACTTGTCAGCAGTCAGGAAATTATATGGATGTTTTGCTCTTTAGTCCTGAGATAGAGGTTAGAAGCTCCTTGATCCACTTGTCTTGTTTTATTCACTATTACATAAAAACTTCTCTACCTATCCAGAAATGATAGAAACAGCACAACAGAGGAAAAAGATATTGACATAACTGGAAAAAAAGAAAGGGCAAAATCAATTCTAATCTATTTGATTCCCCACTGGATTGGCAGCCAGAAGGTTCAATATTCTAATCCTGGCCACTCAATCCCATTTCCCATAAGAGAACATGGGCAATACTGCTTTCTAATACCCGCGAGCCACATCTGCTTAAAACCTAATTCCTGCTCTAAGGAGGAAAATTTCTGTGTTTTCAAAACTAGGGACAACTCATGCTAGCCTCTGGAGCATGAGTAAGCAATGATCACATTATATATGTGCACAGGGATGTGAAGAGCTCAGCTGTCACACAGCCATGGACCCTGACCTGATACTACAGGTATCACAGCAAAATTGAAAATCCATCCTCTTCACAGAGACATTTCAACTGGCATGTGGGATCCTGAATCCTGTCTGTAATCCCACAACAACCAGCCAACACATTTGCAGCACTTTCTCAGAGTGCCTTTTAATTCTCAGCATCTCCCTATACAGTTATACAGCAAATCCACCAGCCAAAACACTTTTCAATGCCTGCGTCCTGCTTTTGTCCCGAGCGTCGCGAGCGAAGCTCCCAGGGCTGCAGGAGGATCGGCACGAACCTTCCCAGCTAACTCGGTACAACACCGTCATCTAGTGGAGGCCACCCCGGAGGGAACCAGCGCTCAGCGCCAAGCCTGGAGGGAGGTGTGGGAAGAAGTCACCCATCTCTAACTGAATATCACAGAATCACAGAAAATTCTGAGTTGGAAGGGACCCACAAGGATCACCGAGCCCAACTCTTGAGTGAATGGCCAGTACAGGGATCAAACACACGACCTTGGTGCTATTTGCACCCTGCTCTAACAACTTGCTTCTTCTCACTTCTAAACTGCTGTGACTATCAAACGGGAATCCTATGCTGTTCTTTCCTTCTTATTCTCATCCTCCCCATAAACCCATTTTGAAAAAGGTACTAGAAAGAAACATGTTTACTGCTGCTTTAACTGGAAGGTTCTTCAGAGCAACTGCTGGAGGTCTGTGATTCAACATGTTCAAGCACAAACAGTTGCCAGTGCTGGGATTCGGTACATTATGAATAGGCAGTTTCGAGGCTTTGCTGGGCAGAACAGTCCTGTTCAGACAAAACTCTGCAGAAATAAAACCTGATTTTGTATAGAGGTCATAGAGTGATTTGGGTTGGAAGGGCCCTTAAAGACCATCCAGATCCAAAGCCCCTGCCGTGGGCAGGGACACCTTCCACTAGACCAGGTCGTTCCAAGCCCCGTCCACCCCGGCCTTGGACACTTCCAGGGATGGAGCATCCACAGCTTCCTTGGGCAACTTCTGCCAGTGCCTCACCACCCTCACAGTGAAGAATTTCTTCCTAGTATCTAATTTAAACCTACTCTCTGTCAGTTTGAAGCCATTCCCCCTTGTCCTGTCACTACATGCCTTTGTAAATAGTCTCCATCTCTCCTGTACTGGAGGGCCATAGTTACGTCACCCTGAAGTCTTCTCTTTTCCAGACTGAACAATCCCAATTTTCTTAGACTTTCCTCATAGAAGAGGTGCTCCATCCTCCTAATCAATGTAGTGGCATCGTCTGGACTCGCTCCAACAGGTCCATGCCCTTCCTGTGCTGGGCACACCAGAGCTGGATGCAGCACTGAAGGTACTCTCACCAGAGCAGAGGGGCAGAATCACCTCCCTCCATAAATGTGAGACACGTAGAACATTTTGAAAGTCTTAAGCAGGTCTGTTTTCTCCCCAGATGGCAAAAAGGAGTATTAGCACCCACTCAGATGTGGTGAAATCCTGTTGCTAGGATCCCACTCCAGGTTCTTCAGAAGATTTCTTGTTTAACAACACATTCAAGTTTGTCTCTTCAGCTTTCCAATTTGAGTAGCCTGCTTGAAAAACTTCATAACACACCTTCAGATTGCTCATTTCCCCCAACCCAGCTGAACATAAAGAAGTTGGTTCTTACTACCTTTGAAAGATTTGTGTGCAGGTGTTTCATGGGGGCAAAATGAAATACAGAAGCTCAGCAATGGCTGATCAATTTACTAAAAGAGTGGTACTGTTAGCAGAGTGGGTCCAACTCCCTTCTTCAGTGTAGCTATAATGAACAGAGCCATATCTAGGTTTGTGCTAACCTACAAACCTCATTACATAAAGATCGTGATGCCTGGTAAAATTAACTGTACAGGATTGCCTCAAGTGAAGAGAAAACTTCATTATCATACCCTTTGCTTGAGTTACAAAGTTCCTTTTACTCTAAACGCATCATTTAGTTTTTCAAATGCCAGTTTTATCACACTGGTTCCTCAAGTCAGTTTAAAGCAGAGAATATGGCAGGAGGAACATCACAAAAATACAGGCTGCTTTCAGAATTTGGGTTCCTCCTGTAGGCTTTACATAGCCTGTTTTAACAATGGAAGCCCAAGAGGATTTTGTGTTCTCGCCTCCCCTCCTTTTACCCCAGGGAAGGCAGCATTGCCAATAAAACCTACAAAGATCAACCCCAAAAATAAATATCTGCTGTTGGTCTAGACAGCTCTGGCTCTTGAAAGAATTTGATCTGGGTGGTAATTATACTTCACTTTCGATCCGTATACGAGTTCAGTACTGGCAAGATGTGTCAGACCTTTATCTTTCTATCCTCCCCTCATCCATCCATCAGCATTTACAACACATTCATCATAGCAAAAACAGTACCAGAGATTGAAGTCCTTTGTTCATTCACACAGCAAACAGCACAGACAACAATAGTGGAAGCTTCTTCTTTACATTACCCTGCCATCATTCTTGCACCATGACCAGAGAGAACAAGTTTAATGGTGAGAAAGCATCCCTTTTATTCATCAGCTTATGTTTTAAATTTGCCTGCTTATAAGGGCTCTGCCAGGGAAGGCAGACTGTACATACAAATATCTAATAAAAGATCTCATCTCTCTGAATGCTGAGCTTCCATTCTATCCTTAGACCACCATGACTTCAACATGGCTATTACATTACTAATAAGTAGTAGACTGGGAGGTATCAATTTTACAAGAGAATGCTTGTCTGATGATAACACCACCAAAATCTGGTGAGCACTCTGTTTAAACACAAGAAAGAGAAAGGATTCATCTCCACTGCTACTCTAGAGACTGTTTCTATGTTTAACTTACAGCCTTGATGAATCAGCTCAGCAGCTTATTTGGTCGTGAACGGATTTTTGTTCTTTCAACTGATGGCCTCTGCAAAGTCCTGTCCTGAAGCTCCCAGTTCTTGGTGCAAAAATAGGTGAACAGTAACTATTTCAGCATCAGAGACTGGAAAGGTATTCTTATGGTGACTGGATTTCCCATGTTGATCACAACGCTCTACTGTCTAAGTTCACTTTACTGGATTCTAATTCACCAGTTGCCAGATGATCAGGGATTTTTGATACTTAAATGATTCTTTTCCTTTTCTCATTGTTTCTCTAGCTTTCCACCACCACTATTGTAAAAACAATTGAAAATGGAAAAAAACAACCTAAGTGTAAATCCTGTCTTTGCCTCTCCACAAAACTGAGTTCTTCTCTTTCATGGTAAAGATCTTCATTAATTTGACTTCAAGGATAGAATTTCAAGGGAGGAATAGTATTACTCACTTGCCTGCTGTTTTTGGCAGGCAGTGACATGCACGGAGCAAAGCCACAGGTCCTGTTATTGCCTTCAAGTTAGAGAAAAATAGAAAGAGAGAGAGAAACAAAGGCATTGCTGTTTCAGAGAAAGAGAAATGAGTAATGGGTATTTTGTGTATGGACACTTCCGAGTAATTCTTTGAAACCTGAGGTCTTCAAGAGGTCACTTGTTTCTGAAACATCCATTTACAGTAAACTTAGAAAACATATAGTTCTGGACAAAGTAAATCTCAATTCTCCTACTTTATCTTGAAGATTGGTTGCAAGCAATTCAGGATCACTTGTCTAGTTTCAGGCTCAGTTGTGGGGCTTTATACCAATATCAGGCACCACAGATTTAAAAAAAACCAAACAGAACATGTCTAAAGTTGTTTCATAAAGTGAAGAGAATGTTTTCAATCTCCAGTAAAACATACCATTGGGAAAAAGCTGAACTTGAGAATGCTGTTTTCAGTGGAGCTAAGACAATTCCTGCCAGTAATCCCCTACCTTTAATTTCCAATTTCATTTTGATGCTCCTTGCTGAACTCAAGAGAGTTGTCACTGAGGACAGAAACATGCTGTGTGTGTTTGCACAGCACTTAAAACAATGGAATCCCAATCTCAATTTGAGTTTTCAAGCATTACCAAAACACGTACAAGAATAATTAACAAAAATTAGCATGTTTAGGGGCCTTCTGACTAGATCTGCATACAACAACTCTCTAGATAGAGAATGACAGCCTACAGACCATATCTGACCTGTGGGATGAGTCTGGCCCAGTCAAGTGATTTTGCACCATAAGGCCTCTGGCTTATGATCAGAGGTGGATGTAGCTGTGGGAGCTGAGGCACTTATCGTTCCCATCTGTTTACACCATTTTTATGCCAGAGTTCACTGGTCTCACCGTGAAGAGGATTTAATGGTGTATGTAGCCCTGTTCAGTTACCATGCAATATAGCTTGTTTTATTCACACAAAGTCAAACAAAACAGAAGTTAGCTGCAGCGTTTGCTGACATGTTAGACTGGGAACTGTGACAGTGCAAGGAAGGAAAAGGCCAAAGTCAGTGGGGAAGGCAACGATATGACAGCCAAACCTGCCCGTGACTGTAAAGCTGATCCTTAATATAATATTATACAGTTTAGAAGTCTCTCCAAAAGTGCTATTATATTATTTGGCCAGAAACTCAACATTCTGTATCTAGATAACCATAATTCTGGTTAACAATTCTTTCACTTGTACCTTAAGTAAACCACTTAATAGCCAGAGTTCAACTTTGTATGTCTAAATTGCTTATTGCCAAAGCATTTAGGAGTGAGCTGGAAGGGAGATGTGAAGGTTGGTTAGTCAGAGTTTCTTTGCTGCTGGAGCTGAGCTATCTTCAGTCTCTCTGAAGTTTTGTGATTGATTCAGGGGAGTCAGAATTTTATGTATAGAATTGATAGCAACTACAGATCAGCCTTGCTTGAGAATTTAGCCCTAGACATGCTGAGACAAGAGTTAGGGAGTTTAGGAAGGGTTGTGTGGCTATGAATACAATGCAAGAAGGATTCATAATGCTACAAGCCACACCATTAGACTCAGATCAGAAGTTTCCAAGAACCTGGAACACGTGAGAATGCAAGAACAATCACGCTGAGCCAGTTGACAGCTCCCTTTAGCCCAGTGCATTGTTTTCAACAGTCAGGTAAAGAGTATAAGAACCAGAGTGTGTATATAGAGCAATTCTTCCCCAGGGACATCCTCCTACTCTCCAGCAATCAACAGTTTATCACTGAGAGATCACACAGAACTATTTTGTTTAACAGTCACAAATGGACCTATCTTCCATAAATTTTCCTAATCCAATTTTTAACCTACATTGACTTCTGACCTTCACACCATTTCATGGCAGTAAGTTTCCAAATGTAATTAGGAATTGCATGAAAAAGTGCCTCCCTGTTACCAGCTATAGACACAAAATTGGTCAGTGCCATCTAGCTAGTGGCCAGAGCAATGCTTGTTCCTGCGCATAGTACTAGACTTCATTTACATCCTGGGTAATTATATGACACCTTAGAGTGTTTAAATCATAATGATTTTACACAACCTTGACAGAAAAAAAAAAAAAGGTATTTTCAAGAGCAAGAGATGTTGAGTATCATCCAAAGTGCCTCCTCTAGCAATACTCTCTACCCACTGTCTAGACCAACAATATTCAGATAAGAATCTGAATCCTGATCCCTACACTGGAATCTTAGGCATGTAAATCATCACATATTCCTAATCAGAATACCTCTCTCTGTGCTACATGCCACTGCTTTGAGAGCAATGGGACAGCATGCTGCAAAAAGTTATATTAAAATGCTGTAACAGATGGAGGGGAAAAAGCCTCCTTTGCCTTCTGCGCACAATTGCCTCAATCTCTCCCCACCAGAACTGTTATGTCTCAAAGACAGAAGCCAAAAGATGGCTGCACAAGCTGTGTTCACTTCTGTGGCTGCCTGCAGCAACCCAGTGGATAAACAACAGCCATTTCAGCTGAAGAATTAGAAAAACCATCTAAGTGCATTGCTCATTGGTGGCATTTCCAGTGGAGTGTAAAGTGTCACAGGATGAAACAAAGAAAAGCAGAACCTTCTGCAAATAGAGATTTCAGCATCTGCATAGCTCGCAGGAGTACTTCACGTTCAGCATCTGTCTTCGAAGGTGAAACTTTCTATACTGGTCACTGGGGGAACAATTACATGCAAATAAATTGGCACCATTAACTCAACAGGGTCTGAAACATATGGGGACAAGCCAGTCGACATTTTTCTTCCAGAAATAAGCTGCTTCTATCATGGAAATAATCTTAATGTTTGCTGACACTATAATTAAGAATTAAAGCTGCAGAAAAATGTGAGGTTTGCTAAAACACAATAGATATCTTTTATCCATACAATATATGGCACCAAAATATTCAGCGTTCTGGGGAGGATAATTAATCAATGTTCTCTTGCTGAAGTTCTTTTAATTGTCTATGATGGGCTGTGTTGGGGGGGACTATTGAGTTTTAACAGGGAACAAGATCAGGCACCATGGGGAATACTTACATGAATAAAGATTGCATGATCAAGATCTTTGATCTGGGAATAGCTATTCTGTAATCATCTGTAAAGCACCAGGAGTGCCTCTGGCACTGTATATAAAATAATAAACGATTAACAATAAATCATGTAATTAAAACTTCACTTCGAACATTCTTTTCATAATTCTTGCCTCAGATTTAAGTTTTCACATCAGACATGTTAGGTCCTCATAATATTATTAAAGTTCCTACACTTCAGCTTTTAAAATTCCCCTAGGGATCTATTGTTTCTTTGTTTAATGTGTTTATGAGCCAAAGACCCCATTAAATACAATAGGGAAACTCACAGACCTTTAAAAACTTTGCCACCAGAGACTTTTCTTAGGAAACAGGACCATTTTTGTCATTCCATCGTGTAACTATTGGAAAGTCTATCGATCAGAGAAGTTCTAGGAGCAAAACAGAAAAAAAATACTCCACCTCCATGGATCATCAAGTCAATCAGGCCACAAGGCTTGACAAGGCAGAACTGCTACACACAGACAGCTTTCCTTCCTCCATTGCATCTGGTCATTCACATAATCCCATATTAAGAATATTTTCTATTATGATTGCTTTTGATGCCTCATCACCTTTGTAGATCCTGTCTGTAAGGACAAGTAAAAGAAAAGACCAAGCCTCCCTGGAGGAGATGGCCAGATGCTTATGTTCCTCTAAACCCATACTGTACATTGTCCCCTACAGACTTGAATGGAACATTTGGTCTGAGATACGCAGCCAAACTAGTAGAAATTTTGACTATTAAACATTGATTTTTAAAAGTGAATTTACATCTACCTTCAAAGTGACTTAAATATGGTAAGAGACTCTACAGAGAGCAGGAGAGAAGGATGAAGCCACTGTCAGTATGCTGAATAAGCTGGAGTTGCCAGAGGCTCACTTCCTGGTCTGAACCCTTGTTGACAATTATTTGACACTGTGATCCAGTGTGAGTTCTGGCATATTTTAGAGGGGTTATATTATCCAGCTGCTGGATCCTTCTCAATTGCTTGCCTGACTTCTCCAAAAGGTAGAACTCAATCAGAATTAAACTCTCCTTGGTGAAGCCACAAAGGATAAGCTGGCATGCTGTGATTTATCAGTGCAGCCTCACAATTCAAAGAAGACACAAAGCTAAGTGGGGAGTTCACACTTGTGTAAAAGTGCACCCAAGGGATATGCAGGGTTACTGTGTAAAAGCCTAAGTCTAAAATGAAAAATGCCTGGTATCAATCTGAGCGACACCGTGGCAGTGAAGATGGTTCATCTGCAGTTGAGTTGACAGTTTCTTAACATAAAAGAGCTTAGAATGAGGTTAGTGTGAGCCACGGGAGAAATGGAAATTCCTTTGGCCTTGACTAATGCATTTTAAGTGACTCCCACTTAGGGTCAGAAAATTACAAGTTCTATTTTGTTAAACACTTAAAAAAATAAACACAATCTGTATTAGGCTGGAAAGTTCTACATTCCAGCGCACACGAGGGATGGTGAACATAGCCTGTGGGCCAAACACAGCCCACGCAGAGCTTCACACTGTTGAAGCTTTCATCTTCAGCACCCGGAGGTACAGCCCACAGAGACAACAGGTTCTCAACATGCAGTGCTCCATCTTGCTCCAGCCTAATGCATATCACATGCCAGGACCTGCACCTTCCGTGAGCTGCCCTGACTGTCACACCACAACTGCAGAGGCTCACAGCTGGCTGTGTAAGTATTCGGGAGGTGGGAGGGGCTTAATTGGGATTTCAAGAGGATGAGACTTGCAGTGCAACACCTGTGACCAGCGCGGTTACCACAGGGCTGCTTCTTGTTCAGGAGTTAGTGGAGATGTTCACCCACCAGTTTGCTGGTTCCTGATGAACTGCATTCTCACGTAACACATGTCCTGTGCTAATATTTACAAGTCACTACCAAGTGTGTTTCCCTCCTACCTCACCAAATTCATACAGAAATCAAGTGTACGCTTGGTGGTAAAGATATCTGAAAAGACAGCAAGGAATAAGGTCGTGAAAAATTTCACATAAACAAGGGAATTTTCATGGTAGATAATTTATATCTCGCGACCCAACGTTAAGTGAGGAGTGTTAGAAAAATGAAGCTTGGATAAATGAAGCTGCAGCTGTATCTCTGTAACACCCTTACAGGACTTCATGGTATAACCCTAATGAAGAAGTTCAGTAGCATGATCTACCTTCCCAAAATGCCAGTGAAAAATTATTATTATAATTAATACAGATATGGTATCTTACTATTAAAAAAAATGTTGCAGACAAGTTCTCAATACCCCCGTAAAAAAAGCTGAGAACAGAGCTGGCATGCCAAGAGTTTCAATCAAGTCGATTTACTGTGTAAATCCAGAGCTACCAGTACAAAAATCCTTACACAAATAGCAGTTCTGCTAACGACAGCCAAGTCATTTAGCTGTGGTAACAGAATAAGAAAGGACTAGAATAGATTCGTAATTTCTCATTCCCAAATCTTAGACCAAGTCTGAGGATCACATCTAATTTCTCAGCCTAGCATTCTGTTCTGTCTTTTGAGTCACCTTTAGTAGACTTAAACTTTACAGCAGTCTGATCAGCCACGATCAGCTCTTTGTAGAGAAAGAGACTGAGGTATTCAGGATAGATCCTTTTTTTTTTTTTTTTAAGACTAACACTCAAAAATATATTTCCATCTTTTTAATATTATACCCACTTGGAAACAAAGTTATTTTCCACGAACATTAATCACTTTCATTTGGAGTATGTATTAAAGGGAACTAAATTTTATCCTGTAGGTTCAGTTTAATTCTTCCTCCAATACCTTCAGTATTGGAGATACTTCCTCTATGCCAGCAGCATAACAGTGGAAACAATGTTCCTTGTACTTGGTTCAGGCTGCATTACTGGGCTCTAGGGTTCAAGAGACCCTTTACAGAGGAGAGCAGTATCCTGTTTGCAGTTCTGCCATGGTCTCAGCATGCAATCTTGAACAAAACGTTTAATTGTAAAATCCTGCTTTCTTTTCTTCAGATGAAAGAAATTAGATAATAATTTACAGCCTCCTTTTTAAATGCTCTCAGATTTATGAATGAAGCAACCCTCCTTCCCTTGCTATTGCATTCCTGCAATGGCTTTCGGTCAGAAACAAAGGATGTCGGGTTAGAAGGGTGACTAATAAGCAATCTAAAAACAAAAGCAACCTGGTACAGGGACAGCATGACCTGATGTTATTGCTTCTGCTGCTCTCAGACACACACCAAGGGTTAGTAGTCACCCTGCACAACTCCCTTGAACAGCAGAACAGTGAATAAGTAAAAAAAAAATAAAAATAAAAAAAAAGATAAGACAAAGCCTCTTGTCCCAAGCTTACTGCTCAAAGGACACAAAGTACTACGTTCATTCCTAACTTACAAAGAGTATTTATTTGGAGAAAACTCCCGGAGGGAATACTGTGGAAATTAACCCTTGCTTCTCTGGATGTTATTACTACATGCAGAACTTCCAGATTTCTCCCAAGATTCCTAGTCCTGAGAAGCAGCAAATGTTCTGATCAGTTTCTCACGTAACCATCCAGCCCATAAACACCAGAGCCAGGCTGAAGGGAACAGTTATGCAACAGAGCCTGTGAAAGAGGAAAAACTGCTCCAGGCCAATTGGCTGCTTACATCATATATTTTCATGCTCTGTTTACAGACTCTCTGTATAGGCATCTCACAATTTTGCTCTATAAGATGTGGGTGAGTATCTTCTGATGCAGTAAGGAAAAAACCAATCAACCTATTGAATGTTCATCTCAAATTTCAACTGAATGGTCCTTTAAGTGTCACATGTTTAACTGAGGGGGCTTTTGTTTCTTTTTCAAAATGTTTAAACCTTTAATAGGCTAAGTATGATGAGTGAGTGTACCTTCCACATAACCCCTGGGAGTTATTCTTTGAGACCACAAATTCCAACACATTCAGTTCTGAACTCTCTTCTATACGTTCCTGCTTCCTATCAGCACTAACAAGCTAAAGAGGGGACTCTGAAACCTCCGCTAAGAAGATGCTGATTCTACTTAAAGCAGTATTTTAATGAACATTTTTCCCCAATTGCACTGCTGGCTAAAGCAGCTCCTCTTTCCCAGAGTGACCAGAGAATTGATTCAGGTAAGAGCTACATATTGTCTTCTACCTGTGTCAATTCCTAAAGCTGCTCAGACATTGCAAACAATTCCTGCTTGGGCCCTACAAACACTTTTATCAGCATGCACTGAACAACTTCAAAATTCCCGGAAATTCTCCCTCATCCCCCACACAGACTTGCACCTATCAATTAGGCATGCAGGAGAAAAGAACATAAGCAGTTTTGTAACAGTAGGTTTCAAGAAAACAAAATCAAAGTTCCTCCAAGACTTGAGTGTCTCTGAGCAGAGCAAGGCAGAAGAAGGGAGTTCATCCCCAGCTAGAAGAAAATACTACAAAGACCACACATTTTTTACATCTCTGGACATTAAACATTTCAGAGCCAGACTCAAAGTTTTCAAACATGTTATGTACTTTTGCATACAGAACTCCATGGTTTTAGATATTCAGCCACCTTTTGACTCTCATCAGGATTAAAAATCCTGGGGATTAATGACTAACATTAGCACACTGCAACACAAAAAACCCAAGTGGGTGGACAAATCCAAAGGATGCTCTGCAACTCACAGTGTAACACCTTTTCCCTTCAGCACAAGGAGAGGACTTCCTAGGTTAGGAACACCTTGAACAGAAAACAAATGCTTCAGTGATGCATGTTTTGAACAGGCCAAAGTTTCAAGAAAGAAATAATGGCAATGACAACTGGCATTACGGTGGAGTACAGTGGACAGAGATCTTGTGTTAGCCACAGGACACTACGAATCTGGAAGCTGCAAGCATACAGCACTGCTGAGTTTAGGTTGGTTTTCAGGGAATGAATGCAGGACAAAGAACTTCTAAAGGCTTAACACTTCAACACAAGGAAAATCTTCATTAGCTGGTACTGAGATTAGAGCCTGTGCTTTATGGATAGGACTGCATTAATTCAGAAACAACTCTGAATATTTGAATTACACCCACAGGCAGCAATAATGATCAGAGGGTTTTTTAAGAAACTTTTAAAGAGCTGTGTTCAATTTAACTACAGTGCATCCTCCTGGGTTGTAGTGGAGCTTTGGATCTCTTGCCTATTATAAGCAGCACGTCAGTCAACAAGAATTTAGGTTGGAGGAATGCATTACAAATATAGAACAAATCAAATTAGCTCTCTGATGTTATCTGTTGATATCTCATTTCTTCCTCAGCTTTCTTCCAACCACTGGAACACAACATCTGGGCACTTGGGGGAGGCAACTGTTTTACTAAAAAGTACTAAATATAGGTGCTACAGAACAAATTACAACATGCTCCATTACCACACCACCTACAGCACAGGATAAACCAGTAACAAGTTATTTGCTGCAAAAAAGATAATTTAGTCTAACAAGTGTCACCTTTACAGCATAAAAAGCCAACTTAATCAGAGCAATTACGTGTTAAGGATGAGTGACAAAGTTAGTCATCTGTTGCAAAGTTATTTAAGGAAATCGAGATTTGAAGCACCATTTACTTGTTACAAATTTTCCCTGCCTCTGAAATCTGAAGGCTCCTGAAGAATTCAATAATGCATTCAATTATGACAACCACAGGCTTTATACTTAATATTCTACATATTTTAATGTAGAATGCTGCTCTAAATTTTTCTTCTTTTTAGATGGAAATAGTTTGCTTTCATGAAAGTCCTTTGTGATGTCCATAGAACAGACTGGGGAAGGAATTACGTGACTTGCTGGGTCAAAATTTTACAGAGCTTTTAACCCTGATCAGTGTTAAGTGACAAGCTCCAGAGAGAGGCACATTTGATGCCGTGATGTCCATAGAACTGGAGGCTTTACAGCCCAACAGTTTCGTGGATTCAAGAGCAAATGAAAGTTTACTGTAGTAGAAGTGTCACAACAGTGAGTTCTATTAGACAGCAATTAGCCCATGAATCATATAATAAACTGTGCTGTTCTTAGCAAAGGCTTTTGCAGCCTCTCTTACCCCTGAAAGCAGTGAGAAAGGAACTAAGGACTAAGTCGCCTGCAGCACTATGGTCTCCTTTAGAGGCTAAAATTGACCCACTATTGCAATAGAGTTCATGAAATTCAGGCTTCCCCTTGTCAGACAGCACAAAAACTCTGGTGAAAATTCCTTGCTCAAATTATCCAGAAATGGGCTGGAGCACTAGATCATCTATTGCAGAGAGCAACTGCTTACTGAGATGGGCTTTGGGTGACATGAACCAGCAGACTGCGACCCAAGAGTATAATGTTTAGTCAGCAGAGGTGCTTACAACATAAATCTTTATCAGAAAAGTGATTAAACAACTGGTTCTAAAAACCTAGAGCAATTTTCATGGCTAAGTTCAAAGAGAAACTCACAAAATGTGCCTACTTTGGAATATTCTGATCTCCTCTGAAGATTTCCATGTGCACCTTGAGGAAGAAAGTGTCCATGTTTACCATGTTCCACACTGAGAAAAACATTGCTAAACCCCCCCTTCGTGATCAGTCGTTACCCAACCCTTCCAAAGGTTTATGCAGTGCTTTCTGCAATAGCCTGTCCACCCACACAGACAGTCAGCACGCCCAGTCCCCTGCTGTTGCAGGCAGTCACATCATAAACCGATCAAATGCCATTGTAAAATTAAATAGGCTTTTTGGACTAAGTTTCCAAAATTTGGGAGTGGGCCTTTCTTCCATTCAAACTAATTTGGGTAACAATGAAAAAATTCACTCATGAACAGGGTTTGTGACTACATCTTTTTCCGTCAGTGGTTCTGGTTTTCCGCTCCAACCCACATCATCTATTCTCTTCCTTCCACCCATTCTTCCCCCCAAAAAAGGCTGGCTTGGACACTGTGCTTCAGTTTTCTGTAGAACTTTCTATTTTTCTTTCCCATTCTTTTTGTTAAGTATATGAAAGGAGCTTCCTGTTTAGAAGCATGGGAGTCCTACACCCTCAGTAATGATGTATTCAGCCCATCAATGATCTTGGCATGAATGCCTTGAACCTTGATAAGCCTGATGGGATTTTCTGTACATGTCATCATCAGTCTGAAAAACAGTGCACAGCGCTTGTCCTCTTGCACTGAAGCAGCTCCATTCCCAATCCTACAGTTCTAGTAAGAATTCCAAGGGCTTATAAGCTTCTTTCTATCAAATGTTTCATAAATTTCCAGTGTCTGCAGAACAAGAACAGAAACACCAAGAGAAGACAACGCTGTTGCAGAAGTCCCAATACTGTCCTGCTTTTCCAGCCCCAAGTCCCTGCAGCAGCCTGCCATTGTTCAACTGCTCAAGTCTTCCTATGACCCGTTATCCAAATCCTTGGCTTGTCCTGTGCTGGGGAATAGGAACAGAACACATAATGTAATCTCCTTTCAGCTTCAATGTAATCATCCCCCCCAACCCAACTTAAAATTCCATCTTGTTCAAATATGTAGAATGCATCACAATCTATTTATTTGGGTCCAAAAAGGGGAGTAGCACTGTTGACTTGAAATTAACTGACATATTTGTCTCTTAGGAGTTTAATGTACATAAACACCTAAGTGCAGGCTGTTCTCCCTGCTGAATTTTTACTGCAGTGAAGTTCTCCAGTGAAGGTATTGGACAGGCACACAAGTGCCTGAATCAGTGGATGCAGCAGCAGCCTTGTGTACCACACACAACAAGTGCTGTTTTCCTCCAAGCAGTGCTTAGCAGCAGAGTGGCCAACCACAATTTATTCTATACAGTGTAATTTTTCAGCTAATGCTCCTGGAAAAGTTGCCAGGCTGGAGCTTGTGCATCTTAAAACGTGGCAATGCAAGGAACATATACTGCTTCACTTTAACTCTTGGGGGGGGGCTTGGTCTGTGCCTACGTAAACATCAAAACATATTTTGATTTTTACTTATGGGTGAGCAGCAGAGTTAATTTAAAACTGTCAGCAAGTGCCATCCTAATTAAAAACAAATGACTAATTGTACAACCAAAGGGCCTGTTGACACAGGCTACATACATAAGTCAAAGCCAACCAAGCTTGAATTTGAGGAAAAGCAGCACCATCTAGTGTCCTACAGGAGTCAGAGATTCAAAAATGAAATTCACAACAAGTCCACACAGAATTTGCAAGGTAGCAAACACTCACAAAGCAGTAAGACATCAGAGGTCTAACTATGTCAGCACTTCTGATAAAGGGAATTACATAACAAAAATCTTGTTAAAAAGAGATGCTGAGTATGAGCTGCTTGCAGGCAGAACAAAAATTCTTTAAAGACAATAAGTAGAGAAATTATTCTGACATCTATAAAAAAGATCCAGTCCAAAGGCCAAAATCTACCAGAAGGCTACTATTGTCTATAAAAAGCCAACTTTCATAAGGTTGAGTAATATTAAAAAATCTAGCAGTCTAAAGCCATGAAACAACATGAAAAGGCATTTGAGAAATCTTATGGATATGAGGAAAATTACCAATAAATTCTTTTTCAAACTAACCAGGAGCAGAAATCTCAGGAAGGGGTTAGTACAACCAACAAATGATCAAATAATAGAAAGAACAGTGAAAAACAGACAAGAAAAAAAAAAGTTTTCTAAATGTTTTGGGGTCTGGCGTTTGGTTTGATTTTTTGGGAGGGGGGGGTCTGTTTTTTGGGGACTCATTTGGGGTGGTGGGGTTTTTTTTGTGGTTCCTTGTTTTGTTCGGGAGAGGTTGATTGTTTTTAATCTGCATTAGTCACAGAGGAGCTTAGAGTGGCTCCCACTCCAGATGGCTCGTTTCAAATTAGCGGGTCAAGGATGCTAGTGGACATTTCAGTGACACAAACAATAACAGATCTTTATAATCAGACAGTAAATACCCAAGAAATCAATTAGACAATAATTAAGACAGCAACCACGATGCATAATATCTCATTTATAATTCCAAAAGAAGCAGAAAGTGACAAGACATTTGTAAGAGTTCTCCAAGGATTCATGTAGGTGAGCCAACCTATGCTGACATCTGTAATATAAAAATACTGGACACACAGATAAATGTGTTATGCTGGTAAGTATGGCTCAAGTAAAGGAAATGTGGACTTCACATCTCTATTACCATTATTGGAGAACCTACAAGTGTTATTAAGAGGTAAGAATTCTAAAATTTAACAAGGCAGAAGGTCCTGATGTACCAACACCTTGTGCATCATGTCAGTTCTCCAATACAAAAAGTCATAGTACAACAAGGAATGGAGCAGCTTTCACAAAAATGATTAAATAGAAAATCTCTTTGCAACCTGGAAAAGAGAAAACTGAAGGACAATTAGGAGTACCAAGGATGGAAAGATACTGATCACTCTGAATACCACCAAGCCAACAGTGGCATACAAAGGAAAGCAACAGGTAGCAAGTTCAAAATCAAGCCCAAAATCAAAACCAGAAGCATTTTTTCAGAGAACTAAAGATTCAGCCTGTGACAGGCCCTTACCAGACTCCTAAAAGGGTGTAGACTAATTAGTAGAAGAGAAATCTCCCAGGTTCTGTGAAACATACACCCTCTCCTTTCCCACATGTGCAGATCCTGGAAACTGCAGGACTACCACTGTGTCCCCCCTAAGCATTTATTAGGCCTCCTAGAGTGGTAGAAGACAAATAAAAGACTAAAAATTACCTCAGTGCAGTCATCCTTGTAGCTGTAGCATCACTGGCTTTCTCGCAACATCAAGAGTTGTGAATGCATGGATCAGGAGTTGATTCTCTCTGAGCCCCCTCTTGCAGAGGCAGCAGGCTGTCCGTCCAGCAAGGGTGGTGCAGTGAGGGAATTGGCTGCAAAGCCACTGCACACCTGTTCTTCATTCAGGTAACGTAATCACAGCAAGCTGTACAGGTGCTTTCTTTCAGTTGCATTCAAGGGACCAATATATGCACAGGTTTAAGATAACAAATTCTTGTGTGTGGGTACAAGTGGAGTGATTTGTTCTTTCGAACAAAGCGCATGAAGTATGGCAGCAGGTCTCCATGTGATTAATGATTTAAGACTGTAATTGCTACTAACACATTAATTCTCAGCTTCACTCTGTCAGCTTCAGCTGTCACTCCTACTGTCCTCACACTAGAGGACATTGTGTAAGAGCAACAGAATATAGATGTCACCTAGAAGCCAGAGCAGAGTTTGTATCAGATCCTGCTTTTCTTGTTTCAAAGAGCATGAAGCATACATTCAAAGTATACATTTCATTACCAAAAAACTTAGCATTTAAGAAGAATCTGGCTTGGAGGTCACCAAGGTAGACCTTGCATTCCTTACCACTATCACAAGCTATGGACTGTCATGAGGATTTTTAACTGTAAGAGAAAGCGCCAGAGCGAGCTGCTTTTGCTAAGCCTACAGAGCGCCTAGATAAATTATTAAGGCACAAGTCAAGCTTTTTAGGAAGTATTCCAGTGCAGACCTACATCTCTCATGTGCCTCTACAACATATTTATAGCATAAGTGCCTTTTTTTCCACACAGGAGGGTGAATAAATTACAAACAGGGTGGGCCTGAAAAAATAGGTATTAAAAAGGAGCTTTGTTCAGGGTTCTACTGTATCTTCACTGCAGATAACTAAAGAGCATCTTAGGCATCCAGCAGAATCTAATGTACTGTAGAACTGAAACAGGCTACAGACAGTGGGAAGTAAATGCATGCAGCAGGCAGCTCAACATTCTGGGAGCAACAAACTCAGCCTCTATTTATGGTCTTGCAAATCATAGCTCTGTTAACAAAGCCACAATAAAAACATCTCAAAAGATTACAAAGAAGCCCATGTTTTTTACATATCTTAAGTGGCAGATTTATTTCCCTGCTACAATTATATGCATCCAGAATTTAAATGCAGAAAAGCTTTAAATTACAGCACCACTGATTTATGCAGTGTTATCCCCCAAAACAACAATCTGCAAGACTTGTGTATTAGTAAGGACAGAAATTAAAACAACACACTAAAGTTACTACTTTCTCAGAAAGTGAGGCTGCATACTGTAACTTTAATAAAGAACTAGCTCTGTAGAAGAATATTTGTTCTCAACACAAAAACATGACAAGTCAAAGCTGAAAGATAATCCAAAATTTATTTAAAACAAACAAGTAAACATAAAAGATGGTGCTATTACCAAGATTGAAAAAAATGAAGGATTCTTTTACTGATGTGACAAGACAGCCAATTTACAGCAGTTACATTAATTCTGCAAAAATCAGGTTGGGTTTACACTGCTTCAACTGACTACATCCACTTTCCGCCAGACAAACTGGTTCCCCTTCCCTCCCCTACCCAAAAGAATAGACAAAAACATCATATAAAAAACATATACAGAATTTTGAGACACATGATTGAAACACAGAACACTGTCTGAAAGTCTGGAACTTTCCAAGAAGGTTAAATCCTTTGTTGCTTCAACCAACCCTCAGCGGAGGAGCTACAAGCACAACACCGTCCCCTCTGACAAAGAGCATTGGAATATTCCTTTTGGTAGACTGTGAAAAGGGAAAGAAGAAAAGTTTACATTTACAAAAGCACAGTTCAGAAAACATATCTGCTAAGCATATGACCAAATTCAATCATAAAAACACACCTGAAACAACTCCAACAAACACACAATGTTCTGACACGCTGAAGAGATCAATATAAGTAATACCAAGTCTTTGGATATCCTGTGCACTTTCATAACAATTTGTCCCAAAATTCTGTTAGAGCTTGGTTCAAAAATAGTCAGCAATTAACTACTTCAACAATAATGTAGTTTTTTAAAAAAAAATTACAGGGATAAACACACAATGTCCTTACTTTATAAATCTCTTCATAGGTTTCTTCATCAATCTCTATTGTAGTCACAGTTTCTTCCACATCACCCAAAATCATATTTAAGTGCTGATCATATGCCTGTAGGAATGATGTTATTTTATTATTTCTTCCAAAATTCAGAAATGAGCTTACTAAAATAAGAATTTTAGCAAGTCTTTCAGACAAAATTAGTTTAGTCTGATTTTGACCAGAATACATCACCATGTCAAAACAAAGTAGTATCAGTTGTTATAATTCCAAACAAACAAACAAATGCTCTGCAGCACAAAAAAAAGAAAACATTTACACTTACTGAAACACTCTTCCAGGAAATAGCTCTGAAGTGTTGTGTGAGAACACATAAGAACTCAGAGACAGACACAATTCATTAACATTAAACCAGCTACACATTCTCTGCTGCCAGTCCAGCCTCCTGAAACTGACTGCCTGGGGACAACTTAAAGAATATGAAAGCTGCTTCACATACAGTGCTACAAAAACTTAGAATAAACACATGTTTAACCTTACAAAAGCATGTTGGAAACTACACATGTGCCTCATGGATCTCTCATCATCTCTGTGTTTCCAAAGGAGTTGAGGCCCAGTTAACACACGGGGCAACTGGTTCTCTTCCCCAGCAAAGCACAACACTCAGGGAGGACAATTGACTTAAAAGAACGCAAAAATCTGTTTTCATCAGGAGACACGTCTCAGAAGAAAGCACTTACACAAATGAGATTACAGAGAACACAGCTGAGTATATATCCCATCATGCCCTCATTGGGTGTGCCTCGGGAGATACTCATGTGATAGTGATAGCCTCACTAGTTCTGTCTTGAAGAGACCTCAGGGCACATCACAAGAAGGGGCTTGCAACATTATTGCTCATTTCACAGACTCAGAAATATAAGCCAAGAGCAGTGAAATTTATTGTTTGGTATCATTCCGGAGACAAGAAAATCAAAATACATCTCCTAACTTTCAAGCGAAGCAGTTAATAGCAGACAAAGTATTGAACAAATGAGATTTTTTTACCCTATCACATTACACTTCTGTAAGAGAAAATGTTCAGACCTGGTTAGCACGATGATTTTTAACATACCTTCTCTAACCCCTTCCAAACTTTCAACCGTGAGATACAAATACTTGTGGTTCCAAACTAATTTTTTGAACAATTAATGGAATATTACAGGTAAACTTGCGTAACGGCCTGTTGTACGTAAAAAACGGTTGCCAACTGCTTAGTCTGAATGAGCATGACAGTGTTCTGACTGTTTTACTTACATGTAGCCTGCCTCTAAGCTCTCTGTCATTCCGCATTTTGACATAAATTCGCTCATCTAGACTGAGTCTGATGAGGTCAAGTGGCTCCTCTACAGTATTTGTTGTTTGTTGCTAAAAAACAAAACATAAGAGTTATTTGTACAGAAGAAGCCTGTGAACTTTTCCATTCCTCAGTGTTTGTGAGACACAGAAAACAGAGGAGTAAGATCACAGATGCAAGTATTTCAAATCATCTCTTCACATCCTGATGAACCTGAGTGCAGCTGTTTACCACTCTGTGGATATTCACCAGCCTAAGTAACAGGAGTTAAAAGCCTTGTTTGATCTGCAGCAAATCACACATCACACACAGAGGGGTTGGACCTAGATGACCTTTAGGTCCCTTCTAACCCAAACCAAATCTGTGATTCTATGCAACAGCTCTTCTTACCAGCAGCCATCGTCCCCAGTGCAGCAGAGAGCCTACCCTCGAACCAGCACCACAGCTGTGCCATGGCACGGGGCAGGCCAGAACAGCCAAGCCCACGCTGACACCTCTGCCAGCACGGTCAGTGACCCGGTCTCGCCCTTAGGAGACCTCAGTGACCTGCTCACACACCGCCCCACAGCCCCCCTCCTCTCCCGAGGCCTTGCTCGGCCCCAGGGCAGCCAGGCCAGGCCCCGAGGCTGCTTTGAAACCTGAACACACCGTCCCGAGGCCCCTTTTTGTGATAACGGCGCGCTTTGGGGATCACAAGTGAAAAACCGTGAACCCCTCCGTGCATATCCCGCAGCTTGCTCCCTCCTTCCTTCCTCCTTGGGGAAGCAGATCCACGGGCATTGCCCTCGGCAGCTTTCCTGCATTTCCCTCTCCAGGAATACTGGCCTGAAGGGAGCCTTGTCAGCGCCCCGGGGGCGGCACAAGCTCCGAGCCCGAGCAGCAATTTCATTCCATGCGGAAAACGCTCCGCGGGGAGCTGCGCCTCACGGAGGGGGCCCGGGCGAGGGGCTCAGACGCGCCCACCCAGTCGGGCAGCCAAGAGCTGCCTCTCCCTCCCGCGCCGGAGGCTGCCCCGGGCCCGCGGAGGGAGGCGGGAGGCACCGGGAGCGCCTTCCCTCGGCGCCGCGGGAGCCGCTCACCTGATCCACCTCATCCGCCATCTTTCAAACCGCCTCCCGCGCCCGCCCGCGAGACTTTATGGCCCGGCCCCTCCCCTTTGTCCTCGCCCTGCGCGGGGCCGGGCCGGGGCCGCGGCGGGACCTGCGGGGAGCGCCATGGGCAGGAAGCGCAAAGCATCGCCCCGGCCCGCGGCTGCCAGAAAGAGACGCTCCGGGGGGCTGCGGGAGGAGGAGGAGGAGGAGGGTGAGTGCGGCACGGAGGCCGTGTCGGGCCGGGCCGAGCGCTGCGCCATCGCCGCGGGTTGGGGCCGCTCCAGGCCGGGGTTGGGGGGGCAGCGGGCACAGCGCCGTGAGGGGAAGGGCCGTCACCCCAGGCTGGAGGCGTGGGTGGGGATCGGCGGTGGGATGGGCGGTGTTACCAGTGCCAGGGGCGCACAGAAATCGGGGTTAAACCCGCGTGTGCCGCGGGCCCCGCACGCTGCCCAGGAGCGCTCTCGAAGGCTGAGCGAGCCGGGGGGGGTTGTCTCACCTCGCAGCTTCACAAACTATTAAGTTCTTGCGCGTGGCGAGCGCGATGCTTGGTTTTCAGCAGACCTCATCTGTAGGTGCCTCTTGTGCGTTGCGTTATTATAAATATTTCCTTAAACAAGTCTTACTATTTGTTCACAAACTCAGCGGTGTGAGTGCTCACAGTTCTGTAGCTGCCTCTAATGAGGTCCACGGAGATATTGTTTCTGGTTGCCATGGAGATGAAACTTCATCCTTTAACGTATCTTCCCTTCTTCTGTCCCGTGCAGATGATTTTGAAGAGGAAAAGCCCAGTATAAAAAAGAACTCCAAAGCTCCAGCTAGGAAAAAAGAAGAAGGTTGTGATAATGGAGTTTCCAACTCAGCAAAAACTTCCAAACCTTCAAAACAAACAGGGGCACAATCACAAATAAAAGAAAACAGAAAGAATGGTAGAAATAAAGAGAATTGTAACAAAGAGGAAACGTGCAGGTAAGTTTACTTATCATTCTAGTCTGTGGGAGCTTTCTCCTCATCTGATTTCTTTAGGTCCTGGTTCTGTGTATGTGCGTGTGAGCAGTGTATTTTAGGCTCTCAGTCCAATTTAGTACATTTGTGTCATGCAGCTGAGTGGAAGTACCATCTTATTCATTGCAGAGTCAGTCCTGAGGAAGATAGGCTGCATGGGAAGGAAATTGGTGAGCCTTTCCGAATTCAGTCGTTTAAATATAAAATTTTATTTAATTTGTTTTAGTTTTTACATGGGACCAGGGAGGCTTTATGGAATCCAGCATGAATAAATGTTGTCCTGAGAGTTGGATGATAGGCAGAAATCTTTAAATATATCAGTCTCTGGTCGTTTTTTTTTAAATACAAATATAATATCAGCACAGTCTGCATGTGTAGATTGCTATAGCAAATGAAATAATAAAAAGAAATTAAACTGATTGGTCTCATTTCACTGACCAGCCAGAGCCTTAGGTGTTACTGTAGGGAAACAGAAACAGCTCCAGTCAGTACACAGTAAGAACAAATGATTCAGTGAACCATTTCTCCAAGGACTGGTTTGTACAAGCTGTTCTAAAGGATGGGGCCTTCTGTAGGTTCAGGGATGGCTCAGGTTTAGGTTGTTTCTACATCCATGCAGAATCAGAACCTAAGTTTGCACTGGAAACATGTTGCTCCATTGAGCCCATGGTTATTTATGGCAGAGATAGTTTGCTCTACAGAGAATATTTCTGTGGTTTAATTGTCAAATACTCAATCTGTTGATATTGATGCAGAGGTCATGCTTGATTTATTTCCCTATTTTTAGTGTCTTCTGTCTCTGTTCTTCTTAAATAAACAAACACCTGCATTTCCTGGTGCTGAAGCTGTTCTGATAATTTTAACAGTGACTCACCAAAGCCCCCTCAGAAGGAGATGAAGTTGAAAAAAGAATCTCCTGTTAAAAAAGAGATGAGTGAAGAAAATACTGACAATGATGATGATGATGATAGTGAAGATGAATGGGAGGATGTGGAAGGTAGAAATTGCATGTTTATTCATTTTAAACAATTTATTTTTTTTAATAATTTGATTTTTGAACTATTTCTCATTTGGATTCAGGTAAATGCATATAGCCTGTATACCTAAAGTGTGCTCCGTGTGTATCTCACAATGCTTTTAGAAAGGTTTCAAAGACGAAGAAGAGCCACGCAGTTCCTGACCTTTTTGGCTTACATTAAAATCACGCTGCCATGCCCAAAGCACTTTCTCAGTTGCTTGTGTTGGCTGATACTGAGCAGCTAAGAATGAGTCAGTTTGAAGATTCAAAACTGTGAATTCCCAGTAAAGGAGAGTGAACATGAAACCAGCTGAGCTGTTTGATTACGTGGCCATCAACAAACTGCGTTAAGAATCATGGTGATCAAAATCTTCTCATTTTGCTGCTACAGATTTATGTCTTCTAAAATGAAGAGCTGTCAGGTTTTTTTTCTTTGCTATTTCATGAGTACCTTTGAAGTCACATCTGCTTCATTCACCTTTCTCCTGACTGAGTTCGCCTGTGACAGTCACTAGCCATTAAACTGTTCTGAGCTGATTCTTCAACAGCAGGTGACTGGCATCAAACAGTTATTTGAAATAACTGAGCACATACAGTGTTATGGAAGATCTGGGAGCTGCTAATTACTGGGGATGTTCTGTTTATAGGTTGAGTACTTGAGGAGCAAAATATAGGTTCTTATCCCATGGTCAGTCCTCCTTGGGGCTCTATTCCATGTTTACTTATAATTTAATAATATTTTATTTTTTTCAGAACTCCAGGAACCTGCCACAGAAAAGTTTGAAGAAGGTACTGTTCTTCCAGCAGTGGGGCTGCCAAGCAAACCTGTGGAGATAGAGATTGAAACCCCAGAGCAGATGAAGAAAAGAGAGAGGAGGTAAGAACAGGGAGGCATTGAAGGGCTGGTAAAGGATGAAGTTAAATATGCTAAGTCTTGACTGTCACTGACTTGCTGTGTTCTGGGTGAAAATCCTCGCTTTGTGCAGACCATTGAGTTGGAATGATGCAGGGTCATGGGATGGAGAACAGTTTACACATTGACAAGTTTACCAAAAGTCTTCACTGGAAGTTTGGCAAGAATGGAGGCTTTTTGGCGTCCTCAAAAACAAGTCCTCAAAAACTTCATGGTGCTTTAGTATCTACCTTGCCAATCAAGGGACAGCAGTAGATCTCTACAAGGAGAGCTGGCACTGGCATTGTGTTTCTGCAGATATCTTAATGGCTCAGGAGGAAGCCTCTGTGTGCCCATACTTGAGGTCTAAATAGGCAGGTCATATGAATGGGAGTATTATCCCAAGGAAGGCTGGCTTTGGGTGGTGGCTGGAGGCCTGACGATAAGAAAACCATTTTTCCTGCAGTCTGAATGGAATGCCAGCAGTAATCTAAAAGTCAGACAATTCAGTTAAATTTAGTATGGAGCTGTCCAAAACTATTGATAAGAAACTCTGGGCACATGAAGTTAGGTGGAATTTAGACCATCTGAATATACTAAGCTCTCAGTAGTCCGGTGCATGGAGTTCGCATCCTGCTTGCCTATTCACATAGGTAGTAACTAAACTTCTCTCTAAGTGTGCCCAGAAGATTCTCTGGGATGGATTCTCTTTGTGAACTGACACAGTTCAGGAGTCTGGAAAGGCAGGTCCACATGAATCCCACAGCACCCATCTCTTTTGTAATCTTCTGCAGAGAAAAAAGGAAAGCCGAGTTTGAGACGTATCTTCGGAGGATGATGAAACGTTTCAGCAAGGAGGTTCGTGAGGACACACATAAGGTATTGTCACAGAGAACCCTGGCAGAAAAAAAGTTGAGCATAAAGATTTCTGAACTGATCCATAATGAAGAAGAAACTTAGTTTTGACCAAATAATATGGGGCCATGGCTAGAAGTGAAAAAATAAAAAGGCTGTAGTCCTGACAAATGATCGTTAGACTCCTCCAAAATTGTGAGTTGGAAACATCGGTGTCTGCATTAGTAAAATTCTGACTCAAACCATATGCAAGCAGGATGTTTATTTCTCCATTGAGGGAGATCCTTTCATTCTCAGGGTTAAACTGCCAGTCATGTAGAGGAGGAGACACTGACAGGGACTTCAAGGCTTTCCTGTCTTCTGAAGACAGTGCTGTTTCCACCCCATGAATGCTTGGGAGGCTTCATTGTTGTCTTCCTCTATTAGAAGAAGTGTTCCTCATCTTTCCCATGGACAAAAGTTCCACTAAAAATCTCTTGAGAACTCACTATAAGAGCTTTTCTCTCTCAGGTTCACCTCCTGTGTTTGTTAGCGAATGGTTTCTATCGGAACAGGATCTGCAGTCAGCCAGATCTGCTCGCCATCGGTCTGTCCATCATCCCCAACCGCTTCACCGAAGTACCCGCAGGCAAAGTGGACCTACTCTACCTTTCCAACTTGGTGAAATGGTAAAACTTTTCTAGAAATCATGTTGTCACAGAATGTAGAGCGAGAATTCGGGGAGAGGGGTAACTAATTAACAATTTTCAGTGACTTTTTTATGTTATTTTAAATACACAGGTGAGAGTCTGTCCTTTTTACAGGAGAGGGTCAACTCTGAAGTTTAAGTGTACAGTCACAAACACCAGACAATAAGTAGTTGTCTCATGTTTCAGGTTTATTGGAACCTTCACTGTAAATGATGAGCTTTCCACTGAAAAAGGAGAGCCCCTTGAGTCAACCTTGGAGAGGCGCTTTGCCATCTATGCTGCGCAGGATGATGAGGAGTTGGTTCATGTAAGAGGCTGGGGAGTGCAGGGTTGGTTGCTGAGTTTGGATGATGGATCAGTGCTGTATGTCAGGTCATACACAAAGTGGTTGTGAGGGTTGGATTTGGAGAAAACAGGCTGGTCACGTAGGTGATTCTGTGGCTTTTAATTTTGGTGTATTTTTATCTGGAGTCTTGTGATTAAATTCAATTTGAATTGTTTTGCAGATATTTTTAATTATTCTGCGAGCATTACAGCTGCTGTGTCGCCTTGTGCTGTCTTTTCAGCCTATTCCTCTCAAGGAGACAAGACCAAAGGTAGTTTCTGCTATTTGTGTGGAATAAAGAATAGGTCACTGATTTAGTAGGATTAAAAAAACTTTCTGGCTGTTGCAACTTGAAGTGAATCGATTACTGCATGAACCAGTGTTCTGTCTATAGTGCAAAAAAATGCAAACCCTGAATTTTTAGTTTTCTCCTTTAAAAAGGCCATGCCTTTTTATGTTTCAGCAAAAACATCTTATGCTTCAGTGGTTTTACATTTGTTTAAAACTTAGCAAACACTTGCTGCATGATTACACCTCTCTTCAGCCATTTGCCTGAAGTTTTCAAGCCCCTAAGACATGCCAGTTGACCATGCCTGCCAACCTTTGGTCTGCATGAACCTTGGGCTGATTTCAGTCCTTTTTTTAACATTCTTAGCCATGGTGATAAAAGTGACCTAGCCTGTTTCTTTGCAGGGAAAGAGCTCATCCAAGAAGCCATCTCTCAGCAACACCTCTGAGAGACAGGAGAGTTCTGCCACAACACCCAAAGCTGTGGCAAAAAAATGCCCCTGCAAAAAAGCCAAGCAGGATGAGAAATCCTCAGAGAGCGAAGAAGACATCAAGGAACCAAAGAAAGCCAGAACTGCTCAGGCCAAAGGGACACACAAGTCGAAGCTAGCTAAAGGCAGCCAGAAACAGAAGGAATCAAGTAATGAGAGCAGTTTAGCAGAGAAGGATGTGCCAGTCAGGCCCAAGAACGATCGGCGGAGACGAGTGGCCTCCAAAGTGTGTTACAAGGAAGAGAGTGGAAGTGATGAGGGCAGTGTTTCGGACTTTGAGGTTTCAGAGGAGGAGAGTGATCTCTCTGATGAGGATTTTGAAACTGTCCCTAAAAGGCAGAGGAGCTCACTCTCCTCCCAGAAGTCAAAGCTGACAACTATAAAAAGCCCTAAAACTGAGACTTCAGAATCAAGGCTGTCAAAAAATTCATGTGGAACTGAGCCTAAGCCAGCAAAAAGTACAGCTCCAGCCTTGCCTCAAGGACAGAAAAAGAGAAACAAAATCATTTCTAGTGATGAGGATGATGGACAGCAGGAGGTGAGGAAAGCAACGGGCACAGACCAGTGGCTGGAGGTTTTCCTTGAACGTGAGGACAAATGGGTTTCTGTAGACTGTGTTCATGGCACCGTCGGCCAGCCCCAGCTGTGCTTCACACATGCCACAAGGCCGCTTTTCTACGTTGTGGGGTTTGACAATGACGGGAGTGTCAGGGATGTGACACAGAGGTATGATCCAGTGTGGATGACTGCAACAAGGAAGAGCCGCGTGGACCCCGAGTGGTGGGAAGAGACGCTGCAGCCCTATGAAAGTCCCTATGTGGAAAGAGACCGGAAGGAAGAAACTGAGGTAAATGGCAACAGGTTGTTCAGAATGTTTAGTGCCAGGACTCCAGTCCTTGGATTCTCATTCAGGGAAAAATCATTAGGAATCTTTCCGTTAGGAAGGAGGTTTGTATTTGAGCTTGAAATGTTGAGATGGAGCATGTTTTAAAGGGGATATACAATGGTAGATTAAAATAATATTGATTAGAGTCTGTTCAGAGAAATTTGCTTAGGAAAGGAACTGCACAGCCCATGCTGGAAATATAACAATGTGGTTTCTGTACAGCTCAGCATTACCCTGCTCAGAGTCTTCGAAATATGAAGATCTGAGTACACATATCTTCATACCTATTGGCATCAAGGATGCTTTGGTCTGTTGGCTCATCTGGTTAACTTTCTGGTGGTTTTTTTCCTTTGATCCATGCTATAGTCATAGTAGTGCAAGAGAGTTGTGAAATCACTCTCCTTTCTTTGTATAATTCCTACAGTTTCAAGTTAAGCTTCAAGATCAACCTCTACCAACAACAATTGGAGAGTACAAAAACCACCCTCTCTATGCACTGAAGAGGCACCTCTTGAAATACCAGGCGATCTATCCTGAGACAGCTGCTATCCTGGGGTACTGCAGGGGAGAGGCTGTCTATGCCAGGTGAGTTGTGCACATGTTGTCACCTTGTCTGTGACATTTGTAACAAACTGCAGAGCTAATTTGCATGATGATATCGGCAGTAGTCTTGGGTCACATGTGCAGGCTGGTGAGGCATTTGGATGCTCAGGCAGCGTTTGCCTATCACTTGGATACAGCTTGTCTACTACTCCTAACATTTTGGGAGATCTCTTATAGATCACTTCAATATTCTTATGTTTGCTTCTTTCTGGCCTTTTTAGAGACTGTGTACACACGCTGCACTCCAGGGACACTTGGCTGAAGCAAGCTCGGGTGGTGAGGATTGGAGAAGTGCCTTACAAGGTAAGAGGGTTTGACTTCCTCCTGTGCAATACACCTGCCCCCTAAAGCTCAAGCTCAGTTCTCTTGGTTTTTATCTTCTCCCTGTCAGCAGATGCAGATTTCTCACTTGCGTGGCTTTTGGTAGCTGCACTGTGGATCTGTCCACCTGATGTGCCTATAGTTCCTACATACTACCCAAAGCCTAGCTTTCTCTTCTTCCCACCCTGAGGGTATCTGGCAGAACTGCTCCCTTTTCATCTTCTTCAAAGACATCCTAGTGTTTTATGTGCACTGCTGATGTGGCTGCCTGTTGCATACAAGGTGCCGTGGGTTATCATTTATAGGCAGTGGACACTGAATCCAGGAAATAGCATTTCTGCTCTCCCAGAACCTCCTCCTTTTGATGTGCTAGGAAAATCTGAAATCATTGTCAGCTTGTTGTCAGGTGGTGTTACAGGCTTGGTGGTTGTATTTGCAGATGGTGAAAGGATTTTCCAACCAGGCGAGGAAGGCGCGCCTTGCGGAGCCGGCAAACCGGGACCGAGAGGACCTGGCGCTGTTCGGCCGCTGGCAGACAGAGGAGTATCAGCCTCCTATAGCAGTGGATGGAAAGGTAGCTGGGAAGGCAGAGGTCTAGTGTTAAAAGAAGTGTTTTGTACCGAACTTTGGACTTTATTTTTCCAGAAGTTGCATGTTTCAGATGTGAGATCAATCAGTAACATCTGGATTCAGGATTAAGAGTCCTGGGGTAACTGCACTCAGGAGGAAATGGGCAAAATTTTAGAGACCTTTCTCTCCCAAGTACAGGTAATGAGTGCTGGCAGTGCAGACTGCTGAAGTTGTAATTTTGTTGATCTAATTTTCTTAGCCCATGTTTGCTTTGCTAATTCTCTGCATTACAGCTTGAGTAACAAGGCCTGGGCAGAGGACATAGCTGGGAGATAACCACGCAGCTAAAATCTAGGCTTGTGCCTTGTCATGTGAATATTAATTGAATACTGGAGTGGAATGCAGGAGATCAGAAGGAAGGGAGAGCCCCTGAGTTGCAGCAGGGATTTTAACCTCCCTCTAAAAAGCAGGAGTATCACCATCTGTCTTTAATTTTGCAATAACAGGTTCCTCGGAATGAGTATGGAAATGTCTATCTCTTCCTGCCGTCCATGTTACCTGTTGGCTGTGTGCAGCTGAAGCTTCCAAACCTGAACAGAGTGGCACGGAAGTTGAATATTGACTGTGTTCAAGCCATCACTGGATTTGATTTTCATGGTGGCTACTCGCACCCAGTGTACGTGAAGCTGCTTTGTTGCAGCTGCCAGATGTTGATGTCCTGCAGAAGTTGTATACCCCATGTTAAAGAGTGCATGTGACCAGTTACACACTTAGATCTTTTGAGACAGGCAGTTCTGTCAGTGTTCGGTAGCTTTTGGGTTGGCTGGGTCAGCAGGCATTTGCCCCCTTTCTTTTTTCTCGTAGCTGACAGAGGATTGTGTTCTCCTTCCTAGTACCGATGGCTATGTGGTGTGTGAGGAGTACAAAGAGGTTCTCATTGCTGCCTGGGAGAACGAACAAGCAGAAATAGAAAAGAAGGAGAAGGAGGTGAGAGTTAATTTTGCAGCTTCCTTATTGTTACATTTATTAAGTGAATTTCATTAAAACTGGGCAGTCAAACAGGGTGGGCTGTGTAAGTGACACAGAGCGCAGTGACTGTGAGGGGCTTGGTGCATCCCCTGAGAGTCGCAGTTTGGACTTGCTGTCCAGACTGCAGTGGGATGCAATACAAGTGTGTAGCAATATCAGCATATTCTGGAAGTTTCCCGTGTCTGCTGGGAAACAAAAATGAGGAATACACAGGTAAGATTAAAGTTTTGGAGGTAGTTTTGGAGTAAGATTAAAGTTTTGGAGGTGTAATTTGCGCAGTCAGGGTGTACATTAGAAAGTGACTGTAATTCGTGTATTTAGCAGGTAATTGGACACAAATACATTTTACACTTTAGAATCTATTTGCCTGTAATCTTTTTTTGTAACACATTTAAGTTGGTGGCTTTTTTTTTTTTTTTTGCAGTTTAAAAAAAAATCTTCAAACTTTGGTCTTCTGTGGGCACAAATACATTGAAACTTATAATAGGAAATTTTTCTCTTTTCAATAACTATCCCCCACAGAAGCGTGAGAAGAGAGCTCTGGGAAACTGGAAGCTGCTGACAAAAGGACTTCTCATCAGAGAGAAACTGAAGAAACGCTACTCCAAGGTATTCCACATTTCAATTAGTGATTTCTTTTTCAGAATGTTATCTTTCTACCAATAGGTGTTTTTCCAGTCTTTCTGGTATATTATGTTTCGAATTGTAGAGTTGCTCAAAAGTCTTTCCCATTGGTAGCATGTGACTAGCACCTAGTCAAAAAAACTACACCAAAAATTTGATGTGGTCATGTCCATCAAAGATTCATGATTGTTTAACAAGAGATTATTGCTTCCCGAAACATCATTTTTTGGTATTATTTTGTATTTTGACATACCCCCTTCCTAGATTTATTCCTCCAAGCCAAGCATGTAGCTAATGGGATGAGAGTGGGATGCTTTTTTGTTATGAAGTCAGGTATTTTAGTTCTTAATCTTTTCCCCAGTGAGAAAAGTGAAAAGCTTGATCCTTTTCTAGCAGGTTTGGTTTTATTTATCCATCATTAAAAACATTTTGGTTGTGTTGAAGGAATGTTTGATGTCCAGAAATAGCCCCAAACCGGAACAACCAACTTCTGTAAGGTCACTCAGTGTCACTGAGACAGACGACAGGCCCTTTTAGAATGGGGTGGTTATGAGTGTTTCCTACAACAACGATTTTCATGCCTGTTTTTCCCAGAGTGAGCCATCAGCACCTGAAACAGAGAAAGGGGCAGGATTCTCTTCTGATGAAGAAGGAGCTCCGAGCTCAGAGAGTGCAGTGGGGAATGTGGCCATTTCTTGGCCCCAAAATCGCCAGTTAGAGAAAAAAGAAGAAGAGAAAACAACCAGAAAGAGCAAGCGACAAAGGAAAGGTGAAGAAGCACAGTTGTTCCCTTTCGAGAAATTGTGATCAGAACAAGCTTTTTCCTTGCCATTTCCAGGCGCAAGAACATTAGTCACAGTAAAAGTATCCTTTGCCAGTTAGGGGCTTAGTCTTCCCGGGCACTTTGTGTTTCTGAGCTGTCAGGGACCACCCTAATTCAGTATCCAGTTTCCTTTGATATCACAGGTAATTAGATTCTTCCTTTTATCCTTAGACTTAGGAGCAGCAGACATGTAGTTTTACTTTCTGAGAAGATCACTTTGCAGTTTTGGGGTTTTCTTCTCTTTTGTATCACTCAGCTCTAATAATTCCATTTCCAGAGGTACTTCTTTGATTAGCACTCTCTTTTCCCTTTTACTCCTTTTCATTTTCCCCTGCTTGCTCAGAACTAAAGCATCCAGCTGTTCTTTAACTGTCTGTGGAGAGCTGCCCAAAGGACTGCTGATGCCTGCTTTGATCCACAGCTTATCCAAATCTGTGGTGAGAGTTCTGGCCTTTCTGTCTCATACTCATAGAAGAGGATATATTCCCTCTAAAGTCTGAAAAAATAGCCAATCAGGAATTGGAGGAATCAGAATTTACTTTGTAAAGAATACTTGCAGTTTGGGAACTTGGATTTGGCTTTTCAGCCCACCATCTTCTTTTATGTTCAGAAATACTGTGCTTTGGAAGGTAGAAATCCTGTCCTCATTTCAAACTTAAGATTCAGTATGTGTTCTTAAGTAATTTGAATATATACATTTTTGCTTCTGTTTCTTACCAAGATCCTATTCTGAAGCAAAACATGTAAAACTGGCTGAATGTCACTGTCAGAAACAAAATTCACTGAAACCATAGAGTTGTTATTCAGTACCATAGCATTAAAAAACTGTTGAGAGAGGAATGTAAAATCTACACAAGCTTTTCCTGCACTTTGTAGTAGAAATACTGATGTCTTTTGCAGTATTACATATCTAAATTCCACTGACACTGTCTCTTCAAAAATAGAGAGGAAAATAGTTTAGTCATTGCTGGACATTGTAACAGATTGAAATGCAAGCAAATGGCTTACCTGTAATTATGTGCAGAAAAAAAAAAAAATCTATTTTTGTACTGTATTTGTAGATCAAAATAAAATTTGAAGAAAAGAATCTGTTGTGTCTTACACCTCCCCCCTGCCCAGCTTGCTGTTCTGTAAGCAGCCGTTTCCCAGGAAGGACCATGGACAAGAACACACTGTAATATCCTGGGTCGCAGGAGATCCCAGATCCAGAACCAGCTGCTTGTGAATTGTTCTAATGTTAAGGGTCTTCATTCTGAGTGTTCAGTTTTTGCTACCAAATTCTAAATAAATAAAGCTTAAATCAGGAGCTGTTACCAGCTGTACGAAAGCAACTCTGTGCTGCCTCACCTGGGACACACAGCAGGGGGATACAGAAAGCTGTGAGTCCAGGAATTACTTACAGTCAGCTGGAAAACAGTAACATTTTCAGATGGCAGGATCCTGCTTCGCAGCCATGTGGACAGTTGCTGCTCCCAACCCAAGCGTGGGAAAGATGAAAGAGTAAATGTCCTTTAAGTTGTTCCTACAGAAACACTGTTTATGTGTGAGCAGTGAAAGTGAGTCTTGGCTTCACCAGAGCACCTGGCCTGGGGAATGTGAAGTTCTTGTCTGTGAAAGGAATCTTAATTTATTGTGTATCATGCTGATGCACACACATTTTAGACTGCTGAATGGCCAGGTAACCCCCCAGTCTCTTTAAAAATACAAGAGGCTGTTGCAGTCAGGTTGAACCATCATATTTTTCAAATAATCTTGCATAGGCAAGGAAGTGACTGATTTCAGTAGTCAGTAATGGGGAGTAAAACCATGGCAGGCTGTACACAAACCAGAGAGCAGCTGTGCTGTCATTAGTAACTCACTTCCCAAAATGGGGAAGTATTTGCAGGACAAACAAAACCCACCTGTGCATTTATCTCAACCAGCAATAGAAAACTAATTCATGTGGAAGCTACAAACTAATCCTCACGTACCTGGACACTAGTCCTGGACATACTATGTGCAATACTTACATTTAATAAAAAAGAAGCCTACACAACCAACCTTTTGAAAACTGTATTTTATTAAATATACAAAAGCTCAGCACTTGCGTAGAAAATTTTATCTTCATCTCTAATATGGTAACGCTGGTTAGTGTCCTGCATCATGGGCAAAACAGCAGCATTCCAACCCCTTTCTCTCCCCAGTGGAGCACAATTCCTAACCGATGGAGCACAAGTTGGTGTTTTGAGCAGCAGGAAGGCTCTGCAGTACCACTAACACGGGCCAGCTGCATGCACGAGGCCACATCCACTTCCTGTCCTTTCACTCACTGCTCCTGCTTTTACCAGCAGAACCGAGACACGAGACTGAACCGAAAACATTCAAATACCAAAAGAATTAAAGTAATTACGACTTCTCAAAACGTTTATGATTTGTAACTCATTCCTCTGTCATTTCTCTAGTACCATTTCTAGCAAACGTTTGCTTTTGTGTATGTTCAAGTCAAGTTCCTTTGGTACAGAGAACGCTCTTCTGATGGTCATAAATAGATTTCATAAATGGAGACATTATTTTTGTACAGAATTGTACATACTCACGGAAACCCCCAAAACACTGTAGTGTAGGAGGGCCCATCTGGAAGCCAGACTCCATCCTGGTGGAGAGACTAAACAGTACAAGAGTGTCTCCAGTCTCAAGTACTGGTTACAACAGAAATATGTAAACATGAGCCAGCACAACACTACAAGAAGGGATTCCTCTAACATGATACAAAGCTCTTAATTTAGGCTACTAAAATCTATGAAAACTAATCAGGCAAAAACGTTTCCATCACGTAATTTCATGGAATATGTTTGTTGTCCTTAAAAAGTGAAATTCAACAGAAACAGTATACACAGCAAAAAACCCCCCAATATTTTAAAGACTATACATTCAGTTATGAAAGTTAATGTTGTTTCAAGGCAACAGGTTGTATATTTACAGGTTAGTGACCTCAGAGTATCCCTTTAGGTGCAATTTGAAGTGAAATTTTTTAAATACTTATGCAATGGTATAGTCTGGGCTATCATTTTGGATGCTTAACCAAGAACAGCTTCAGAGATTTTTAAAAAAGTTGGGGGAAATCAATGCTTCCCGATAAATTCACCCAACCTCAGAGCACTGCTACCCTGGCCACTCATTACACTGAGTTACTCTGAAAATCCCCGCTCCAAAAGCACACGGTTTACATGAGTATTGTGTGGAATTTGCCTGAGCAATTTTCCCTTTGAACACACACACTGCCAAATGCATCCGCCAAAGGAGTGTACCCAACTGTGCTACTAGAAAAGGCAGCAGAGGGAGGGTTTGTCAGGGACAGGTACACACACGTATTTCCTAAGGATATCTAACCATGGCCCATGGGATCCAGCTGGCACCTTCTCCAAAACACACAAAGTGCCAGACCTGTCAGTGAGGACTTGCCAGTTCTCAAATCAGGGGAATGACTAAGCAGTAAGAGGCACAAAGCTGCCTGTTCACCAACTTATCATTAACACAGACACTCCAAATTGCTTTTTGCCCCCGAAGTTGATGTCACTGACTCCCTACAAACAGCATCCTATAGTCCCATGGATAATGTGTATCAACAGCCCCACTCAAGCCCACTCCCCAGCTCTTGGTGCTCGCTGCTGAGCTGTGATTTGCTGGAAGTACAATGCAGGAACCACGACAGAAATGCACTTGAGAAGTTTCTAACCAGGATTCAGCTCAAGACCAGACCACCTCCTTCTCACTGCTGCTTCTTGGGTGGAACACGAGATCTTGCCACCACGACGGGCACCACGGAGAGCAGCCCGATGAGCAGAGCCCAGAGGGGGCGGTAGAAGAGCCACCCCACGGAGATGGTCAGGAGTGACAGCGAAGTGGCTACGCAGAAGGCAAATGCTTTTAATCCAATGTTAACCAGATCCCTCACAACAGGAAACCAGTCCACTGCAGAGAGAATTAAACATGGGGTAAAGTAGTTGACAGGATGATAGTTTAAAAGAAAAGTCTCATTCGTGCCTAGGACCTGCACACTTACTACTGCAATCAAAAGGCAGACTCAAGTTATTTATCATGAGCACTGGATAAGGCATTCCAGCCATCCTCAAGGCATTTGATAATTAAGCAGCAGCTAAATATATAAGGCAAGGCTATCGTGATCTCTTCAGACAGGAAGTAATCCAAAATGAAGTCTGAAGACTTGTCCAAGGCTTGAGAGACAGAGGAGATGAATAACCTTGCAGCTATGGAACAAGTCTAGGGCAACTGACATAAGATGCTAGCATGAAAATTAATTTCTGGTAACAGTAAATCTTGCAGCAGCATGTATATGGATAAACAGATCAGAAAAAAAAGTCCCCAGCTACAAAGCAAATGATATCTTTGATGTCTGAAGTTTATACAAGTTTGAGGCATCATCCTGCTTTTCTGTTTTTATTCCAGCACTTCTATAGGTTAAAAGGATAAACAAAAACTTTGCTGTTGTTTACAGTAGTGTAAAATAACCAGACACAAAGACATATTTCTATACAACTACTGATTAGGACCTGTTGGGAGGAGACCAGTTGTAGGTGTCTTGCAGCACCTTTTGAAAGAACCAGTCCCACATGTGCTTTGGCTTCTGATTTTGGTAAGCACTGGGCTTGGATCTTCTGAGACTGGCAACAGATACTTGCATGGGGTTTTTTTAGTGTTCACAAAGCAACCAGATGGTTTTGGGATCCTGTTTACCTGCAGTTGCCTACAGTGACTTTTAGATCAAATCAAATCTGAGTTCAAATCAGATTCCTCCTGGTTTCCAAACTAATTAACTGCATATGGGAGCAAAAGAAGACTCTCTAGAGGTTACAATCCTGCCTGTAGATCATTTTACCTTTCAGTAAAAAATCTTACCTAATGTGTAGAAGATTCGGGTCATTAGGCTGATGCCAACAAACATGGAGAGCCAGCCTGCTGCACGGAGGGCCCAGGTCTTCATGGTGTTACTCTGATGCTCCTTCTGAAACACCTCCTGAAAGCAAACATCATGACATGCAGCCTGCTCCTCGATTTCTTTCAAGATCCTCTTAATTCCAGTACATTATGAGCAAATCAGAGCCAACAGCACTTTAGGAGCACAATTTCTCTTGTGGAAGGTACATTGCAGCTCATTCCACAGGGTTTGTTTGTGCAGTGTGGCAGTGCACTGCAATAGACTGCACAGTGCAGTACGAGGGAAACTGAAGTTTTTCCTAAAATAAGAGCCTAACAAGTACCATTTGACAGTAACCACAGGCAGAGAGCACACAGATTTTGCTGCAATTGGATACATTCAACATTACGGTAGAAAATAAGATACCAATAATTAACTGCACTAACGAAAGAAGGATCTGACTTCACTGTGCTTGGAGGAAGAGAGAAAAGGCAACACTATCCACTGACAGCTGAAGGAAAGGTGTGTGAAAGAGAACAAGCAGGATGCAGGGAAGAAAACATAAAAGGTATTTCTGCATTTCACCAGGCAAAGCAAAGCAAAGCATCTATCTGCAAGACTTTAAAGATTTTTTTCAAAATGGGCTGTGACCCTCTGGCTCTAGAAAATGCTCACATGAAGATGGCTCGGACATAATAAAGCACTAAATCAGTGTATGACTGATTGATTACTTGTACATATAACTACTCTACAAATTATTAATTTGTAGTGAGTTAATTTCAATAAACTAAAATTCATTCTAATAAAGATGCAAAGCTCACAGCAGAGTTCCTGTAAACTCTTGACATCTGGGCTTTTTTTTTTTTTGCAGCAGGGCATGATACAATCATTAATGGAAACAAACCTACTAAAAGGAGTAAATGAATCACCAAATTGCTGGAGCATGCAGGATTTATTGGAGCATAATGCTCTGCCTGAAGGTTCTTTCTCAGTCAGAATTGCAATAAACACTTCAAACAAGCCTAAAGTCCTGTTATTAGGAGATGAAGAGAGAAGAGCTCCTATGGTTTATTTAATTAAAGCCTTATTTTTACGATTTTTACCCAAGATCTGTTCAAAAGCATGTGCTTGAATGTATAAGCAGGAAACTACCAACGAGCAAACAAAAGCAAATTGAGAAAGCACGGAAACAGTCTTTAAAGCAAAGTTCAAAAGCATCACAAGAGGATTTTAAAAAACATCAGAAATTATTACAGACAAATTATGGAGTGTTACTGGCCAAAGCATGGCATTTTCTGCAACACACAGAACGTGCAGAAAGCTGGAAGGCAAACACAGGCTCCAGCATGTTGTTCTAGAGAAAGGAGTGAGAAAAACCAATGTTTACACTGAGTATCTCCTCCACTAGAGCAGGCCTGAAGGAAAATGAGAGCTTACTCCTCTGCTGCTTCTGCACTACAATCTCCAGTTTTATCCTTTCACTAGTACAGGGTGGTATCTCACCTCCACAGAGAGATCCCCAGGGTGCAGGATCTCCAGGATGTCTCCAGACTTGGTGTGATACGGAACCAGCTGATCACCTCGCTGGCGAGCAACCACAGTCACCTTGGAACAAAGGGAAAAGTATTTACTGGTTACTGGGTTGGGAACAGAGTTTACAAAACACAAAAACAGCTGAAGATTCACCTTATCAGCAGAGCCCAAATGAGGATCCTCTCCACTCAGACCTGCATAGAAGAATGAGACACGAAGGTCTCCCACCTACAAACAAGAAAAGAATGGAAGTCAAGAAAGATTGTTTCACAAAGGAGAATCACAGGAAAGACAACTCAGCACCCTTTACATACTAACACTTCTTCTGAATGTTTATGTCAAGCCAGAGAGTAGCCAGAATGATTTCCAAGCTGTACTTTTTCAGGGCTAGTTGACAGCTGAAACAGGAGAGCTCAAAAGCCATGTTGCAATGCCTCCTCTAATTTAGCAGCAGGAGCACATTAACGCCAACTATATTCTTTGTTCATCCCCAGTCATTTCATCTTTTGGCAGAGCACATCAGGCAGCACAAGCTGACAACAAGCTATTTCATCGTACTGCTTTCAGCAAGGCAGAGGTAGAACCCACCTCCCAGCACCATTCCATGTCTTTCCATTTAAAAGCATGGCAGACTCAAGAAAACAGAAGACAAAGAAGCGGGATCAGAAGCTTCCTGCAAGACAAGAACTTGTGCTGAAGGACTGCACTAAGGGAGTCATCCTGTGTGATGGTCTGCACTCCATTTTCTATATATTTAAATAGAAATGGGACATGCCCCAGTTTTTTTTTCACCCAAGAGTAATCACTGCATTGGTTTATCTTTCTCAGCTTACTTCTGGACGCCTGGGGTTCTCGCTGTGATAAAAGTAATCTCCTCCCCGAGTAACATCAGCATGTGGATCCTCAAGGTTTGCCAAGCTCAACTGCTTGAAGTTGTCAATTTTATCCACGAGACCTAAGGAGAATAAAGCATCATGCTGAGGCCCAGTGTCTAACCTGGAACAGCCAATTTGCTGGCTGGCTTCCTGATTATCACTTGACACGACGGCTGTTGTGAAAAGAACCAAAGTCCACTGCTGATGCAACAGCAGACACAAAGCCAGGACAGAGCAATCCTTACCCTTAGAAAGGACAAAGCTGCCAACCTGGACGTTAGGAGAAACAGCAGTGAAAGACTCCACAGCCATGGCACTGAGGAACAGAGAGAGTCCCTGATTAGTCCCAGAATTACGATCAAAGTCTTATTTTGCAGTATGTAATATGCAGCACAGAAAAGGTACTATGGCAAACATTGGGAGAATGGCCAGCAAGCTAAAACTTAGCACATTGCAGTGTAACTAAAATGCTGCAGATGAGATATAAGAAACAAATTCAATATGGCAATTGCCATAAACAAGCCTGTGAGCTCATGTACACTGATTTAGAAAAGGCAGCATGCAAGTGGTACGACCAGCTCAGGGGACACCTGCTATTCTAACCCTCTACTTGTAATAAAAGAAAGAATTATTAATAGACTGCACTAAAGGACAATAAAAGCCAGAAATTAACCCATTCAAGTTCTCCTACACAGAGACCCCATGGTCCAGAGGTAATATAACAACAGCTTGATGCCCAGCCATTACCAATGGATAACTTAATTCTGGTCCCACCAGCTCTGAACTGCTCTCTAATTTCTTTATGCCTTCATTCTCCCAAATACCAAAAGAACAGTTTCCAACTACTTCACTGTGTTATGAAATTAGTAATTTAGCTTTCATCTTTGATCAGATCCAGTGACAGAATCCAGAGGGACTGTGCCAGACAGAACATTACCTTGGGTTTTTGTGTCCAATTTCTTTATCAAAGTTTCTGCTGTTCACAACTTCTGATTTCCACTCTGTATCTAAACAGGAAGACATGAAGGTTGAGGAAAAGACACTTGGATCTGAGTAACTGAAGATACCTCTCCATCAATTAATCAGTTCTAAGTCACACTTCTAGTAATACTATTTACATCAAGGTATGTATGTGACAGTCTATACTGATACTTAGATCCATCCTCCTAGCCTATTAGGGAATGGTGGGATTTAAGAGAAAAAAATAAAATTGTAACTCAACTTTGTTCAGCTTTGCTGCTGATATGCTCCATGATTAGGCTTTGATTCCTGGCTCCATGCTTTGGGAATAACCTGGTTTTGTGAGGAAGGGCTGTGAGCTCTTCTGGAACCAGCAGAGTTGGAAAGAGTGGCAGAGAGAAACCACCACGTACTGACTGTAAGCCCACTCCCAGTCCTCACTAAAGTGAGTGAGGGTAACCTTCGGTGATAACAAGGGGCAAAGGGACAGGAGTCTGGAGTGAACTTGAGCCTGGAAAAGGGCAAGAGCAAACGTGTTTTGCCAACACTCGATTCAGTAATTAATTTATTGTCAATTAAAACAAATATTTAGGTTCATTTTCCCCAAGTCGAGTTTGGTTTGCCCACAATGGCAAATGGAAAGCCATCTCTCCATCTTTATTTCAACCTACAAGCTCTCTAATTCCTGTTCTTCCCAGTCTCTTCTCCAGTACCACTGAGGGGGAGAGGAGGCAAGCAGCTGTGTGGGTCCTTGGCTGCCAGCCAAGGCTAACCCACCACAGTTAATAATACAGAGACATTCACTGGACAGAATCCATCAGTCTTGAGAGGGAGTTGTTTTTTTAAATGGCATTTCTTTTTGTTCCCTGTCAGCCTGTAAGGCTGTTTTTCACAGCTCACAAGCACTAGTTTTGCTCCTTATGTACGTCCATGCTGCAGGGTCCAAGGCTTCACTGAGCTAGGTATTTTTATATGAACACACCCAGAAACTGCTGCACGCCCACGTTACACATCCATGAGCTTTAATCAGAGATAAATGAAGCACAGAGACCAATCTCCAGAAATACGATGACTCAGAGTTTTTCCTGCCCCTGGGCAGATCGGAACACCACGCACAGTTCTGCTCCTGCCAAAAAAGCCTTTGGCAAAAGCCACAGTGCACATCAGAAAGTGCTGGTGGTTTTCGCTACCTGGTATCAACACACAAACAAGTTTTCAAAAGGCTCCCTCACAGAGAGGCTGCAGCTACACTGCTCTTTCCTGTCTATTCTCTGCTGCTCACAGCTGATAAATGCCCATGTCTGAAGTTAATCTCAGGTGTAGCTTTGAACAAACTTCCATCTCTGCCCACTTCCTGTCACTGGGGTCCTTGTGAGTCCCATCTCTGGAGCATTCTATCCCCGGATGCTGCTCTGAACCTTTAGCAGTTCCAGGACAAGACTCAGATTTTCTGCACTACTTGTTGCTAACAGCACATCTCCTTTCACCTCAGTTAGCGCAAGAAAGGAGGTTCTGCCATTTGTTTAGGTATCAGAACTTTTGTTTATTTCTTCACATTCCTCCCCTTTCTTTCCCAAGAAGAAAATACAGGTTCTACAAAAAATAAACAAAATACACACATATAAAAGCCCAAAGTTACATGCATAAAAAAGGGACTTTCTGCTGATCAACTTACTGTATGAATACTTTGTCTCTTTCTTAATCTCACCGTTCTCTTCATATTCTCTGCAGAGAAAAGGGGTTGGGATGAGAACCAAAACAGTGCGCACACACCCCTGCTCAGGGCAGAATACACTTTACAAATGGAATGAACAGACAGATCACTGGCAACACAAACTTACCTTTATATGTAACCTAACTCTTCTCTGAACTACGTGCTCTGAAGACAGAGATTCTCCATACAAGGAGAAAACTACACACAAATGCTGAACAGCCACAACCCCTTTATTCCCATGTTTCCAACAAGGAGGTGTTGACTAGATCAATGAGGAACAACCAGTATTAAAGACAGTGAGCTGACTGAAATCAAGTGTTTTACAGATATTGCACCATAAGCAAGGTAAAAAAGAGAAATTATTTTTCACATCTTCACAACCTCTGACTTTTTTTGTGACATGAAAGACATTTGGAACATGAGTTCTGTGCAGTCAGACCTAGCTAAGAGCTAGTAACTTTCATACTACCATCAGTGGTATTATTAGGAATAGCAGAAACATTTTCCTTATTTGATTTGCAACTATTAGCAGAGTAAACATCTCATTAGTTTTGTTAATTGTCTTGAAAAGGTACAAAGACTGCCAAATTGCCTACGATGAACTAATCCAAGTGTTTCTCAAACAACTAAAATTTGCAGTTTACTTTCAAATCCAGAAATTAATGTTGGTTTTTGATTAGTAAGGTAGCAGAATCTTCTAAGAAGATTTCCAAGAAATCATGTCTTGGTTCAGTTAAGTACTTCAACTGGCACACATATAAAGTACTAAAGAAATTAAGACATTGGATGAAGTTTAAAGAAAAATTTATGATGGGACCCTGTTAATACAACAGCTTATAAACAACTTCTAAAGATTACTTTCACTTACTTGGAATCTTCATATTCTACCCACTGGTACATTTCCACATTACGCTTAAGTTTGACAGCCTGGATGGAGAGCCCATAGCTGGGGTCAAACAAGGGCTGTGGAAAAGTTAAAGAAAATACAAGTGTAAGTACAAATGCTGTACCTCACAAATTCAAACACCGTACTTTTATTGTCAAACCCATTTACATACCTCCCTGGACACAGTTAGCACTATGTTACACAGATTTGAATACAGTATAAATTTTGGGTGGTAGCCGGCAATGCTTACGGAAGAGGAGAAAAGCTGCACATCTTCTCCTGGATATCAAACATAACTTTAATTGGCAAAGACTTTTCCCTCCCTCCAAGCTTGAAATACTCATATCTTCAAGGCACTATTTAATTTACCTTAGAAGTACTCAGAGCACCAGACAAGTGCACCAGTCTCCCTTCATTCTGCTGCGAGATACTGTGGATGGTATCAAGAGGGACCACCAGAGAAAGTCCCTCATCAAGAGATTTGGCTGTCCTTAAAGCTCGTCCCTGCAGCCAAGAAAACCAAAATCAACTTGTGGAGAATCAATGGCACAGCAGTATTTTGTGAAAAAGGTTAGAAGACAACTAAACTGAAGACCACAAGGAATTCATGAGTATTCAGCCTTAAGGCATATTTTCAAAACACACTTGTATTTCCCCACTCTCTGTGTCTGACAGTTTGGGGCAGTATTTCTTGTCCACGCACCAGGACCATTCACACTGACTAAGCTTATCAAATAAATTATTCCTACAATAGTCCAAAGCTCTTCACCTCTTTTGTTCATTGTTCATGAATAACTGCAAAAATGATGCAAATTTTTCCATAGACCCAGGAGACTTCTTGGCAGCAGTTTCCCCTGCCTTACCATCAAGTCATGGTGTGGTTTTTTCTTCCAAAGTCATTGAAATTGTTAGTAGTTCTTTTTCCTCATGCAGAGGTACAAAAGGAAGTCTTAGGTGAAAATTCACAAAATTATGCTCTCCCACTCCAAAAGTGTATGTTTGCAACAGTAGGGTACCAGGATTCCCTGCTTATCTCTTTTAAAATCTCAAACCAAGACATAAAATAACACTGAGAATAAACGAATAACTAACACTCCTGGTTTTGCAACATGGGGTATGAATTCCTTCAACACAATTGTAACAACATTAGAAATGAGGGCCTTTTGTTATCCCAAGAAAAGAGAGAAGGCTGGAACGTGGCTGGCTCATGCAACCCCCTTACAGTAATACCTCAGACTGTTTCTGCATCAGTCTCTCATCTTCTACCTCACCACACACTGCCACTGTCTCTACTACACTCAGTTCTACAGAATTACTATCTGTGGCCCTGTGATTTCACTCTTCTCTTATATCCCAGGCATAGGCAGTAGGTTCTCCAGACATAAACTCCTCTTCTCATGGATGAAGTAATAAAGCTGTGTACAAACACTGACAATACTTCACTTACTTCATTGGTAAAAAGAAGGTAGAAAGCCAAAAGAAATGTCACAAGTCCCAACAACATGCCTCCAGAAGTCTCGCTGAGCCTCTCCAGGAACCCTGGTTTGGACTCACTTGTGATTTTAACATGCTCTTTTCTGCTGCCAGTGTCAGAGAACTGTTGGAGATAAACCAAAATGCAACACTGGTGTGAAAGGGGAAAGCATTCAGTTTCAAAACAACTCTGTTTGCTTTGTTAATATCACTGCTTTACAGAGTAGCACCTCTTGCCTCGGACCAAAATTTTCCCACACTTATTAAAGGACTCATCACACTTTTGAAATCAGAAATACAGTCAATAAATAAAACTCCAGCCTGATGGAGTGGTTCAAGCTTTCTCCAGTATGTCTCTAGGTTCTAGCTTTCTCCAGTATATCTCTAGGTTCTGTATTTGGTGTCCACGCCCTGCATTCAGGCCGTGACAAACTGAGTAATAGTCCTGAATTCCAGACCAGCTTAAACATCGCTATAAATAACAAGTTACATTTCACCTCATCAGCGACAGAGCGCCTGCATACTTCAAAATAATTACAGTTACATCCAGGGCAACAAAAAGCGACAGCTTAAAATAAAACCGCTGCTGCTGTCCTGTGACGACATGAGAGCCCAGGGGTTTATCTGTGCGTAGGTGGGCTGTGGGGGATTACCAAGATGCAGCTTTAGATCAGAACATGCACGCAGGCAAAGCAGGGGATGGGGCTTCTCTTCGGCTCCTCTGGGGATGCCCGGGGGCTGTGACCTGTCCAGGCCTCTGGCCCCAGCAAGGGCACCTCGTGGGGAAACGGGCTGGCCCGGGCGGCCGGTGCGAGCAGCACTTACGTTCCTCGACATCTTGAGCCCGTCGATCCCCCCGGGTACCACCGCACAGACACCGCAAGAGCCGCGTACCGCCAGCCGCGCCCTCCT
>VXAY01006537.1:560187-606551 GCA_013399855.1 Oxyruncus cristatus
CGCGTGTGGCGGCAGCGGCGGCGGCGGTGCCTGGCAGACCCTTCCCCGCGCGGAAGGCGGGAAGCGCGGCGGGGCCATGGGGCGGGGAGGGCGCCGAGCCCCGGGCGTGGGGCCGGGAACGGCCGGAGCGCGGCGGGAGAGCCCCGCGGGGATCGTGTTTTACTGCGGGGTGCGGGCAGCTCCCTGCCCTGGAATGGCACCCGCCCGCAGGCGTTAAATTTACCTCTTTTGGCGTAGCTTAGTGGCCAGAGGTGTCGCGTTTTGCCTTCTTAAGGAAAACGCGGTAGATGGACGGGGCGGGCAACGCGCGAGCTTTATGGTTCTGTATCGTGTTTTACGGGTTGTGGTATTTATAAGGCTTGACCACTTCTTATAATGGGAGTTATATATCTATATATATGTTTCTCTGTGTGTATATGTATATATACACACATATATATACACACATATATGCATACATATATATATGTGTAGATATCCATATATATCTGTGTATATGTATATGTGTATATATCTGTATGTATGTATATATCCCTGACCTTTTAAGTAATGCAAAGTGGATAAATGTAAAGCTTCAAACTGGAACCCTCCCGCAGCAGCACCAAAAACGAACAAACAAAAACCAAAACAAACAAGCCAACCAAACAAAAACACACAAAAAACAAAAAAACCAACCACCCCCTCCAAAAAAAACCCCAAAGCCATTCTGTAGTTCTAAATGCCATTTCTAAGTTACAAACTTTGGCAAAATGAATGCTGCTTATAAACCACGGTGCGGCTGTCATAACCTATGGACCTCTTTTATGCTTTATGCTATGCTTTATTTAGTTTTTCAAGATCTGTAAGTTGCCTTATGCAACCCTACAAAATGGCAGTGACAGGGGTTAGAGTTCACGTGTTTCTAGTTCCTTTTAGACAAGTTAACATTCCATATTTTACAGTTTGCTGGCGTACAATGCAGAGTTGCCAGAAAACTGTTTCCCTTTTTAAAAGGTTTTGGATTTATTGGTTTCTCAGAAAAGTTTAAATGCATGTTTGGTTACTGGGCAAAGTAAAGGAAGTTACTGAACGTCTGCTGGCTGAGGTCATATGGAGGGCCCAGAAGATCCTAATTTCTGATATGCCAAGTCACTGTAGTACCCTTTATGAATTGGGAGAATTCTTGGGGAATTTACCATTTTTTCCCACTCATTTGTGCATTGAGAAGAGTTTCAGGTAGCTGTTCTTTTCTGCTTGTGCCTGCCTTGGAGTTTTTGTTACAGTTTTACAGAGCTGTTAGAAAACTACTCAGGTTTCCAGCCAAGCCTCCCCACCCTGCTGTGGAACTTTTTGGTTAAATCAAGAGTGGCCCAGGAGCAGAAGTGTGCTGTGTTGGGTTTCTGTCCTTGGGAGTGTTCACAGCACCTGTCACTAGAGTTAGTTCTGCACTGTGATGGTTCTCTTCAGTATTTAATTCAGATGATTACTGTAAAATATTACACTAGTCTTTAATGAAGAGCACTGTTATCCTATTGAACAGTTATTTAGTGTAGTTTTTTCTTTCACTCTTCTTTTTTTTTTTTTAAGTCTAACTCCATCTGTGTTAGTCCTGGTAACAGAGTAGTTTGAGCTTGTTTTGAAACAGCTTTTTAACTTCACAGTTCAATGAACTGTACTGTGATCTGCAGCCATTAGAGGACGTTGCTGTGAAAATTGGAACTTTAGAAGAACAGAATTTCACTGTGTATGAGTTCCACTGAGCCAGTAACTTTTGTAATTGAAGATGATGGTTAAGTACAACAGAATTCAGTCACCATCAACATTAGTGCATCATGATGAATATCTCATTGCCTTGTGGCGGTTTTGTTAATGACTCTTTTTCTGTCTCAGATTTATCTGAACTTTTGCTTCTTGTTTCCTATGTGGTAGGAAAAGACAGAATTATATTTGCGACCAAGGAGGACCATGAGACACCGAGCAGTGCTGAGCTGGTTGCAGATGACCCAGATGACCCTTACGAAGAACAAGGTCAGTAGTGAGCAGAACGGAAGTAAGGAGTGGTACATCACATGTAAAACCAATAATAGAAAACAAGCCTTGTATGAATTAGGTAAAAATTACTTATTTTTAAACACTGAGGGCAGCTGGTTATGCAATAGATAAACACTCAAACTCTTGGCAATTTAAAGTTCCAAATTAGAGGATTACAAATGACATGCTTTCCTTACAGTGTTTTTTTTTTCCTACACTTGTAATGATTTTTTGTAGTGACCTGTTCAAATAATCAATTGATGGCTTTCAGTCTTGGCTAGTAGCCAGAGATATCCAGAAAAACCTTTTCCCTCTATTCTTTTATTAACAAAGTTAAAGCTGAATCAGTGAAAATGATGGTATTTTTTCACTCTTTTAAATGACACCACACAATTTTTAGAGAAGCTGGAGTGAATTACATACTGCTGTCATTGATATGAGTTGCTCACATGCCTGTGTGCAGCTGAAATTGTGTAATTTGGTGATCCCTGGATATCTGATTTTAGGCCGGTCATGTCTGGCTAATGCTGTATTATACTCATAGCAATATAATCAATAATTAGTAGTAACGTCTTTCAGTGGTACATAACAGGTAAGTTCAGATAACTGCGTTTTCAACTGTAATAATCTTGCCTTGAAAAGACGGAAGTTTTCACTGAAGATTGCATGAAGGAGATCTAACCTGAAAGATTTAAGAGAGCAGAATACTTCTGAGACCAAGGCTCTTAATAGTCTGGTTGCACAGAGTTTATTTTACATTGTTTCTAATGGGTAGATGAAATCTTCTTATCATGATGATTATATAATCTTGTCCTAGGTTAACAATTATCATGAACATGTGAATTTAGATTGTTTTTTTTCTAATTGTCTCTGTTTGCAGGTCTTTCGGCGTCTTCATTTTGTGTGATTTCATTGGTTTCAGCTTAACTGAGATTGACATAAATTCTTCACTCTTTTTGAAATGTTGTTAGAAAGTTATGCCAGCGGCTCTGAGACCTTTAGAGGGCAGCATTTAAGCACAGTTTAGCAGCTGGAGCACACAGTGTTTCTGCTAGCTGATACAGTATGTAGTGTAATTTCAATCGCATCTTCCTAAGTCATTAAAATACCTTTTTTTCTACATAGATCTGTGGTGAAGTGATTTTGCATTTATCTGCCTGTTTTGGCCTCATTACAACTGTATGTAGTCAATTATATAACGAAAAGTTTTGCTCATCAGCAGTGATTAGTCTGTCCAGTGTTATAATGACCAAAATGAGAACAATGAGAGAAATTCAGTTGCAGAAGGGTGTTTAAAAAGTGCAGTTCAGTTTTTAGTCAGGAATTCTACCTTGTGTTTTCAGGTAGGTTGCTTTGCTGGCTAAGACTCAGTACCCAAACTGACTCTTTGGTGGAAACAATCTATGCTTTGATGTTGATTTCATCACCTTCACCATGGGAATGGTGCTTCAACCCCTAAAGATTTTGACTGCAGGCAATAAAATTAGTGTGACACTTGTATCTGTTACTGCCTTGACCAAAATGGAAGATGGAATCTAACAATGATTCACCCAAAGTGGTTCATCCTTAGCTGGCAAACAGTGTCTGAGGAGAGCTCATTTTGAGGAGTACTTGTTCCTGTCAGTACTATATGTGGAAGTGAAATAAAATTTGAGTTCTTACCTCCTGTCTCAGGCAAATTTAAAATCCAGTATTGGTCTGTTAAGTGAAGAGTTAACAGCCTCTAATGATCAGATGGTAGAATTAAGTTCCCCATTCATTTTCTGTGGCTGTTTCCTCTGAAAAACTGGAGACTGCTTGAAAAATAAAGCAAAGATACTTTTTCTACATATCACATCTGGAGAACATACAAACCCTTGGAGATTTTGTTGTTACTGTTCAGTCACTTTATGTGGTGTACAGCTAAACAAAGTGGCCTGCTCTTTAGCTGTTATGTATGCAGCACAGGGATTCATATTGGCCCTATAGCTAAACGTCTGGTTTCGACACTGTCTTTTAAGAGGAAAGGGAAGGGTGTCCATCTCCAAAGGACATAATAGACATAGCATAATGACAGACATACTGCCAAAATTTGGAATATGAATGTAGCAAACAATTCTCTTTGTACCTCTAAAGAGGGTTTGTTTTTTGGTCTGTCTCCTGTCCCACCTCTCTGCCCTAAATGACTTGTCCCGGTTGTGCATATACCCCAAGGACATAGTCTTGTGCCATATATTTGGGTAATAAACTAGTCAAAATTAAAAGAGCCACTTCCTTCTTGTTTGAATGCCACACTCATTGATTCCTTTTATGTGTATTTTGCTGGATATGGAAAGGCTGTGGTGAGGAGGAGAGGGTTTTTTTTCCTAGCAATCCTGCATTTACAGCATGTTAGGTCACTTACTTCCACAGCAGTAGAGGAGAGAAGAAAAGAGAAAGCCAGAAGCTTGTTATGTCACGTACACCTTACAGTGACAATGTATGTCTGTGGGATTCAAAAGGAGAAACTAAACTATATTTAAATTCTGTTAATAAGTTTGGGGAGGGCGTGTTGTTGTTGGGTTTTGTTCGTTAGTTTGTTGAGGGGTTTTTAGCATGTGGTAAGTTATTGCCATGTTTTACAGGTTCTCTGAAAACTCACTTGAATGACCGAGGGCTACAGTGCGTTAGATCAAAACAGAGAAACAACTGACATATCACAGAATGCGGCTGCATCTAATGGGAGTGAAACTTGGGGGCAGGAAAGACAGGGGCCGAATGATTTGGAATATGTTAAAGTGGAGCAGCTGTGGCTTGCGTGGCTTTTATTTAAGTGAAAATTGGAAAGGGATTTGCTGTACGTAACATAATGTGCAGGCTTTTCTGATTTAGCTTCTACTTTGAATGGAAGACTTGGTTTCCAGTGTTCAAATTCTGTTGTATAATTAACTGTAATGACTTCTCATCTTTTCTGCTGCGCTATACAGACCAGTCATATCTGGGAAAAAATAGATTCATTATATAGCTCCACCATAATCTGCATTGTTTTCTAATACATCTGAAACTTTTGTTTAAGGTTCTGGTTTTTTGTAGTGGCCTTTTTCATACTTAAGATAAACACGTAGTGTGGTATTTTTTTTTAAGTTCTGATTTTGCCCTGGATATGAACAGACATTAGTCTTTGAGCAGTGTACCTGAGTCAGTAGATCATTCAGGAAAACTTGTGTTCTGTTTCCCTTAGAAGAAAATAAATTTGTATAGTATTCTTATTTCTATCAATATTTTTTGTTGTTGTATCACTTAGGAGATTTTGGTAGGGAAAATGTTAATGACTTGCTTTAAATTAAAAACATTGAAATTCAAAAAAGCCATGTGAAATGGAAAGGCAGGCACACCCGGGTAAGTTTAAGTTAGCATGTCATGTTGCAGCGTAGCTCACAGTTCACTGTATGTGCCTTTTGACAGCTGTGGCTGATGGAAACAAATTAAGAATTCATTTGCAGCAGTTTTGAAATAGCGTTCTTACTGTAAAGCTCATTCCTAGTCCTGTGTGTTGCAGATGGTGGAATTTAAACATGAAAGATCCCTGTTTTCTCTGAGATCTTTGCTGCCATCAGTTAGAATAATTTCTTATTAAGCTTATATGAAGAAGGCACTGATGAGTTTTGTGCATGCAAAGTAATTTTTATTAGCATTACAGCTGCGATGGGAAAGTTGGCTAAAAGCACTTACGGAATTGGACCTCAGACACAGATTGTTGCTGGTCTTTCCTGTCTGTTTTTCCAGACTTGTTTCTGTCATCTTATTTTAGAGACAGTTTTAATGTGGTTTCTAAAGAGGAGTGATGAAGTTATTTCTTTTAAGAAATAACTTGATGAGTGATCAGATGTACAGGACTGTTTTTATGACTGGTGGTGTCCCTTTCATTTCTGCTTCCCATGTGTCTGTCATCTTACACTGTGAATCACTGGCAGATAAACTTGTTACTGAAATGTTTGTCATATAACAGGAAAGAAACTTTTCTCAGAACAACAGTGGGACTGCATTACAGCAAGTCCAAAGACAAGTGTTGACAAAGATGCAGATGGACCTGCCTCCATCCATGATATTAACAGATTCCATGAGCCATGGGGGATTAGCTTGTGTGATGTCAGCAATGATTGTTAACACAAACCTTGATCTGCTGTGATGTAAACAGGGTTGTTTTTTCTTCCCCAAGTGCAGGCTCAAGTAGGTTATAACCGACTGAGGCTGCATTTGAAACAGGTTTTAATTCAGTTTTACTTTAAAATAGTAATCCTGTCTATTGCGGGCTTGCGATTCAGGGGGAGCGGTGGCTGAAATCTGTTTCCGATTTAATTGTGCTCTAAGCTGGCTGATACACTTACTCACTGACGTGTGAACTCTGCTGTGATTGTCAGTGAGGAAATGCTTGCCTTATTCATCTGTATTTTTGCTTTGTTTTTTATTAAGCGTGATTTCTGTGCATATAACATCTGAAACTGATGCTATTTCAGTGATCAAATAGGTGCAAGTCAATGCTCTTGTGATATCATAGAATGTATTGTTTATGGGATAACTCTTACATTGTTAAAATTTGCATGCTTACAAGGCAGTTCTGGGTCTAAAAGGAGAAATCTATTTTAAGAGAATTATTTTACAGTAATTTTATTGCTGTAGTGTCTTCAGGAACATTTCAAAACTCTTCATGTATTTTTTTCTTTTCAAAGTATTATAAAAATGACTTTAAAATGACTGGTTGATGTTAGCAGGGAGGCATATAGAACTTCAAAATCTAGTAAATTGTATTTTTTCTCCACTGTATGATTAACATCATTCTGCTTTATGTAGTCTTTGGCAATGAGGAATCTGGCGCCAGCCACCCATTTTCTTGTCTCAGGAGTGCTGCTTTTCCTCCAGGCAGCCAGAGATGCCCTGATGCACAGGACTAGGTTTTATCTTCTCAGTAAAGTGATTATTAGAGATACTTTACAAAACTCATTTGCCAAATAAAGCATGATCTCTGAAAAAATGTCAGTATTACTGTAGTTGACTAAATCATGCTAAGGAGGTTTTTACTTTCTGTAAGTCTGAGCAACACCAAGGTTTGACTGACTCAGTGTAATTTTCTGCTGAACTGCATTGGCTGAGTTAAAGCACATCGTTGATGCATTGCAAATCAGAGTAAAATATTCCTTCTAATGTAGCAATAAATGATTGAGCTGCTTTTGCTTCAGATTTATGCACATGCTGTCAGCTTCTGCAGAAACACAACCTGGAGATGAAGTTAGGAAAGTCTACTAAAGAGGAGAGCAGACTGTTCAAGTGAAGAAGAAACCAACTTGGATCATAACACAGTATTTTTCTTGTTCTTCATAGATGAACATACCTGCATGTGTGTTCATACAAGATAGAGAAAAGAAAAGATGTACTGCCTTTTGTAAATGTGTTAAAGACTCTAGAAGCCCCTATGACTAACTCTGTTATATTGAATTTCTAAAACTTAGAGAAAAGAAGTTCTCTGGCTTGCTCTTGACCTTCATTGTGCAAATCAGTTCATATCTCAAAGAACCTAGACCCTTAAGTCTTCACCTTGCCATTCCATCAGAGAAGTATTTCTGTGGTGGCTTTAATTGTTCCATAGCAGAAGCTGTTCCAGTTTAGAGTCTTAAGTAAATCTTAATTCCCTTTCACTTGTGATCTAAAGTGCAGTTTGTTTTCTGGCAACCAGACAGGCTGGCATGCTCTCACTCTTCCTTGTGTTCTGTGGCACGTGACTTAATCTCTGTTTTACAGATACACTGATTTTTTTTTTTTTTTTGTAATTGTGGTCTTCCAGTTCAAACTTGAAGGGGGAAAGTTGTGGGTTCGTATTTCATAGTTCATTAAAGACAAAGAAAAATTCATCCATTCAACTTGATTTAAAAGATTTCTAGCCTTAATTTAAATTCTTATTCCTTATATGACATGATTCTAATGCTTTCTTGTTCCCCTGACAGAGTCTGCCAAGTGGATTGACTTGACTTCTATGTGTTTTGTAGCTCCCTTAGAATATTCTCAGTGGCCTGTAGTCTGGGGAGAGACTTAATTCAGAGACGGATAGAGAACTAATTTCACTTGTGCTCATTAAAGGATTATACAGATCAGAGAGAGATACAGACTGGCCGGGAATGAAAGGTGTTTATCGCCCTTAAAGCTACACAACTAATGTGGCATTATTAGTACTTCAGTTCACCAGCAGCCTAGGAGCTGTCGCTGAGTTAAATCAATTTTTTGGAAGGAGCTCTTAACTTTTCTTCTCTCTTGTTTGTTCAGGATTGATATTGCCCAATGGAGATATCAATTGGAATTGCCCGTGTCTGGGTGGAATGGCTAGCGGTCCCTGTGGGGAACAGTTCAAGTCAGCCTTTTCTTGTTTCCACTATAGCACAGAAGAAATAAAGGGATCAGACTGTGTGGACCAATTCCGTGCCATGCAGGAATGCATGCAAAAATACCCAGATCTTTACCCTCAAGAGGATGAGAATGAAGAGAAGTCCAGCAAAGATTTGGAAGCTACTTCTGTGGAGGCCTCTGCTGCCAAAGAGGAGAAGGGATCTAGCTAATGAAGATGCAAGGAGGCTCTCGTCTCCATTTCTCATGTTCAGAGACATGGACTTTCACAGTATGTCTGTCTCCTGAGTAGTGAGGAAATGTTTCACCATGTTCTGTGCACTGTATCGTAATAAATAATTTATTGCAGAAGGAGAAATCTCAGAGCTACAGCCTTGCAAATAAATACTGCAGAAGGAATGAGTGTGGATATGTACTGTGTAACCTGCTATCAGACACAGTTAATACTTTAACAGCTGTTTTTTACCCTTAAGTTTTCCTTGAGTCTTGACTTGAAAAATGTCTTGAAATACATAGCTTTCAGCTACATTTCCAGTGGTACACCAGGTCTATCTTCATTTCAGTATGTTCTAATCAATAGCTGCTCTTTTTGAATGTATTCTGTTCCATCAATAGAAACTGCATTGAATGATTGTTTTTCCTTAAAGATTTTTTTTTTCCCAGAATGATACAGGACATTGAAAGTGGCCTAAATCTAGAATTTCTCAAATAATTTCAAATGGTCCTACTAGATTATGGTTGCATTTTAGTACTGGCATCAGATCAGGATTGCCAGAAAAATGTTGAAATGCACATCTTTGATTTCATTTACTTATTGTGATGGTTTTTGCATTTTTAAAAATAGTGTGTTGTGCAACTGATGATAAAGATGAATGGAAAGAATGTTGGCCACTGGCTTTGTTTTTGCTCTGAAACCACAGGGTTTGGGTTTCTTCAGTACCTGCTCCTTCAATGTATAGATGGGCACTTGTAAAATACTTTGAGGATACAATAAATTGTTACCTGGTGTAATGATCCTAAAACAGATACTGTGACTTAAGTGCATATTAAAAAGCAAATACTTTTTACCTTCATTGGAAGCTCCTGTGTCTTTGTGGGGTTTTTTGTTTGTTTGTTTGTTTTGGGGGGCTGGTTGTTGTAATTTTTGGTTTGGGGGTTTTGTTTGTTCGTTTTTGAGAACTGTTCTGTGCTGTAAGCAGATTTTGAATCATTTGGTGGGTTGTGTAGATCAGTTGCTCCAGCTTGTCAGATTTTTATTCTTGTCTCATTCTTTTCTCCCCACCCCCAGTCAGGAAGGCATAAAAAACCTAAAGCATTTAAGCATTTTCAGTAGCTATATTAGGTTGATTTATGAACTGCCACTACAGAGGACCTGAACTGCTATTAAAATATTTGAAAGTTACCTACAAGGTACAAATAATTTAATAGTAATTCACTACAGATTAATACCTGTGGATAAGGGAATGCTGCATTGTTTGTCTTTCCTAGCCAAACATGGGCTGTGAGAATTGTTTTGTGAAAGAAATTGTACCTTTGGATTCAGCAACTGTTCATTACAAAGTTGTTTGCTTTGGGTTTGTTTGTTTTTTTTTTTTCTCTCCTTATGTGTTGGTTACCTCAACCAAAGCATAAAAAGTTGTAGTGTCAGTAATGCAGCCCAGTAAGTGCAGCAGCATTTAAACACTTGCCTGTCTGTGGGCAGCAGGTCTGAAGTGCTCAGCAGCAGTACTTCCATACAACTTCTTGGTATCTTCTTTGCATAAGTTATTTTGGTGCTACTGACGATGTTTCTGAATATTTGAGGGGAATTCCTGTTAAGTTTTACAGTGTATTTGAGCTGTTTGTATTTCAGCACAGCTGTTGGATCTTCCAAAAAAAATTGTGGGCAGTTGAGCAGCTGACAAATACGCGGTTCTGAGGGCAGAGATAGCAGGTACTCTTGGCATCTCTTCGCTTTTCAAAGAAACAAAGTGTCACAGAACTTCTCAGTGTGAGTCTCTCAGGCGTAGGAAGCCAAATGCCAAGTTAACCTGAGTAAATAGGCACAAAAGCAGCAGAGATAAACTTTGGCACTTAGGCAGTTGGACCAGGAAAATGGAATCTTAGGCAATAGATAAACACTGAGCGCCAAATAAAAAAAAAAAAAAATCACATGCACCCAAGCTTTTGGTTGTTCAAATGGAAATCCAGTGCATTCTTTGTGAGGAAGCAAGAGCAGTTTGTGAAGGGGTGCTCTGTTCTAGCAACGGGTTGCCTACTCTTTCTTTTTTGCTGTGCTTTTCTTTCCCACGTTGCCTCTGTGTTCTACAGGGGTTGGATTTGTCCTCTGTAACAGTATTTACAGCATATGTGTTCAAAACGTAAAATGCAAGAATCCTGGACTTCAGTAGGTAGGGACCTGAACCTAAAACTGACGGAAGGAACTTGCAGCATAAAATTTGACATGTTTGAAGGTGTATTTAGGATGGATTTGCTTCTTTCTGACCACCGTGGCTTGGCAACCTGTTGCGCTACATCCAGTACAAATGTGAAATATGTGTAAGGGCCTTACATCAGAAACTGAAAACCACTGTGTAATGTACTTAAAGTGTTTTGAGAAAGGATATTATAGCTCTAATTCTAAAGAGTTCTTTGTTGAAACTTTTTTTGTGTGTAAACAAATGCATTTGTCAGTGTATAGATAATGTAACTCCTGTTTCTGTTTCCCAGCATTGCTTTATTTGCATGATTTTCTTCTTATAATTGCATGCTGAAATCAACCAGTGGTTATTTTAATATATAATAAAGACGATAAAATGATCCTTGGCACCATGTGACAAACTTGTGAAATAAGCAGATGATAAAAGTTTTTATTTTGTGGATACAAAACTTAGAGCTGCATATTGCAGTCTTGTTCTAATCTGTTTCTTATTTCATATATATATATATATTGCATAAATAATGTCTTAGTTCTCTGTCTGCCATCATTGATCTACTGATTCTTGGAGACAGAGTAGTAGATTCAAATGTTTTTGAGCAATTGTGTCTGTTGAGTTGTTTTGTAATAATTTTATGCTTGGTGTTATCAGGTACTGTTGTTAATTCAGGTGCTGTTGTGTCAAGTCAAAAGTAGTCATTGCAGGGGGAGAAGGGCAGCTTCATTAGGAAAGAACTAATTGCTCTTCATTTAATTCTGTGCCTTTTGTTTGATCTCTCCTATAAAAGCTGATATGCTGAATATGGTTAAATGTTTATTAGAATTTAGCTAATAGGAAATTAAGCACTTCTAGATGTGCTACTCTATTGCTGTGTAATAATTCTGTTTTTCAGCTTTAACCATTCTTCAGTTTTTGCACACCATTGACATTCTGGTGCAGTGGTGAAACAAGCCATGGTTTTGGAGGCTGAGTAGGACTGTTGTCAGCTGGCTGGAATTCCCTGCTTGATGCAGGCCACAAATTCATATATCATTTGTGATAATTTGCTTGTAAGGATGAGCTTGTTCCTGCAATCCATTTAAACTTAAATCAGTGGTGCATATATCACATCTCCTGATGCAGATAATAATTGCCTCTAAAACTTGTCTCTTCTAGGTGATTCTTTTAACATAAAATATACTCCAAAATATAAATAAGTACTGAAAATTAGTTAAAATAAGATAAAATTGCCTTTTCAGAATTAGAAGTTACTAATTAATTTTTTCTGCTATTCTGTGCAGTACAACCTAAGTAAATTTCAGAGATCTGACTTGAGCTTGTGTGTAGTAACTTTCCTAGAGATACGAACTTGCTTCAGATGCAAAATTAACCTTTTTATTCCTTCCTCCCTGCAACAGGAATTAGGAACACAGTGGTGGCTAGAGGGAGACGTTTATCTTGCAGTTCATTCTAAGGATCATTAGATCTGGGGATCTGGCAGGGCTGTGTTGGAAACAAGATCTATATCCTCTGCAGTTCTGACTGAGAATGCCCTTGTTAAACCTGACAGTGATGTCTCCTGTTCATCTGAGGTACTTATCTGATCACACGTCAATGAACCTACTTTCCCATTCCTAGGGAAATAAAAAAGGATTATATATGCTTCTTAGAGTCTTGTTTTAACTCATTGAAGTTCTAGCAGTGTTAATGTGGGACAGTGTAGAGAACCTACCAACAGTTTGTCATTTATTCTTAGTCAACTCTCTTCATTGTACATGATTTTGTTTTGTTGAACTGTCTACAGTTGTTTTTCAGCTGCTCTTAACCCCTCTGGAGCTGATGCTTTGTTAGTGATACTGGAACTTGAGAGAAGACCCACCCAGCAGAGGAAGAGTGAAGTTACATTGAAGCAATGAATTTCACACCAACGTATTTGTTTTTACAAATGGCTTATACAAGTTGGTATTGATGATCTGTGAGCAGACAGCTCGGGAAGGCCCTGCTATAGTCAAAACAAAGTAGTGATTGCACAGTGCAGATTAACCCAGATGACACAGTACTGATGTGAAGGGCACGTGGACAGAGGATTTGTTGTACCAGATCTGGTAGCAGGTCTAGTTGATTTGTTTCTGAATGTTACAAGTTCCTTACACTTCCTAAGAAAGCATCCCCTCGCACTGCACTCATTCCCTTCATAGGATGCTGTATGGGAGGGGGGTGTTTGATTTCTATGTCGGTAGTTCCTGACCTTTTTCCTACTGTTATGAGTGTTGCTGCCTCCACACTGCTCCTTTTTGCTTGCTGTTTTGTCCCCTTCTCATACATCCCCAATACTATATTGCTTCCTTTTCCCCTACAGCACATCACGTTCCTTCTTTCAGGTATTGGCTCTGTTCCCTTACCTGGTCAAGGGGCCATCTCTTCATTCTCCTTGCACTCTCCTGAAGAACCTAAACTAATGAACTAGGTTGGATCCAGCTGATTGTCTTCCAGTTTGGCCCTGTGTGGAATAAGCAAAGGTTGACAGAATTTGATAGTCAGATCCCATGCTTGTTAGCATTTCCCATCCTATGTGTGAAGCAGCTAATTTAGAATTAATCTAGTTGATAACCACTATGTTTTATATTTGGAGTGTGCACAGATGTTATTATGAGTGTTACTTGCACAGTTAATTAATGAAATATCCTCAGTGTTTGTTATTTTTCTCATAAAGGCCATGGTACAGAAGAATTAGAGTTGATATTTTCAGAGCTAGACTCAGGATTTTTCAAATGCAGAAGAACCAAGAGCCCGAGAATCTGGGCTACCAGAATGTGTGTTATATATACATTGTCCCATGTTACTTTACACCTGACATAAAGCTGCTATCTAGTGCCAGTATACAGGAGAAGACTCCTGGGTTGGAATTCTCTTTGAAAACTCAGACCTGTGCATATGAAAGTGGTACATCAGAATGTTTCTCGTCACTAAGCCACAAGACAAAAGAATGATGGCAATATTTATTATGTCATTAGTGTGTGAAGAGGGAAGACTCATTGTAGAGGTAGAGTTTTCTCAATAAAAGTTCAGAGCTAAAGTGAGAACTTGCAGAGTTTGCATCTGTGTAAAGAGGACATGCAACTATAATGTAGAGTTGCAAAGGTAAGTCTCAGTAATGCACTGGATTGATTTTATGTATGGAGACCATCACGAGCAGACTTCTGTCTGCCTAAATCCTGAACATTTATAGGTAGGGCGTGTTCACCTACTTGTCATGCATTTCTGTTTTCATGCCTTGCATCCCACAAATCAGCTCTGAAAAGGAGCAGCTTTAGGACCTGTTAAATATTTTTGTAGACCTCATTAAATGTCAGACCAGCAAAACCTCATGAGTGTATTTCTTGTGGGAACTAAGCACCTGCAATACCTACATGTAAGATTTTGCAGGTTTGGGGTTGGAATAGTTATTGAATTAACATGCCATTTACAAGAATTAACTGTACTTCGTGTTTTGTGTTTTTCATCTGTGTATGTTTTCATACCAAATACCTGTTTTTTGGTAATTTGCTCAGTGGAACACTAATGTATCATGATTGCCTTATTAGCTAAATGTTTTTCTCCATTTGCCTGACACTCTGCTAACTAATCAAAGCAAAGCCCTGATGTTTGGAGTATTTGTGGTTTATTAACTTAAAAAAAATTAATGTCCATGTGGTTTGAGGATTGCATGGTTTAAAATTTTAAAAATAGATCCCAAACCTCGCATCAGTTTAAGTATCTGAATATTTTTAATTGGAAGTTTTAATTAAAAAATAAAAAGTCCTACAACACATAACAAGGAACACACTAATTTTTCCAGGTCTGGGGGTCTTGTGGGAACACATCCTGTGAATTATATCAATTAAAAGAAAGCTTACATCAAGCAGCATTAAAAAAATTATGAGACATGCTAAGTGCTACAGAGAAAACTTACTCTTTATAGCAGTGAGCCCCTCTCAGAAGAGCAGTGCACAAAGGTTGTGCATAGGTACATTTTCCTCCTTCGTGGCTTGCCCAGACCAGAAGCTGGAGAAGCATTATTACCAATATGTCAGTGTGTTGGAGTTAGGGCTCAGCACTCACAATGAGCATTTAATGAACTACTTTGATGCTTTAAGGATCCAGATTGCCAGAAGGATCACGTATTCATGGATACACATGCGGCACAGCTGTTACACTGACCTCCACAATCCTGAGGTTGCTGCCTTCTGAAAAGTTACATGTGCTGCTGCTTCAAACTATCACCTGCCCTATTAGAAATTCTCCTCAGCTTACCAGACTCCTTGTCGTGGGAGTAAAGGCTTTGATTTCATCCTTTTGCAAAATTTCCAAATGATAGATCATTGCTGCTTTTTGGTATGTGGTTGCTGTACTTGTGAGCCACCTTGTCTGTCAGGGTGCTGTAGGGGCTTCATATGGCCTTCTTAAAGGCAGGCTCCAGTCCACACATTTTAAAAGAAGCTGCCCAGCCACTTTGTGCTGGTCAAATTCATCCTTTTTTCCACATTAGTATTCTTTGTATTACTGTGCCACCTTAGACACAAAGTCACAGGGAGGATCACAAGGATATTGTACACCAATCTTTTTTGATACAGGGATACCACGCCTTCTATGGTAGTTCTTTAATTTGCCATGTATGGTCTGCTGACTTGTTCTGAGAAATATGTAACTTCTACAGGAAGACAGTTGCCATCTTGCACTGTTTCATGCTCACTTCATTTCATGTACTAGTACACAAGAAAATAACTTTTTTCCATTCCAAAGTCTCAGTGATCAATTTAAACTTTCTCATCTCTTCTGTAATCAGTAGCTGTTATAATTTGATCTGTGTGGTTCATTTCTATTTAGATTCTTTTTAAATTTCTATTTAGATTTTCAGGCAAGCTCCCTGGACTGTAACACTGCAGAACAAAGATTGCACATGATAGCTCTGTGTGACTTGAAACTTTATTCTTTTATTTTTCTTCTCTGTGAACTCAGAGATGCCTGATTAGCATCAAGTAGTGGCACCAATAAAAAGTCAACTTGCAGTCAAGCTTTAGAGAAAACTGTGTACATGTTGCCTACTTTTGAGAGATCTGAAATATAGGATATATTGGTGACTATCTTTTTTGCATACAAATGCAAACAGTGATTAATGACTACTAATTAATCATTAATCACTGTATTATCCTAGGCCCTGAGAGAACACACCAGGGTATCAATATTCTTGTTCCAATTAGTATTTCTACTAGCAGTAGCTAGTAATGCTTGTAAATGACCATATAAAAAAATAACTTTCATCCACAGAAAGGAACTGTGCAGACGTTTACCCTCCCCACAAAATCACCAGTCTAGCACAAAAAGTGGGATAGGAGAGTTCGCAACATGGGATATCCTCGTCATCATTAAATAAGATCCCCTGCAGGTAATGTGGCCTCTGTTGAAAAGAACATTCCTTAGTTTAGTTCTAAACACACTTGAATTTCATTTATTTTGAGAGGCCCTTTGAGAACAGACTGTAAATTCAGGTGCATGTCTTTATTGATATTTTAAAGAGAACTAGTCAATCTTTTGTTAGAGACAATCTCTGGAGGCAGGAAAGAAAGCAGTTGCTGTGCTAATTTCAGTAAGCTGACATTTCAAATTCTGCCAAGTTCCTTGGTTAAAAAGTGTTTTATTGCATTAATTAAATGGCTTGTTGGAGATGCCACATTGCTGGATACCACTTTAGGTAACAACTAATAATGAAGTGAACGAAGGAAAGCCATGGAGAAGGGGAAATTTCCTGAAAAGGAGGGAAGAAGAAACACTTTATACATTGTTGGGGAAGAAAGTAGGGCTTTTCTTTTGTAAATATCTGCCTATAATCCATTTCCAAATGAGCTGAGGATTTTTCTGCTGTTCACTCAATGTGAAATTAAAAGTAAACCAGCAATAAAGAGAATGAAAGAAGCTCTTTTTTCAAGTTCCCAGTAATAAAGAAAACAAACTGGCGGCCGAAGTTGTAGGCTGGGACTTCCATTTTTCTCCATTAGTATTGGGGTTTTCTAGATACTTTATATGCCAGACAGTGCTAAATTATCTCCTCTTACCTAGGAGGATTAAAAATTGTAGACATGGAGTTGAAATATGCAAAATTAGCACATGTGCTTGCTTTATCTCTGTAACCCCCTGAAAGAATATAAGATTGATCCACTGTAATTTCTGCTTTGCTTGAAGAGAGCGTGCTCCAACCAGCTTCATTTGCTCCTTAAACTTCATTGTGACTCCTTCAACAGGGGACACAGGTCTTTAAACTACAATTTCCTCAAAATAATGTGTTAGGGAAGGATTTAAGTAGCTACCTCTTGATTACTATAGGGGAGGGGGAAATTGGTTTAAAAAGAATACCTTTGCAGAACAGAGCTAATTTTACCTGGAGTGCAGATGTTACCACTCCTGTACTTCTGTGGAGGGAGAAATAATCCTCAGGCACAATGGGAAGGAAGCAGAGCTGCAGTATCTTAGCCTGAAGTGTGACCAAGAGAAATGAAGCACAATGAAAGCGTTAAGTGCAATCAAAGGCCAGTGGTCTTGAGCACAGTTGGAATACCCAGGTCGCTCTCACAGAACTGTATCTACCTCATTTAATACATGGACCAGCCAATCCATTTACCTCCTGCTTTGTAGCTTTTGGAGTACAATCTCAGCATTAGAGCAGCTGCTTGTTCCCCACATGTTTTGACTTCTTCCTAGCATTAAGGCTTTTTTTTTGTGGTAATTGCTGTGAAACCTTTGTGGTGTTACAGACTAATGTACCACAGCAAAGAGCTGGATTTGGAATAGAGTTTGAACCCAGGTGGTTTCTGCAGCAGAGCTCAGCACTAAGCATCGGTGTTAGCAATACACATCTGTAAAAGACATTGTCCCAAGATACATCACATGTTTGTTTCTGTTCAGCAAACGGATAATATGGTCTTCTAGAAAGCAACCCGTTATATTGGCATAATAGCAGTCTGATGTTAAATCAGTCTGAGCTCTTTTAAATATATTTATTTGATATTCTTGTTTAGTATTATGCCACTTGTAAAGCTTAAAGAAATTGCTGCCTTTTAGTGGTCACTTATAAAGAAAACTACATCCCAGTAATGAATGCATTATGTAAGCAGTTTATGTGTATTAATGTCAGACTCTGACCTGAAGTATGGAAACACTAATCCACATCTTTAGTTTTGCCTTGTAAAATGATTCTCTGGGTGGAATCAGGCTCAAGTTAAGGACTGACTTGTAACCTATGTGTGATGCACTAAATAATTTTGTATGATAAGGCTGTGCATTTTTTGAAAAAAGTAGTCATGTCCTGAGTTTCCTGTCTAAGCATATGAAAGGAGAAGGGATGGCAAGTCTACTTTCATCACTTCAGCTAGGAGCATGTTGAGTGGAAACACATGAACTAACTACACCTTTTACTTCAGTGTTACTAAAGGGCAAAGTCCAGCGCTGTAACTTCTGAAGCAGAAATTATTTGCACCCTGTTCGAAGAATATCTGATACTTGTTTTCCCAAATGGGCCTTCCAGGGCTTCACCAGGCTGTTCATGTTTACAAGGAGTTTGCCAGTCCTAGAGTCCTCCTGGCCTGCTATAAGGTAGTCAGTACCTAATTTAAAAGGAAAAAAAAAAGAAGATGGTCTGATGTTCATGAGGAATTGTCACCACTGTTTATAGGGGAAGAAAAACACCTGGTGAGCATTTTGTCCTTACCAGGATTGAGAATGGGACATGTGCAACCCCTGTTGGTCCAGGATTCTGGGTAAATGCTTCTGTTGCTCCGAGCAATTTTCACTTTGCCTGCTTTCAGGACCTTCTTCACTTTCACAACAACTTCTGCATGGGTCCCTTTGTCATGAGCAGAGAGGATTCTTGCTTTTATCACTGTCCAGATAGAGATCAACAATGAATTTCTAAATTTTGGTTTATGCTGCTAAAAGTTAGAATTTTAACACCTTGAAAGAAGATATGAAAAAAAAAACACCCAAAAGTGCAGTTGTACAGAAAGTGCAATGCTTCTCCATTTCACTTGTGGTTCTTATAGATAAATTTGGAGAAGAAAAACTAGATTTTTCTTTTGAAGTAGATAACTCATCCTTTCACCATGTTATTTAGCAGCTATTTTTAATGGGCTGATGTCAAACACTTGGAAATCATAGGAAAGGACTTGTATGTATACATAAGTAAGGGTGAAAAACCCAGATCAGCAGCTACCAGTCTGATTTTATGTGCACTGATTGTATGTTCCAGTTTGAAAACTTGTTGAGCTTTAACACTGGCCTCTCAAAAAGTTTGTCCTGTGGGAAGGGAATGCCTACTCTACAGGAAGGAAGTCAGGAAGTTTCCCATCAGACTGCTGGCATGTCACATGGCTAAAATTCCATGATTGCACAACAAACCAAAAAAGACATTCTTGTTTTGTGGTCCAACATGTGGTTGCCGTGACAAATTTCTGTTCCTTTTAATTAATAGGATCCCGTCACTTTTTGGCATGGCAGCCCCATCTAGATCAGCCCCACAAGCAGGCTTTGTTGTGTCATGGCACAAGCACATAACACCTGCGGATCTCAGAGCTTTCCTTTTTTGCTTCTTGTGATGACATGAACCAGGTGCTCATAAACAACAGTATTAAATACATTCTTGGTAAATGAGCATGGCCATTTGAAGCTGCATAATGAGTGCAAAAACAATGGCAGTTCAGATGTGAGATTTTTATCATCCAGAATTGATGTAGAGGCCAATCATTCCACTGAGCACCTCTCCTGCTGTAGAGGGAAGCTGACTGCATGGGAAGGAGACAGCATGGAGCCATGCACGAGAAATGCTTTTCAGTTCTGATCAGAAGTTGGACATGTCACTAGACAAAAAAGGCAGAAGAAATCCTACCTCTCATATCATGACTTAACCAATCCTGTTGTTTTTCTTAACTGTTGGCTAACATGCACAGAGAGAATACTGTGAAATTATCATACCTTGAGGGCATGATACCCACTTACCATAGGCATATTTCATTTGGCAGAAGTCAGCGACGCTCCCAAGCACCTTTTCTTTGCACACACACTTTTCTAGTGGGGAAACAACAGAACACAAAAGGTTGGAGAAGAGCCAAGAGAGAGAGAAAAGAAGAGCAAATGATCCTCAGTTATAAAGTTAGGTTTCTGTAGCTCCCATAATCTGTATGGACCTTAAGAGGAAGTTTGAGAGTGAGCTCAGTTATTTGCAAATGTGTTTCTTGTTATATGATACAATAATTATTCTGAAGTCTTATCAGTACTGTCAGGTAAAATGCAGCTGCATGAGGTCTATTTTACAGTTAATAAACTGATCCTGATGCAGAGATTTGTAAGAATCAGATCCAAATGTAAATCACGTAAGCAATGATACCTTTGTCTGATCCCATGACCTAAGTAATGCTCATCCCTTCTGGATGAAGGCAATATCTGTCTCAGAAGACTCAAGCCATGCAGTAAGTGATGTTACCTCTGGGTCTTACCAAGCCGCTGCTGTTGGTAAATGCTGATCTTTACAGGGCAGGCAAAACTGAGAACTGTTCAAGTATTAATGGTGCCACCTCATTCCTGCTTTGTAATATGAGCTGGATACACAATGCTTTACTTTCTCTCCTGAGCTGTTGTGCCACAAGGAATATCTTACTCTTAAAATCACTGGCGTTCCACGCCAGAGGTTGTACATTTTCAGTGGTAGGTGACACGAGCTTTTTACAAGGAGCATTTGAAGTTCTGAACAGGAACCAAATGCTTGAGAAGGAGCTGTGTAAAATCATAAGCATTATGACTATAATTGTGACAACAAAAGGAGAGTATTTTTTCCGCACAATGTTATTCATGACTTACCAGTTTCTAAAACCAAAGTTGGATGCTGCAGTTAGTTTGGAAAATAACAATGCAAGTGTGATGAGAGCCTACAAATCGGATTTGTGTAGGTTGCCAGCAGATGGAGGACAGACAAGCTGGAGATGAGTGGATGAGTTTGAGTCAGGATAGAGAAAGAACTGGCACTGAGTGAAGTCAGTAAATGTTCCCAGAGTCTGGGCTGTACCTGGGTGCCTCAGTGCAGAAAACCCCTGCTCGTGGTCATTCCATTTCCACTCCTCTTCGCTCTCGTTGGTTGGTGTTTGGACAAGGTCAGGGATTCGTCCCCCAATGGGGATGTTAAAGAACGGCTCGCTGTCATAGCTGGGGGACACATAAAACAGAAGCATTGGTTAGAACACATGGGTGGGAAGCAGGTGTTTGCAGCACGCAGCCATGTTCGGACAGATGAGCATGCTTTCCTCAGACTTGGAGCACAAATAAGAGCAAGACTTCCTGCCAGATAGAGATCACAAGATCACTTTTATTTAGGCCTTACCACTGCTGACTTAGCATTTTTAAAATACCTATAAAGCATGCCTTTTTTACCTTTTGTTTGTTTGTTTTTAGAGAATTATGTAACTCAAAGTTAGTAACCACTTGATGTCACAAGGACCTGAGAACAGCTGTAGGACCCGTAGAACTGCAGTGGCTCAGCAAATCACAGGATTTCTGTACTGATTAATCCCCATCTGGGGTACAAGATGCCTGCCCTCTAGAAACAAAATGGAGACTTTGTCATTCATTTTACCCTCGACACAGATGAGAGGGCAAGCTCTTCAGACTTTTCCATCTATTTCCAAGGCAAACAGGTGTACTTAAAGATGGTATACATATCATACCATTCTGTCAGTCATGGAATTGCATATTATTACTGCAAAGAGTCATGATTTCAAGATTGCTTTGGATAATACACTGGTCTTAAAAGTGTGCCAGACACCAAATGTCATCTAAGAAACCTTTTATGATTTACAGCCACCTTTTCAAATGATCTTGTACCCTCCAAACAAATACTGCTGCAGGATTTGTTAGTCTTTGCTTCATTTCAGAGAGAACCCAAAGGAGCGTTTCTTCACCTGTTGAGGCAGCGTCCAGTGTGCTGGTCGCAGTCTCTGGCGCAGTCACAGGGCCGACAGCCGTTCTCTCCGAAGCCCCAGTAGCCCACGAGGCACCTGTCACAGTTGGGACCCGCCACACCTGGTTTGCAGTAGCAGAATCCCGTCCGGGGGTGGCACCTCCAGCTGCTGCTGAACGTTGCGTTGGCCGAACCCATCGGCTGACAGGCACAGGCTGTGGAGACAGGGCAGGAGGCGAGTCACACCGGGTGCCAGGGGGTCGTCTGGTTAAGTGGCATTTCTGCAAGGCTGATACACTTGTACTCTCTTCCTTACGCTCAGTGGATTTAACAGAACTGTAAATATTGCATTTCAGCCTACATTTGCAATATTGTTTTTGCTTCTTTTTAACTCGTTAAACACAGCAAAACAAGTACAACCGGGAGCATTTATGTGGGAAAAGTCAGCTCTTCTCTGCTACGCAAACCTGGACCATACAGGGTTTTGAAGGGGTACCAGGCAGACTCCCTTGTGTGTTTATTTTTAAAGGGGCTTGTAGGTCATTCACTTTTAAAGTGTTTTGCAAAAAGAGTCACTAACATAGACAAGGTAAAAAAATTATAGGTATTGCCTACATCACCTTTCCTGTAAACACAGAGGTCACAGAACTACGGTTTCCTCTGGGGTAGATGCAGCTTATACAGGTGGTTCAGATGACCTGAAACATATTTTTAATTTCTGCCTCCAAAGAGTGCACAAATTTCCTTCAGTGCAAGTTTTAAGGGACGCATCTTACCCTGCAGTACTATAGGTGTGTAAGGAAGCTGATGAATTTTTTTATTTTTTTTTTTACAAACACATGAACAGATTTTTTACAAGGAAAGCAAACAGAGAAGACCTCTAAACTGGCTAGACATATTTTACATGTAGCTGAGGATGAGCAAAAAAGAGGAAACCTCCCCACAGATCTTTCTAACACTGTTGCCAGTTTGGCACCAGCCTGGCAACTCAAGACAACTTGGCAGTAAAACAGATAGTTACAGCTCCTGTGGGCAACTCTGCTCCACAGACAATAAATTGTCGTTATCCCACACCATTAGTACATGCCAGATGTGGCAGCATCAGGGAGTGTTACACAGACAGTGGTGCAAAGCCAGCACAGTTGACTCCTCAGCGGAAGCTGAGACGGTCAAGCCTAGTGCCAAGAGCTCTGCAGAGGTTAAATACAAGCAATAAACAAACCCACTCATTTCTGGTATTCAAACAAGTTTGATTAAAATGACAATGGAGCTGAACTCCAGGCCTTCATATTTCAGATCTTTTTCGTATTAACAAAGCCGCATGCCCTGGCTGTTGCTTGTAGCACAGACTGAAAAGGTAACATATCACTACTTCATCCATCTGGAAGAGGGCAGAAATAAAAACCTTGTGGCTAAGACCCGCTTTAACAGAGATTTCCAGTTAAATGTTGGACACCCAACCTGTTTACATAGCTTGGATCACGGGACAGCGTTTTGGATACTTATCTGAACCAAACATGATCTCCAAAGCTTTTGAAGATTTCCCATCATGGCTTTTGATCAAACTACTTTTCTTCATGATCTCACAGATAAGAGACCAAATGAACACTCTGATTCCACACATGATTTTCTGAGGGGAAGGGGCTAGTGTGACTATAATGAGTTGAAAGTTTAGCAGGGACAGAATTCACTTTCATCTGCAACCTCATATTTGATACTTAAGAAAATATCTTTTGAAAATTATACAAGAAAGAGGGTGAACGATTTTGTATTTCTCTTATGACCTGCTTACCATGCAGTTATTTTTTCCCCCATGCCCTGTGTTCTTTATGCAAATAACTTTAATAATATTATTACACTGCTGTAGACAGATCTTGGGCTGTTGTTTTCAGGGGACACTGCCACAATAGCCTAAGGACAGAAGATAAGCGTGCTGTCATGGGCAGTGTGCTCAGCACAATGAGCTGGTTGGCGGACGGCAGCAGCTCGCCTGTTTGCCACAAAGCAGTCCTGACTTCGGGAGCAAACCCAGGGCTTGTGCTGTCAGTTCTGGAGAGCAGGTGTAACACTGAAGTGCTCATTAGCACTGACAGTTTCAAAGGCAAGTTATTATTTTTTGCCCCTAAACTCGATTTTGGGGGTTTTTTTGGTTGCCCTGATTTTTGCAGGGCCGACTACATCACCCTAGAAAAAGAGACATTCAGTTTGTCAGTCACTGAAAAAAAATGAATGTCATAGATTTGGGGATAAAGAGGGGAAACACACCTTTCCTCTACTGCAGATAGGTCTGAGTCACAAGGATTAAGAGGTTGCCAACATCTGGGTTGGCTCGAATTCAGGTTTGTTTTCACTGTAATATCTCTACATGTAGCATCTACCTGTGGAGTTTTCACCTAAAACATCTTGTATTTCTTAAACTTCTGGGTCTTTATCCCCATCTTATTTCCAGTTTTCATGTTTAATCAGTTAGAGTCACATAACAGATGGGTAAATCATTTACATCATTAGACTACCTATCCCCAACTGAGGCTGGATCCTGGTTCGGGAAGACGAGACTGTCTCCCATCCTATCCCTGAGGGAAAATATTACAACACAGAGACTGACAGCATTGGTGAAAACTGATGAGGAGGTCGGAAAAAAAGGGCCTTTTTTTATTTTGAGGCTACAGCTCAGAAAACCTTATGTTCCCGTACGAATTGTGGGGCATATTCCCCACTTAGAAACTGGGACAACTTCTGGTGGATCAGAAAGCTGAATCAATACATGTACAACACTTTCAGATGAGTTATACAAGTGGCTTGCAAACGCTTTACTCAGTCTGTGTTTATTTAGCATTTCAGCTTGGGTGGGTACATTGTCTGGCTTCCAGAGTATTACGGCCAAAATCCCAGTTGTGCATCTAAGGTAACTCCTAAAATAAGAGCCCACATGTCACATGCTGAAAGGGCAGCTGTGGATGACTGGGTTTTATCTGCTTAACACTACCACGGATTTGCAAATAAACCTCACAATTAAAGAAACATAAAAGCAAGTTGCCAAAACCTCACCCTTTTACATTTTCTAATATTTGATGGCACTTTTCCTGCTGATTTTTGCTTCTTTTCTCTTGGCAAACCCTGGTTTTCTCTCCATCCGCCTCCCTGTCTAACAAAACACCAGCCGACGTGACAATGGCCTTGTTTGTCAAAGGCATCATCAATTATGTTAGGGACGGTGTGCAGACAGTTCTGGCTCAGAGTTGGCTGGTTTATTTAGGTTCTCCCCTTGACAGTAGTGTAATGAAAAATTTAGAATTGTACTTTTAGAATTGGCTGTTGGTCACAAAGTATCACAAAGCATCCTCTTGTCTTTTAGTCTCACTCCCATACTAAGTTTGTTTTGTCAAAAAGTACTGTAAAAAAGGGAGGAGACAAGAAATAATGAAAAATGAATAATTCATACAGCAGCCTCCACTCAAGTCCTCAATAAATCTGTCTGCCCTCAGCACAGCTGTCTTCTCCATTTAATTAGACTCAGATGTAAAATATAATTTTGGTTGTAACAATATGGTCCCAACTTACAGGAAAACAGCAGGTGCTCAAGTAATTCAATGGCCTTTAAGGTATCTTGCCTTAAACTTTGTCTAATAATAATGCATAAGGTATGAGCAAACACTGGCTATTTGATAAAAAAAAACAGGCAAAATGAAAAAAAAAAAATCAAGCAAAGCCTTTTGAATCTGAAATATATACATGTGCATCTTCAGAGCATTTTTAGACAATTTTTAAAGCAAGTCAGGTGTGAGGATTGATTCTGCCAATGTTCTTTCTTAAATGAAGGAAATAAGATAGACAGCTCTGTGTGTGGTCAGGGCTGATTAAGACAGACTTTGAACCAAGATGTGATGGGGCCTTTGTGATATTGGAATTAAAAGTTCACTCCTTCCACTCAGAAGTAAAGGATGAGAAGCAGAGCCTTTCAGACCATGTGTGCGTGCATGTGCATCTGTGCACATTTTAATTTTCACCCCTTGTTCTCCAAGTAAAAAAGCTTGTTTTCCTGGAGACCCTTTTAAATAGGTCTACATGCCTGCATTATTTTTTAAGCTAAGCAAAGGGTGAGTACAAAAGATGGTGCCATTTCAGGATCCCTTAAGCCTCAGAATAAGCCACAGGAAAGAGGCAAGGATACAGCAGCTTTGCTAACCATTGGTTAGGAAACGATTAGGCTTCTGAGTCAAAGCTTCCATACGAGTCTATATCCAAACTGCTTAATCCTGTGTTGTCACCCCCAATAATAGGCAGGTGTGTGCCTTGCTCTGGGGCTCTTTTCATGCCTTTCTTTTTCTTTTTTTAATATAGATCTAAGCAGTGTCAAAACAAGGCTCTGCACATGACCCAGCTCTCATTCATCTCAGCTGCTAGGAATAGGAGAAGCAAAGGGATCAGAGGCAGGCCACCTCTACAGACAAAAAGGGGTATCAGAGTCACATTTACATATCAAATTTCAACAGATCTTTTTTTTTTTTCCAAGGGAATGTCTTTGCAGTCTCACATTGGAGGGTCAGCTAAGGGTGGTTTAGATAGTGCCGGGAGATCCAATTGTTATACATCTTTTTTTTTTTTTTTTTTTTTTTTTTTTTTAATTTTAAAGAGAATTGTTTTTTTTTTTTTTTATNTTTTTTTTTTTTTTTTCCTAGCAGATTAAGAGAGAATGCTGTTCATTATTATGACTAATGCTTAAAGACTCTTTCTGGGCCTGGGCAGTGTCCTGTTAACTTTCTGGGAGCCTGAGGGGGATGTCACAGCTGAACCTAGACTTTGCTCTGGATGGCAGAGCACTCTTCAAGCGTGCTTTCTCAAAGGGATTAGCACAGCATTTCATTCAGCTTTTTCATCAGATTTCCTTTTCCAGCTTAGTATCTACTGTACACAAGGGTCAAGTTTGATCTCCCATTGAGGGGTTTTTTTCCCCTCCAAATTCAAAATGGGAAGCTGAGCACCAGGTTGCTCTCACTAAAACCACCCATTCAGTCTGCTGTTTGCAGTTTATTACTGCTTTTCAACACTTGCTCAGTGGGTGGGTTTTCCATTTGGTGTTGTAGTCTGGGTCTGTTTGCGTGATTTTCTCAAAGTGGGATGATGCCTTGGAATTGGTACATTTAAATCCTAAAAACATTCTAATCCAGAAGTGGCAACTCTTCAGTTAATAATCAGCAGGCTGAAGTATGAGAAAAATGTACCTGGTGGTCTGATTGTTTAATTTCTTATGTGTTAGCAGTGCTCAAAACTCTTTTTTTACTGAGTAACCAAAGTTGTTTTTTAGGGCCACACAACCTGAACAACTTAGACCAAACCAGACTAGGTTTATTAGCAATGCAAGTTTTGCAACGTAAAGGATAGAGAAGAGGGTCTCTCTCCTACATCCTGCATGAGGCTTTTCAGTTTAATGCCAGCTCTAAGCATTTGGAGATGATGATGGTCCTGGAGGTGAAACCTTCCCTCTGTCACACTGAACCTGTTCTAACCAAAACAACTCTGCCTGTCTCCATGGGTGTTTCTGGTTTTGCTGTCACATAATAACCAAAGTAGTCGAAACGTTCCCTGAAAATTCTCTGTAGAAGTACAGCTTAACACAAAGTTCACACTGACACACTGCCTGCAAGGCACATGGGGCAGTGTTTGGGGGTCAGGACTCCCATCATACAAAATACTACTGTATTAAGCTAATTTGTTGAGTCTTATTGTGGGAATTCTCTTCTTCACCTTAAACAAAAGGGAAAGGGCACAGATTAAGCATCTCCCTCACAGGTTTCTCTTAACTCTGTAGTTATATCTAGGGTACCTTCTATTCTCACAGAGGTGCACACTGACAGTCTCTGGAGTGAACCACAGTGCCCTTTGCTTTTATGTTGATATGGCAAGAGTGCCTTTACACAGCTGGGAAAGGTCCCGTTGACTTGAGTTGTGCACAGATAGGGTGATGCTTAGCTCTGCAATAATGCTGAATCAAACTATTTAGATGCATCTCAAGCAACAGAAACTTCAGTGCAGGCTAGTGATCCAGAGTACCTCTTAAGTCAAGGAAATAGATGTGCTTTAGAGGGCAATTCAGTTCATTTATCTCAGACATCTACCTCAGACTCCCCAGAGGTCCCCCTGTTTCTCCACTGACAGTACAGTGAGCCTAGAAAAGACTTATAACTTTCAGGTGACTAAAGCAGGATGGCAGCTATCTAGGCATGAACATGCAAGTCAGAGTGGAGACAATTGTATTTGGGGGCCTTCTGCTGGCAGCAGCGTGTTCCCAGGTGAAAAGAACATTATTGTGCTTGACTGGCATGACAGGAATAAAGCTCTTTCAACAAGGTAAATTTCTGAACAGTTTTTCTTTTGCTATGCAGAGTACTGGCAGGGGGTACTGAGAGACCTGTAACCAGAGCAGACAAAAGAGGCAGAGGTAGAGTCAAGGTCTGATTTCATCCAGGCAGGCTGCTCTAGGGTTTCCACACAGATAGGCTGTATTTTCAAACAAAGTTTTTCCCTCTTCGCTGCTCTCCAGTGCTCCTTGACTGTAACAGTTATCTGGTATTACACATGATGCTGGTTACTGCACTGTCACCCTGCTGCTCGACACAAGAGTTCATACGCAGATTCTTTCAGGTACTAGGAGGTTGAAAGCTAATCTTCTGGCACAACGATTTGTTCTCATTACAATATTTCCCTGTAGCAAATGTGCTCAGGGTAGAAACAGGACTAGAAAGGGGCCACCACAGAACACTGAGGGATACGGCGTGAGTCAGATAAGCTCACCCTCAGCCCCGTCTGCTGATCAGTGTTCTGTGATGAGCATCGTGAAATTGAAAAGAAAGGGTTGTGTGGAAGCAGTCTGGGCTGTCACCAAGTTCCATCAGGAGGAATGCAAAAGAGCAGAAGCATTGGATATGTGGGGCACAGAAAGTTTAATCAATATCACAAACCACACAGTCCTAGGCAGAGGAGTGTTTGTAACCCGAATGGTAAAGAGGAATCACATTGAAGAATATTTGAAGGGTGAGGAAAGCTTTAAAAGCTCATGATGTCAGTGGGCATGAGGTTAGATGGCAGAGGATGAAATTCTCTGTGCTAGCAGCTGATGTCTGAGCTATGAGGAAGGAATACTATCCAAAGGGAAGAAAGAAGTTATATTATTGGAAGTAGCAAACTCCCAAATAGATGCCAGATGGAATCAGATGTGTGAAGCCTGGCAGGATATTCAGGAAATGTTTACACTAAGTAAGGGAGATTTGGGCTGTTTTCCAGAATGGCTGGGTGCAAACTGCCGTGATCCAGAGGTTGTACACCCTCTGTGTGCAACCATTAGTGCCTCTGTGCCAGTCACTTCCTAACACATTCTGCTGAAGTGTTAATGATGCAATTAATTTGGGCAGATCACACCATAATACAGCTGTGGAATCCAGAGATAAGTCTAACTGAGCTCTCATGGTTTTGTTTCCAAGTTAATATGCATGGTCCTGTGCTTCCTGCATCTATTATGGTATATATTTATGTGTACTGATGTTACACAGTCAAATGGAATTTAACAATACCTTGCACATAGGCACACACAGTCTTGAGAGATGCAGAAAAAAACCTCTGGTAAATACAATGTGCCTCAAGAAAAGGGGAACCATATTAATTTAAACCCAAACACAAGAATGTACCTTTCCCCAGAAGGCAATGCATTATCACAAAATAATGTGTGATACCAGGAGGAGAAATACACACACACACAAAAAATCAGGATTATTATCTTTGACCAAAAAACTGTAGGTTAGGAAAAGAACACAAAGAAAAATAATAATACTCATGAGTTACCTCTATGGGAGCTATTTATTCTATAGAAATTGTTGGTTTCATTCTTTTAAAGGTTCTCACAACATTCATTTTTCTTCACCACACGTAACATGGTCACTTACGTTTGCAGACCTCTGCAGAGGACATGGGTTTGCCCCTGTCTCGGTAATACCCTGGTTTGCACCTTTGGCACCGATGTCCCTCTGTGTTGTGCTTGCAGTTGTCACAGACTCCCCCACTGCGCTTTCCTGACGCCAACCAAACACTCAGGTCAAAATGGCAGCTCTCGGCGTGGTTGTGGCAGCGACACTCTGGTGGGGACAGGAGAATATCCTTCGAGTTTATATAACAGACACAGCAATACTGGTCCAATGGTATCATTTTCCAAACCAATCTGATGGTATCTTAAACCCTGCTAGAACCTGAAACGTGAGGGGGCATAGCTGCATGAAAACTAAATTTCTGGCTTGTAAATTCCACTTCCCAATAGCCCAGTGGGTCAGCTGCAGAAACACAACGTGCATACTGAAGCTCTCCATCAATGACCAGCAATTTATCCCCAGTTTATGTAATTGCACCATTAGTGTAAATCGACAGAAGTCTTTGTTAGGGAGCTTTGCCTGCTGGCGTGGTGAGTGCTCATCCTGAAAGCCTGGATCAGTACCCTTCCTTCCACTTACTTCTGCATTCATTTGGGGCCCCTGTTTTTCCATCTCCTGGCTTCCAAGGCTGATCATTGTACAGGGGAGCACATTTCTCACAGTGGTCTCCTGCCGTGTTGTGCCTGCACACACACTTCCCATGGACCTGTCAGGGAAAAGAGAATACAGTCAAATAGCTACAAGCAAGAACATGGTGTAGCCCCCAGTGTCCTCTTGAGGAGGTGGGACTTCTGCACAACTCTCACACAGCTGCCCAGCTCTCTCCAGAGACCCACAGAGCCTTGAGCTTAAACATGTAGCCTTATCTCTTTTAATTTCGTTTTTAATCATGGAAATACTCCATTATATGTCAGATTTTTGAATCAGGTATTCACACCAGAAACCTGATCTTGGAAACTGAGCTAGTCCAGACTTCAAACAGAAAGTTGCTGTTGAAACTGGTTCTGTGGCCAAGTAATTTCACACACCAGGAGTATAACAGCCAGTTCCACTATACACTGTAATTCAGTGCATGGGATTCTGTAGTATTGAGCCACATTCAAGAAGGGCCTTACAGGAGTGTTTTTATGTTATTGTTTGGGTTTGTTGGGTTGGGGTTTCTTTAATAAAGAAACAGGATTCCAATATCTGTTTGCAATGCTTCAGAGGAAGGATTTCCCAGATAAATTATTTGAGGAAATACCCAGTATAGGGAGTGGTAGAAAGGCAAAGGTGGTACCATATAGTATGTTCTACTCTTACCAGAAGAGAAGCTACTAATTAGCAGTATGTATCTCACATGCAAGGAGACGCTTGTACTAGAGCAGGAAATGCACAGAAACCAGAGTCTAGACCTCCATGGGCTGTTGAGGATGCTGAGCTCTGTAAGCACCAGCACAGCTCTGGCCCACTGCACATTACACGAAAAACAGAGGCTGAAATTTCATTTTGACTGGGTGTGAATTGACTCTAATCCTTTAATCTCACAAGTAATCTGAGTTACAGTTTTCCACAGTCTTTCCTGCAAGTCAGACTCTCCCTCTGCAGTCCCTCCTTCCCCATCTGACAGAACAGGTAGCTTGGAATCTGGAGAGAAGCACTCAAAAAAGCAGTTGCATGAACGTGCTCCCCTGCCCCCAGACTCATGTGCCTGCAGCAATTTGCTCTCCGCTCCCCTGGTTTCTAATCCTCCCAGAGCAGAAATGTGATGTAGCAAGCAGAGGGATAGGCTGCAGCTGATGCCATCGCCCCTCCATGGCCAGCTGGCAGGTTTGCTGCCTCCTCACGGAACACTGAGCACAGACTTCAGGGTGTGCGTTTGTCTGTCAGAACTCAGCACCGGCAAACCTCAGGGGGATACAGCGTGTAGCACACTACGTGATGCCTCTCCAGACCTTTGCACAAGAAAGTCATCCACTTTCAAAGCACTAAACAGCGTGACAAATCACAGAGACAAAGGCAAAAATACTAATAAGCAACAGTGTTGTGCTTGCCCCTGTTTGGGTTTGGTATTTTGGGCTTAAAGTTCTCCCTTGTGGACACAGGGACTGCTTTGCAGAAGCCAGAGAACAGAGGAAAGGGCCAGGAGTGAGAAAAGAAAGTGAGCCTGACCCAGAATCATAGATTTTAACTTCCCCAAACTTCAGACTCCATCTGGCCTTTGGACCTCATTCCAAAATGGGTCAGAACAAGATCTTGGATCCATCCACTTATTAGCAAAGTGCTTCTTGAAATGTATTTCAATGCAAAAATCTGTAAGTCAGGCCACTCATTTTTTGAAGAAACATATACAAAAACTCTACATTCACTACTTAAAAAAAAAAAAGGCACATGAAAAATGCTGAGATTGTACAGCTGGGAAATGGCATAATTAAACTGAGCAATCCTGTTATAGCCTTGAATGACGTGATCAAATATTCATTATTCTACAGGACCCTGCACTTACAGTGCACTGCACAGATGACGTGAACACTCACGAACAATTATTCATATAATAAACAGGAAAATTCAGAGAGAACGGAAAAGTCTTGTTTTTCTTTGGAAAGTAGATGTGTTAGTTTGTTCATTGCCCACAAGCTTGTTGTGAACTGTAGTTTGTGTCATGTTGTGAGTAGGACAGAGGCATAGAGGAAGCTTCCTGCCTGTGATTCCTCCTATGGAACCATTTAACCAAATGTGTGTGGAAGGAAGACTGACTTAAACAAAAAGGTTGAAAAGCCAAGCAGCTGACAGGAGAGCCACTGAGCAGGCAAAAGGAAGCAGGGGAGCTGGCATGGAACTTCTTTTAGACAGCGATCTCATAGACAGCATTTACAGGTGGAACAGATAAGGAACAGAGCACAACATGAGGGGGGAATGAATTACAGAAAGAATTTGCATAGGAGAAGAGAGCAAAGAAACAGCTCACATAGAACACACAAGAAAAGGTGATCAGTGGATGCAAGTGGCCACTGCAGAAAATTGGTTAATGCAGGAGGAACTGAGCAGTGGAAGAGACCTTGTTACATTAAAGCGCGAGGTGAAATAAGGGTAGGTGAGGTGATTGCGAATAAGACAAAACAATTTGTTCTGTTAGAGAGGAAGAGATAGCAGAGGCAGCCAGAGACTAAAGTCCAGGAAGGAACAAAAATGAAGTACAGGAAACCGTCAGATAATATAGGAAATGAGATATCTACTTAGGAAAGGGAGAATGTGAGAGTCACACTCAATGCCAGAATGAAGAGGGCAGGCATGTCCCTGACTTGTTATTCACTGCTGAAATAAGGCCGCATTTCTCTCACAAAAAAAAACCTAGAAAATTTTGTTCTCTACCAAATGCAAGACCTCAGGATGCACAGAATCTCACTGAAACATAAGGATTACCGTACCAAGGTAATAAAATTATCAGAGAAGTACAGATTCAGGGAGACTACACTGATTTTTCTACACCCTAAAAACCAGGGTCAGAATTATGATGAGATTATGATTAAGGAGAGGATCGTCAGGAAGCAGCAAGGACCAGTTTTTCCTGAAGGGTTGAAAAGGTACAAGCTGAGCATTATCACATCACAGGCTGTGCCCTTACTGAGGGAGCACCACTGAGCACAGTAGGCAGAACAGGAGCTGGTAATACAGAAGTAACAAGGGGATAGACCAGGGCAATACAGGAGCAGCCAGAGACAGGCCCAGAAGAAAGCTCCCAACGTGGGTTAAAAGCCCACTCCGGGGGCAGAACGAGAGACAAGCTACAGCACATGCCAGGGGGGCCAACCATAAGAGAAGATACCTACAGCATGGACCCAGGGAACCATCAGGGAGCCAGAGGCAGGGAGGCACAGCCACAACATACTCAAACAGAGACAAACTGCCCAGGGCAGAGCTTAAATAGAGCCCCCAGGCCAATGGACAGAGAGCATGGGTAAGAGTCTCAGGTGAGGCTGGTCAGGGCTGTTAAAGTTCAATTAGTGCCTTCAGGACGCTAATACTAAGACTACTTGGATTGCCTCTGGATTAATGTCATTGGAAGCTTTAGGACATCTGACTACTAGGAGGCATCTGAGGAAAAAAAGTACTTCAGCTTTCTGGATTTGGAGCTGGAAATCCAGGTGGAGGAAGCTTGGAAGCAGGTTGTGAGCAACAGGGGTTTACATACGATTCATGCCATCAGTTAGGAAACCAGCCAGCTTTCATCTAAAGCCTGAGTAGTTTATGACACTGATTTATATGAATGCATATAAATATATTGGTACAGCAGGAGAAAAATTGAAATCCAGGGGATTTGTGCCTCACATCTCTCATATTTCACTTTATTTCACTGATCCTTAGATACCAAAGTATTCAGGTCTGTATGGACTTCTCCACAGTGCTCATTGATGCAATAATTGAGTATTTCAGAGGTATTGTGGAATTTTTATGACATCTCCCTTATCTGCTTCTCCTCATTACTCTGATAACTCTAGTTGTCTCCAGTGCTCTTTCCCATTCATTGAAGCATCATTGTATTGAGAGTTCAGTTGCTCTGACAATAGTTTTTCTAAACTGTTTTTAAGCTACTGGGGGGAATGGATCAGAGAAAAAGATGCAGTGGCAGGCAAATAGGCTGTGTGATCATATAAACCTCCCCATTTCAAAACACCAATCTGAAGTACCCTACCCATCACCTGTTAGAGTCTGCATTCTCACAGTCCTGCACTCTGAGTGCATTCAGCCAGGGATGCTCGTGTCACTAATGCAGGCTATCCGCTTCGAAAGATGAAAACTCCTGCTTCCAGTTTTCTAATCAATTGTGGCAAAGGGTAGAAGTTTAGAAGCTGATATACTAGCAGTTAGGGGATATTATTAGTCCAGGAAAGGAACACAAATGTTTTGTTACACTCAGTCACCATTGTATTGGCTTTAATGGCCATGTGAAAGCTCTGCTTTTGTGTTTTGATATAACAGCTAAGTTCTTAGGCTGTGGTTTCATGATGCAAACTTTTGGGGGGCAGTCTCAATTTGAGACATTTCTTCTTTCCTTACTGCTTTTTCCTATGCTATCACCTGCATCATGCTCTGAGTCATGTGTAAATTGGTCTGTGAAACCAAATCATGTTTAAAAAAGCACTAAAATATGTTTTGTTTTTTTTTCCCTTGGCACTAGTATTTTTAATCTGGATTAATTCCCTCATCTGCCTCACAGTACAGTCATGCTGTTACAAGTCTGGTGTTGCTGCCAAAGGCTTTGATTTTGACATCTACCACCTGAGCAGCTTTGAATCAGGACATAGAGGAGGTTATAGCTTCATGAATTTTAATGCCAGGATGATCAGTTTGAACCTGCTATACTAAGCCACGAATTTCATCCAGTAGTTCTTCCATGAAGCTCTGTAACTGCGGGTTGATTTATAGCAAATAGCGTAAGACCACATCCTGTTTTCATACTACAGTTCCAAGAAATTCCATGATATTTATTCACCTTTGGCTGCACAGAGTTGCTTCACCTGAACTCTGATCCACAGCTGAGAAGGTGAGTGAAAATTTTGCACCTGTTTGTCCTGCAATTTTTAATTTTTTCTAAACTCTTTGTGTAATACCTTTAATAAGGTATATATACAAATAATATATTCCCAAACAGCTTTATATAATACCTGAAGCCTCTTGTTTTCTCTCTGCCCATTTAGTTTCTTTACCCATTTTCCTTTCAGTAAATTCAGTTGTGCTCTTTCTCTTGGGCTATTCTTAGTCTACTTGGGGGCTTTTTTCCTAATCAATGAAGGTTAAATTTAGAAGTATTCCAGGTCAGAGCAACTGTTGCTGATTCAGAGAAAATGTTTGTCTTTGGACTCTGTATTCACTCTGTAATGTCACCAGAGAAATTTTGGATACAGCAGTTTGCAATGACATCAGAAGCTTGGAGTACCTGCTTGTAATAAAATGAGAACTTCTGGGACCCTTGTGGCAAGGCCACCTCAGCCCATACAGGTTTTGAACTCCACAGCAGTGAGTGAGTGAATGAGCTGCCCCTGGTTCCAAATTCACTGAATAGACAATGGTGGAGGAAAATCAGTGATAGTGTTCAGCTGAATATTCAGACTGGCACCACTAAGATCTTTTTGAGCAGTAACAAACGGGTAGGATAAACTGACTGGAAGAGGTATAAAATTCATGCTTCCTGTGAGGGGATATAACTCAGCCTGTGACAAAACACAACTCCATCCTCTGTCTGAATTCACCTCCCTCAGGTTTTATCCACAGCTGGTTGTACCCCAGTCCATATATCACTCTGCTTTCTTCCTGTTTTCTTTCTGAATTCTAGCTTGATTTTTATTGTCTTCTTATTTTTGCCTGCAATGCCAAAAACTCCATTATTTATCTGTACCAAACTGCACACAAATAACAGCTGTGAGGCTTAAATGCAGATTCTGAGTTGCAGCAGGTCACCAGCTCCTGGTGAGTGTCTTAAAAACGGAGGAAACAGAAGGGGAAGGGAGACTGAGTATTTGTTAACAGGTGAATGCCTGAATCACAGTTTAATGAGTAAATACCACCATTCAAATCTCCTGAAAGGGAATGGTACAACTGAGTTTGGTCTTGTTCAAGGCTTTGTTCCTGATGCCACTGGGCAGTCTAGCTTGACTGCCAGCCTTTACTGTAGAAAGACCCAGAAATAGTTTCAGGAGAGGAAAAATGGGAGAAGATTAGATTTAGATTCTGATATATGGACAATATTTTGTGGATTTACAGGTCAGGCATATGGATTAGCACCCTGTGGGCAGTTCAGAGAAGTTTGGACATGACCTGTTCGTTCAACAGGCCAAATAATTCTGCCGTTTATTTTGTAATAAATCTGGCTAACTCCAGCTACTGTCTCAACTGGTCTGGGTTTCTAATGGTTAATCCACAGTGGCTGCAAGTGTGTGTGACTGAAAACCCCATCCCAAAGTGGGCCTGTGAGTTCTTCTCTGAATTTTTACCTCTATATCGAGTGAACTTGGCAGCATGCACAGCTCCCATTCAAGAGAAATTATGTTGAGTAATGGAATAGATGAAGCCAAGACACAAATAGATTCCTGCAACTTCTCTGCAAATGGCTGCAGCTTGTGGAGTGGGGGAAGGACAGGGATGAAAAGGCACAGGACCAGCCAAATTTATAAGGAATCTGGGAAGGGAGAAAAAGGGTGACAAAGTCCATGATTTAGCAGAAAAGTTGTCCACAATAAGGAAAGTATTCTAAATGCCTAAATGATGCAATGCTAATCCCCAGGGCCCTTCCAGCACAGTAAGTGAACCAAGGCAAGGAAATATATGTGGGATTTAATAACTTTTTTTCCACCGAATAAAACGGAATTTGTTTATAATCCTGCGCAAAATTTCTCCATATTTTGCGTGCACCTGCTGCTAAAGTATTAAAATGAAAATTCTGTGTACCCACAAGCCACAGTTCTAGAAAGATTTGCTTAAATTAGGGAAATATTCATCGGGGATGAGTGAACTGGCTGAAAGGCCTTGGAAAGCTTTGGTAAAAGACTGAAAAGTTTGGTTGTACTAACACATAGGTGAGCTGAGGACAGAAACAACACAACAGTCTATTCAGTCCCAGCAGAGCTTAAAAACACAATGACTGAATATATGAGGCCAAACACAGCAGGTCCTATGATTATCACATCACATCACAAAACATCCTAGTGTTGGTAGCTTTGTCAAATTCAACTTAGAGAGAAAAAAACGTAGATTGCATGGATCTTAAATGAAAGAACCTCACAAATACACTGGACTATGGGACACCAGAGAGATATTGGTACCAAATGGTGGCTGATAGCTTTAAGATGAAACAACTCTTTCCCTCTCTTAGCCACACACACACAGATTCTTGTAGCTTTAATGTGAAAAGCAACCCTTGAAAGAACTATAAGGCATTTTTTATCAGCCTTAAGATATATTTAGAAGTGTTTCTAATCAAATGTTTCTACTAGTGGGATTATGATGGTTCTTTCACGGAGGTGAAACTAGCAGAGAACATAATTTGTGATTAAAAGAACAAACACCACTATTAATTACAGCAATTAAGCAATAAAATAATATATGTTTAAGTAGCTCACCCATAGCCAGTGCTTTTAAGAAAAGCTGTGTTTAAAGGCTACTGGTGTCAGATAGGAAATTGTTTAGTACTCCCTTCCACAAAATAAGAGATGATTTTGTACAAGTAATGCCTGCATGGGTGAATCTACACTGAGCCCTGATTCAGAAAAGCTTTTACGCCTGTGTTTAAACGCTGTTCCTGAATAGGCAAGTTTTTCTGATTTGGACTTCTGCAGTAGTAAAAGACATTTCCACAACAATAATAAATTGTTGACTTTATGATGGCAGAACTCCTCCTGACCGAGCTATTACATAGATCATACCATCAAAAGTGTGGTTATTATCTAAACCGTAGATACTCAAAACACTGTGTTGATGGTAGGAATGCCAGATGCTCTGGCTGCAAACCACAAGTTCTCAGTAGAGCTCGTGGAGAACCTGCACAGATGTCAAGTTACACACTCCGATTATGATCAGAAGAGGGTAGAAGAACAGCCCAGAACGTGCTTGAATTTGGAGGATACAATTTATCTGAAATAAAGGGGGAACATGTACCACATTTTTGCTTGACTTCAAATTTTTAATAACTCAGAAGGAGAGAGGTGTTAATTTTTGGGTTGGCCAAGATGCAACTCCTGGCAGGAATGGGGCCAGTACTTTGAAGTGCCAGTCTTCCTGAAACAACAGGAGGAGGATGGGATGTATAGGAAAGCTCTTTTTTAGACTTATGTAGGTCTTTTTCAGTTAAGGGTTCTGGTGACTGTTGTGAGAATGTGTTAAAGTAGGATCTCTGGGGTGACCAGTGACAAGACAAGTCTGAATATCCTTTTCCAACTTTTATCTAAGTAATTGTTCCAGAAATTAATGGTCATTTAGAGTCACAGTTTTGAAGCACAATTTTCTCTGGGGAACTAGAAATTCACGAACACTATCCACTGCAATTAAAGATAAACTTTCCTTGATGCTCCCCCTGTCAACTTCTTTCTCACCTCTGAACACAAATACACGAAACTTTCTCACCCACCTGCATGTACCCACAAGGATTCCTGCAAATAGCTTTGGCCCACTCTGAGTGGCAAAGGTGGCAGCAGCACCGCTTTCTTCCTATGTAGTTCATGTAATTCATTACTACCTTTTGCTGACATAATTTATATGATCCTCTATGTTTCCTGATCATTATGGGCATAGCTTGAAGTCCACATTCAGTTTTAATTTTGGGGGGAAAAAATCAGTGCAGAGATTTGGTTTTAAGTTTTATTCTGATGTGATCTAGAAGGTCTTGGAATCTGTTTCTTTTTATTTTTTTTTTTACATTCCTGAAGCTACTTCCATAGCTGATGTACCCAGGTAACTTTTTCTTAAACAAAACATACTCTTTGAGCTGCCAGCTATAGCAGAGAGCACCTCCTGCATCTCTGAGTGCTGGACATCATACAGACTGGCACAGCTTGGATCAGATAATGTGGAAACTTAGCTGGGGATTATCAGTAGAACTGCACGAGATATCTGAAGAGGAGGTAGATACTATTTGCAAGGGTTGCAAGAGCCAAGTCACCTAGAAATTTGATGTAGAAAAACAAGTTTTACCTTATGTAACTTCCATTATGCCAAACAAGGAATCCTACTTAGAACCAGATCCTGCTCCCTTTGAACTAAGTGGAAAACTTTCCATTTGCTTCATTGTGGAGGATCAGACCCACAGGGAGTCTAGTTTGTCTCTGTAAACAGGATAAAGAAGCAAAAGAAACATCCGAGGCCACTTGTAAGAATTTCCTGGCAGTGTAGGTACCAATAATTAACAAGTAAAAAAACCCACAACTAATTCTTTATACAAAAACATTTTAGTCCACATTCCCTTTCCTCTGTCCATACTTTCTTCTCATGGACTAGGAAGAGAATTGTGAAATGTTTGGCAAACAAAAAGGACTTTGGTCTAGGTTCTGTGTTCTGTCCACGTGCACTTTCTGCTTTGAAAACTTTGTTCTGGAAGCATCTCTGGGCTCAGCTTAAAGCAGATCCTAAACCTGACAACTCTTACTCTCTTTGTTGATAAAGAAATAATTTACTGTAGAGCAACACATAACTTTGTACATCCTACAACACTAATACCTGGAACAGGATTACGTTCCTTTGCACCCAACTGTAGAAGAATAGATGTAATCAGGTGGCCAGGTCCTGGCATATTGGAGCCCTCCATTTAAAAGTAAATGCTGCTCTGTAGTTTCTGTAGCAAAATGCAATCTCAGTAGTTCCCCTTACTGACAGAGAAGCTACTTGAAAGAGTTTGAATAATGCAGGCTGTGATATTCATAAAGGAGAATTGTGTTCTTAGCTACCAGCAGAAACTATTTAAGTGAGGTAGAATGACATCACTGTCTTTTTTTTTGGTCTGAGGAAAGTTAAATAGAAACCAAGAAAACATCACTGTCAATAGCAACAAACACCAAATTTAAGGCATGTTTGTCTAGAAGTTTCTTGCCTATTATTTACAGCTCCCATCTTCATTTCTCGAAGTTTTCCTCCTGTCTGACATGAAATTCTCAGTAGTTCATAAGGGAAATGTGATCTAGATAAACTGTGTTGAGGTGGGTGCATGGCTTGTTTTTTTTGTTTTTTTTTTAAAGCCACAGGCATAGAGAAATTATTACTGGTTTGCTGCCAAAGAAAAGAAGTCTGAGAACATTTTCATTGAATCCTGTGGGTCTACTTTGAATCTCACTGTATTTTCACAAACTTATGACCAGAGAAAATATGCATGAAACTATGCAGGATTTCAAGCTATGAGGAATGATGCACCATTTGGATGTTGGTTTACAGTCTTCAGTTTTCTTGTATTCATCTGTTGCTATGACACTGTGGCATCTGTGACATTTCTTCTCATAGAGCTGCATTTCTTACAGGCAGCCTCAGTGGAGAAGCCAGACACTGACTGGGTTGTCACGACTGAACTGACAGATCCACAGATAAACTGATCACTGGCAGATCATCTACTAATCACAAATCACCCAGTCCCCCCAAAAATGGTGTTGAAAAGTGTTGGTTCAGAAGTGTCAAGAAATTTGCTTTAGTTTTCTCCATTATTTAGCCCATGGTCTAGCAGTGTTAGAAGTATTACAACTGCAACATACTTCTGTCAAAAGTAAGAAGAGCAGACTTACAAGTTAGCACAGTCATGTCTTTTACAAGATCGAAGTGCAGAATGATCTCAGATATTTGCCCTGTCCCATGGCAAACAATTATAGTTGTTTTCTACATGAAAGTGCTTTTGTTTTTGTGAACTACTGAAGATAAGGCATCATAGGAGGACTCTGAACTCTTAAGAAGCTGAAACCTAAGCCTTGCTGTGGAGGTCTTTATTTTTCCAGCATTTTACTTAATTGACAGCAGCCTAGGAAACATGAAGCTACTCTGCCTTCATTCTGTGACATCACCCACCCCAGCCACATTAAAAACTGTGTGTCTTGAGACTTTCTTGGCCCATGTGTACATTAAATATTAGATGTGGCCATTGGATTAAATCAAATTATTTCTGGATTTGCAGTGTTTGTTTCTAACAGTTCTTTTCCGCACCCTATTTCAGTCACCATGTGACTGAAAGTAGAACACCTTCCCTCTGCCAGAAAATTGCAAAATGACAACAATTTTTTTGCAGTGTAGTTTGGCTGATAGAAACTGTGTCATTGGTGTTCACCCCTAAACAACAAAGGCCTTTTCCTCCTGAATGTGGGCAAGGAGATTACTGTATGGTAAGATGCAAAATTGCACTCATAAACTCCCTCATGCTGCCTGTGTAAACCAAACCCTGAGATCTGTACCTGTGTGAAGTCTCCCTTCAACATTACAACACCATCATTGGTAAGTATTAGATAAAGTGTAAAAGGATCCAGGAACCTGGCTCTTCCAGGGGTGGGTTTTCATTGTGCATTTGAGAAAGAGCTAGGGTGTCATGACTAAAGCACAGGAAAGAAGAGCACAATACCATGGTCAGCCTTACTCTAGGCTTTATGACCTGTGTGTAGAATGTTAAATTTTGACTACCTAAGGTTTCACACTTTTCTGGTTAGTGCAAAAAGCGGAACCTAAGGAAGGACATGGTAAGAACCTTCCAGTCGTATCTGCAGAATGAGGAAACAACTGCTTTCCATGACATTGAGGGAAAGGGGACAAGAAGGAAACACCTTAATTTGCAGCACAGATTATTTAGGCAGACACTAAAGAAGAGCTTTCTAAATATCAGGATTGGAGAAACTACCGAGGGTTTGAGTCCTCTTCATCAGAAATTTTAAAAATCTAGTTCAACAAGCATCCACCAGTGAATAGTTTAGGTGTGCTTGATCATACCCTTATGTGAGGACTCCAAACAGTTCACTTATAGTCTTTCCCAGGCCTCATCTAGGATTCTAGAGGCAGTTAAAACTCTGGAAAGCTTTTCTTACTTTTTTTCTGAGTTTGAATCCTTGCTTAGGCAAAGATTTGCTTAGGCAAAGACTGTGCGAATCATGTGCTACATCCACCCTCTTGTCTCCTGGGGACATGAGTCACTCATGAAGTGCAGTTCTTCAGAACTATTTCACCTTCTGCCCTGTGAAGTCATTGATGGCACAAGAAGATTCTATTCCCCTGTGACCAGTGGGAAAAAATATCCAGTCATAGTTTACAATGCTTATGCCAATGATATACACAATATTGTGTTTTCGTTTTCAGAGGGGCAGAATGTTTATTTTTCTACCAGCTGTATTCATTTAGCATGTTATTCATCTGTTTGATTTCACTGTGTGTATATTTAACAGTTTTCAGTAGAGAGGATGCACTCTTTAAACAGCTTTTCTCAACACTGTTATGATTTGAGTCTACATTACCTCAATCTGATAGTATCACCTAGTGTAGCTGAATCTTGAAATTATCCCACAGATGGAAGAGATTCAGAATGATTTTGAAAATATTGTGAAAGTCATACAGTTCTAATTATCTTACAATATCTACCTCTGAACCTAGAAAAGTTGAAAGGAAGTCAAAGAATACACATTCCAAAGTAAAATACACCAAAATATCAAGTGTACCATATTTCTAAAGGGACAGAAATTATCTTAGGATGTTTTTCTTGAGTCTCTTATGTCAGAGTGCACCAGGGACTAAAGTTCTAAGGGTTATTTGGGTTTTCAAAACCCAACACAGAGACAGACAGCCTTCTGGAACCAGTGGAGCCATTGACTAGTTTAAAGTGGGTTGAGTTCTGTCAGTGATGTATATGTTTAGGTGTACCTGGATATTTGATTATCTTAATCTTCCTGTGACTGTTATTACGGCTCTCTACATAATCCTTGCAGCTAAATCAAAAAGGAGACAGCAGTCATTCCCTCTAAGTTGCAACTTCTTAGTGTACATACAAACACACCTCCCATCTTCTGCACATCCAGGGTCAAATGCATATAAAAGAATAAACTCATAGGGTTAGTCACTGTACTGTAGAATAATTTTACTTTAAAAAAGTATTTTAACTGATTTAAAGATGCGTGGATAAAAGAGTGGGGGTATGGAAATTATTTTCACATCCTGAACACTGCTGTCTATGAGGTGAAAGTAACAAGAACTCAGAAGGTTGAAAACCTATGAGAGAAGGCTGATACCCTACATATGACAGAACTGCTCATGTCTCACAAACTTAGAAAATGTGAGATTTGAAGTCTGACACTGAAATTCTGGTCAGGGTAGATTTTGCATCAAAGATATTCGTTCAGCTCTGTGTAGTCATATAGGTAGGAGATTTCATTCGCTGTATTTGGGTTTGCATCTCTTTTCCAATTGCAAAGGCCCTTTCCAACTTATAGGTATCTTGAGTCCAGAGTTTTTAGCAGTGAAATTAATATACATGGAACTGCAGAAAGGATTATAGGAAATATTTTCCTAGAGGGCATAGGTTTTGCTGATGTGGATTGACAGTGATGCCTTTTCCTTAGATAGGCTTAGGGAGGCTGGGACAGGGTCATGCACAAAATGTACAGTCAGGCTGAGACAGCAGAAGCAAGTAGCAAGTCCAGGTGGTTGGTGACTGTCTGGAACTCACCATGTTCTCCACGACTCCTGTCCTGTTGACCAGCTCGCATTCCTCTGCGTGCCCATTGCAAAAGCAGCTTCCCCGGACGATTAGGTCATAAATAGCATAGTGGGCAAACCTCTGAGGTTTCTCTACCAGTCCTGAACCATGGCATGGACATTCCTGCCTTTTTAACAAAAGGAGGCGGAGGCTGGTGAGTTTCAGGAGATCTTGAGCCTCGGGACTATAGGGGTCCTCGATCTTGTTAGCTGGACTTAAGGCGCGATAAATCACCTGAAAGAGAGAACATACACATCCCAGAATAGATATAGGACTCTGCATGCACAGCGAATATTCCAAAACAATGTTCAGGGAAAAGTAATAATTCCTATTTAGGCAACTCTGTGTAAGCAACTGTGGGTCTGTGGCTGATCCCAGAGCATCACAGCTGAGTTATCACCACCTGGCCAAGCCACAGCAAGTGATTGTGTACCTGCTTTCATCCCATCTCAGGTGTGAGGTAGGAAATGCCTCGGTTTAAACATCTCTCCCTCGGGTTACTGAGCCCTTTCACCTCTTGCAGTTCAGCCAATATGTGGTACCTGGCTTTCAGATCCCACTGAGTTCTTTAGGCAGAAGAATAGCTGTTGGGTGTTCTTCTCTCAGCATAGGGCCATTTGCTTTCACAGAGCTGTATTGTTTTTCGTTTCTCTGCTTGACAGCTTGGAAAAAGGTTTGGTTTCCCGTGGGCTTATTGTTTTGCAAATATTTTCATTTCTGGCCCTGCATCTCTTGAGGGGAGTTTGGCATTTTCCATATCCCCTTAGAATGCTGAACATCAGTTGTGAGTAGAGACATTAATAGCCTGGAAGTCCCATAGGGATTGTGGCATCCTTTTAAGAAAAAACAGTATTCCGTTCCAGCTGAGGTACAAGAGTTTGCTTGTATGATTAATTTATGACACATTTCTGTCTAGAATAGGCTCAGTGGTGACACTGGATTTGTTTGTCCTTATTTCTCCCAAGGCAAGTCTTGTTAAGTGTTAAAGATCTGATGTGGGTGACATAACACCAGTGAGGTCTTTTGGGAGTGGCACTTACATGTTCTTCTTGGATTCAACAAGCACTAAGGAATTAACCTTCCTTAAGTTTGTAATAATCAAAGATACTGAGGACTTACTTAAATAAAGACGTTTTGTACCAGCAGAGTCAGAGTAGATATGTTGTGCCAACAGAACTAGGTTTAAGTGAGCTGCATTTTGCACAGACCCAGCAGTTTTATTCCATCATTAAATCAGTTTAGCAGCGCTATTTCAAATATGCATAAAACTGGAAAATGGGATTTCCCTCTTTCTTCTCTTCTGAATGTCACATTCTCCTTGCAATACTGGTGGTTAAAACCCTTGAGCACAGGGAAGAGTATACTGTAATCACTATCTCCTGCCTAATTTTTAATATTTGATATTTGATTGGATGTTTCTTCTCACATTAAAGTGCCAGTCATCAGATCTTGCTTAACATTTGTATTGCCCCACTGTTAAGAACAACAATTCTTGAAGAACAGATTAGTGTCCATAATTTATCCTTATTCTACTATATATTGATTAAAATAATTCTAGACTGGGATAAATTTGTTAAAAAGAACTGGTATTTCATCTTACATGCCCTGACTTATTTTTCCATAAATGTACTTGTGTTTATAGTTCCCTATGGAGAAATGGATCCTAAATTAAGAGTCAGGTTGGTGGTGGTTGTATATATTGGTTGACAATTTTATAGGATTCAGGGAAGAAATTTATTTCTGTGAAAAAGGAGAAGGTGTCACTTTGACCAAAATACAGAGTCAGGAATGCAACTATTTGGTCACATCCCTAGCACAATTGTTCAGTATAATTTTTAGCAAGTAAATAGGGCCTCATACTGTTCTGGATTGCCAGTGAATTCAGTAAGAATAGGAGAAGTCTGGTTTATGTCCTGTTTTCTTTTTCCTTTTTTTTTTTTTCTTTTTTCCTTTGTTAATGGGATTCAGGTATTCAAGTACTTTGTGGAATGGGAGGAAGATTAGTAGATTCATATCTGTTAAATTCTCTCAGAATCTCTGGAAATGGATGTTCAACATATGCAATTTTAATAAGTATAGGTAAAAGATAAGAGTTTAGCCATCACAACCATTAATGCATAAATGTTTTAAAGATTAGATTGTAAATGGATCAAAGTATTACTAAACTGCTAGAGTCATGAGCTGTAGGAAGAGACATTTCACCTTTTCACTGTGAAATTTGTTCCTTATTTTTTAGTTCACAAGGTTTGTATTTCTAAAGCTTATGAAGCAGATTCCTTCTATACACATAGACATTTGACTTCTGCCTTTTCCAGAAAGGCATAAATATTACTGTTTTCCATTTCCCAGAGATACTGTGTGAATTCTCAGTTTTCTGTCATACTCATGTAAAAGACATGAAGAGAGTATAACGAAAAAGAAGTGTTTTCTTTTAATTAAGATGCAAGCTTTGAAAAGAGCTTCCCATGATGTTCACTGTAAAGTCATTTCTCATCTAACTGAATCTCCATCTGATATCAAGAACTGTTCTTTTTTTTTTTTTTTTT
>VXAY01006537.1:606578-669257 GCA_013399855.1 Oxyruncus cristatus
TTTTGCTATAAGACAGTGCTCTGAAGCCTCCCAGTTGTTTCCCTAAACATCAGTTTGCAGCTGTCATAAAAGTAGCATATGCACAGCTGCAGAAGAAAATCTAAGGGTGATTGAGTCTGCTAAGGGACACTCCAGAAATCTTTCCACTTCCACTGATTTGGGTGGAAGCTGAGGGCGTTCAGCACCTCTATAGTTTAACCCTTTGTGGAAGTACATCCTAGATCCCGAGTTTTCCTTGCAATCAGGAGCTGACGCTGGAGCTGGATGCTGAGTAGGATGTTCATGCTTACCTGCATATCTGCTCTCAAGCGCATATGTGTCATTCTCATTTTCAAAAGTCAATCAGCTGCACCTCAAAAAGTCTACCCTGTCCTCTCCTGACTTTTCAAAGAGCAAGAAAGTCTGGAGAATGATGTAAATGTGCAAAGCTAAAAAAGGCAGCCACTGTTAGAGGATTGGTCTTGCTGTAAGTTGGCACAGCCTCACATTGTTTTATCCCCAATCAAAAGATCATCTTCATTCCGGAGACAGGGTCTCAAATTTTTGATCTCTTGCCATAGGTTTTGCTTCTCCATTCTTGATGCATCTAATTCTGTTTTCTTAACCTGATCTTCCAGCCAGTATTAGCCAGAAAAGATGTGGAGACAACAAAGTTTCCCCCTTGCAATCTCATAGCCTAAGGTCAAGGAACATGAATCATAAAGGGAGGGCAGTGCCAATGCATGGCCTCCTACAAAAGAAGATCCTTGTGCAGAACAAGAATTTGATATTACAAATAATCCTTAAGCTATGTTGATCACGTTGCACTCAATCAGGTTAATGAGGTCAGAAATGTCTGTGTGCTTATACTAGGTCCATCAGAAGGAAGCTGCAATAAAAACTCTCATCAGTCCTAAATCCTCTTCATTAAGAGATTTTCATGTGAGTTGATTTTGTTCTTAAAGGAATAGTAAACAATTGTCTCTGAATTTTTCCTACCCAGTGGCATATATCCTCTGATTTATTTGGTGGAGCCCCTTGACTTCCACCTTGTGGTACAGTAGTCCTAACTAAGAAGTAGTCTCTTTCCTGATTTACTCTTTGGAGCACAAAGTCTAGCTGTTCTCTTAGACTTTAGAAGGCCCATTCTGACAATCCATGGAATAGTGTTTTTTAGTCAAGATCCACTGCTTTTCTGTCCTTCCAGAGAAGAAAACTTGAAAGCCAGTATAGGATATGATAATTTGTTAAAGAAATAATTGTGTATTTGATTTTTAAAATTTATTTGATTTGGGTAAACTCAGCTACTACCAAGACAATGACATGTTGAATTCATTCTGTATTCTCCAAATCAGAAAGAGATGATGTCCTTCCAGTTCACATTTGCTTTGAGGTTATTCCAGTAATCCAGTCAGTGTGGCATTAATATTAATATTTAGGCAGTGCTGCCAATCTGAATGGCACAATTGAAGTTAGACAGACAAATCTGAAGAGCCATGCGGACTTTATCTCTTCCTCAAACAACCTGTATCCTGTAAATTCAGGTTCTCTGCAGCTGCACATCTGTGTAGAAAGGCAAGGATTGTAGGGAGAAGCAGGACCCTCTTTCAAGACAAGTGATGTAGCTGGAGTACAAAATCGAGACTATTTGACTCAAAACCCTTTGGCTTTCAGTCTGTATATAGGGAATGGGCAAAATCCTTCCGTTCTACATAGCAGCACCTCATGGGGGGTCCGACAGCATTGCCATGCTCCCACAAAGTGCACTGTCATTTTTTCATTATGAGGAATGGTCCTTACTCTGAAATGGTGAAGGGCAGCACAAGGAGTTCTGTGATGCAACAGCCTGAGTGGGAACTGGATTGAGAACAAGGAGACTCATTTCACTGTTTGCTGAATTGTCAGGGAAAGTTAAAACAGCCCATTGCCAACAGTGTCAACCCATGTCAACCAATCTGTGTTCTCATGGGAGAGCATTCATTTCTTATAAGTGGAGCCACTTATATCTCTGGGTCTTGGCCGAAATCTTACACGTGAACAGACTTAGCTCAGTGTATAATCTCACCATGACAGTGATGTGTGGCCAACTGTAGAGCAAACATTTAAGTGTTCTTTTGTCTGGAGTTTAAAAATTACAACAATAAATTACTTGGATTATAGCATTTCAGCCAACAATTTTTTTCACAGTTGAGACTTGGGGGAAAAAAAAAAAAAAGTAATGGCTGCAACTTCATTAAGATTTTAAGAAACAAAGTGAGAAGAAAAAATAATTTGCTATCTGCTGCCTTGTATGTTCAGGAAATGCACAAAATGCAGAAGCAATGCTGAAAAAAACACTGCTGCATCTTTCTGGCTGGTTTATCATGTTCCACATGTTTCTGACATGGCTCATTACAAACCAGGTCAGAGAAGGACACTTGGTGCCCTTCTCAAGTTCGCTTGCCAGGGATGGGATTGCTGGACTAGTCTCATCAGTTCAAACTCCCTTCAGAGACAAATCCTTGCCTTAATTCTTCCTCCAGGGAAGCAGGGCCTGGCAGTGCTGTCTGCTTGTTTACACTGCTGGTGTTAACTGCTTCCTCTCAACCTGCCTCTGCATTCAATCTACTCCACAGTTCAAGTTAAACGAAATGCTGAACAGACAGCCCTAGTCATAACAGTCAGGCACTTACCTTCACTAGTGACTAATCCCTCCTGGAATCCTTTCTGGCTGGAAGCTGGAATAACATGAACATCATGCAACTTCGAGAGGCCAGTCCTCATGACTGTTGGACAATTCACTGCAGTGCACTACCCTGTCCTTACACCTTAGCTGCTAGAAATTCAACCTTGTGATGTGCTGAGCATGTTTCTTTTCAGTGACCCCACTACTATATGAGATCAGAACTCTAAGAAGTCACTGAAGCCTCAGTGGTGACCTCTTGAATTATTGATGTTGCCACTTAATGAGGTGTGTGTGTGTGTGTGCCCCCACACAGGGAATCCCCCTCTATTTATCAAAAGGCTTGGCATGAATACAGTAAAAGAAAAGCCTGAGAACAGACAGCAACAATTGTTGGTCCTTGGAACAGGATCACACACATTTCACACAAACAGGGAGCCCTGTTCCCAGCTTGGCTTGGTGTCTGGGTGCAAGTGGTGACTCTCTGCCACAACTGTTGCTCAGGAGGTCCTTGTGGATGGAGAAAGGCAGCAGAGACCTTCAGTGTCAGTGCAGAAGAAAAGGTCTTCCACAGGGTTGACTGTGGCTTCTCTCTGAACACGCTGGTGGCTTTTGGAGCAGACAGAAGTGTGTCCCATCACAACACGTCTTGATCTGGCATTCACTGAGTGTGTTTAGAAGAGTGATTAAACATCTTTTAGCTACAAAGAGGGTCCACTCATCTTTGACAAAAGGCACTGCTGGGGACTTCTGTCCCTAAAGAGGTCACCACAGGATACAAAACGGAGAATGAACAGGTCTTCTGTGCAAGGCACACTTAACACGTTGCCATAGGAACCAGTTACTTAATTCAGGCATACACAATTCTTCAGGCCCCCAGTGAATTCCAGTAATGGGTTTATTATATCACACTTCATTGGTGTCATCTGTCACACAGACACTCACATAAATGAACCAGCCTTTGATTCAAAACTCCCTTCCACCAGCTAGACCCAATAGGGAGGGGGTGTTCTTTTGGGTCTGGCGGCTGTGAGCAGGTCAGTGTTCTGCCCCACTTTGCATGCTGACGACTTTCTTTCATGCAAATATCATGTTCGATGGAGGAGAACATTTGTTTCCATTTCCTGATGTTCCAGTTTATTAAAAATATGCTCTTTATCTCTCAGATCCTTGAGTGTGCCTTGTGTCAGGATGCAGGTTCAAATATTTTGGTCCATGTTCCCCCCATATGATGTCTGAACTATAAGTCACACTAAAGTCTGGTCCAAGGTTTTGATAATTTCTCCTTTTGTTTGGGCTTGAGTTTTACTTTATATTAGCTGACCTGAAGGCTCATTTTAGGCTCCATGACTATATAGTGCAGTGTTTTTAAGTTAGAAAAACAGACAGATGGACAAGTAGGTAAAAAAGGTCTCAGTTGATGCATAAGGCTCCATGCCAGTATTTCCTGTAGATGCACTTACAGTAGATGTGTGGTTGATTCTAGTTCATGAACAAATGATGGGGATCCTAGGATCTCAGATAGATAGATTCTATCTGCAAAAGTACCCTGGATCTGAACAGGAGTAAGGGGTTTAATAAATGCTTGAGTAAAAGAAAAGGGAAAAGAGATATTAGAAAGTAATCCCCTTGCATCTCTACATTAGTTGTTCCCCAAATCCTGACATCTTCTGTCTCAGATGTATCTTACCTGGCATAGAACAAAGATGTGTGACCCCTTCAGAAGAGAAAAATAAGGGACAATCTACCGGAGACAAGGGATATACCTTAACTTACTGATACATTATATTCTGTTCTGACATTGTCACATCACTCATCCAAATGTCTTTTGCTTCCATTCTCGTCTCCTGAAGTTTTCTCTTCTGCCAAGGTTTCCACCCTGCTCCCAGGAAAAGACTCTTTCATGGTCTTGGAGGACCACCAGAATGTGCTGACTCAAGGAGATGCATTCAGTTTACAGATGTGTGGAGGTTACTGCAGCTCTACCACCTTCTCCTTTTCAACCTACATTCTCAGTTTGGAAGCCAGTTGACCTGAAATCTTGTTTCATTATGTGTTCCAGCACGGGTTTTAAACTTAAGTGTTCTCAGTAAGCCATTTCTTTTGTTTTATTCCTTTCGTGCCCTGTTAAAAAAGGAAGTTGTGTCTCTTCTCCTAATGAATAAGACCCAAGAGAAACCTGAGTGTCATGTGGTGAAAATTACTTCAGCACCCTGAGTAAAGAAAAGTGGCATTTATCTCAAGCATTGGTTAGCATTTAAGTTGAAACAGTTTGGATCAGTTCAGAAGCTGTCAGCTTGTGATGTGAGCCCCTCAGCAATTCAAGGCTTAGCCAGAATCAGTAATAGATTCTGGATAGGTCAGAGTGAAGGTGAAAAAGAAACAGAAAACATTGAAGAAAATAGTGGTGGGGGTTCAATCATCTGCCTTCCAAGTCACTTGTGCCAGTGTTCGAGGAGCTGCCCGGCTGACATTTGTGACATCTTCAAAATGAGGTGTAAAGCTGCACTTCTGAGATGCGTTGGCAAAGCTCCTGTGAGATCTCTAGTAACAGTAGCAGTGTCACTCAGGCAAATCTGATCAGGTGTCACTGTAAATAACTACACTCTGCCTCCCTTTATTTCAATTCACAAAAGAATCTGCTGTGTCATGGTGCTGACATGAAAAGACTTATGCTTCTGCACCTTTGCAATAGTGACATTGCATGGATTGATTAAGACATCTCTGTAAAGTCTGTCCAGAACCTGACAATCCTTTTGGGTTAACGGGCTGTGAAACAGTGTTTGTCTTGTTCTCTGTTAAGTTGCTGTACAGATTCCTGTGCTCTGCTTTAAAGCTTCAGCACTCCTCCTGTGGAGGAAGTGACCCCTCTATATATTCCATTCATGTCCATGGAAGTATTTGGGATCTGCAGATATAGGACTGTTCTAACTACTACTATTGCTTTCTGACATCTACTACCACAGAGTAGATTGATTAAGCACACACATACTCACTTCAGTGTAGTTGCTGCCCGAGTTGACAGAATCATTTTGACACTTGTAAACGAAGGCTTGTGTTGGATGAATGTTTTACTATTTGATTTTCTGCCATCCACTTCTCAGATTTGTTGTAGCAGCAACACATGCTCTTAATGATAATCCCCAAGGTTAAGGAAGCACAAAAGCCAACATAGTGCAGGGCAACAGGGAAACTGCACTAGAGAAGTAAGAGTTGTTTCGCATTTAAGGCCAAGGCATTTGCCTCAGACCCTGCATTCTGCCTCTGGCTCAACCAGAATTGTCCTTTTTTTACCACAAAACACTTCACCTTTTTGTGCTGCTCTTTCCCCATCTGTGAAATGGCAGCAGGACCCCTGTGTGTGTGCTGAAGATCATTAACTGGATCTCGCGAAGTACTTCCAGATTTTTGATTGGAAGGCACACAAGAGTGGAAAATTATATTACTTGCTGAGATTCTGTGTTGACGTGGCAAATTGTAATCCCTCTACAGGAGACATTTGGATATATTTGACTTAAATGAATCATCCTGACTGACCAGCAGAATTACTACTCCCTGAAATAAGACAGTTTAGTAGTCAGATGATCTGTTCCAGATTTCTAATATGCAGAGATGTTTCTTAGCCTGTTGCACAAAGATGAACTCAGTCTCTCCTTACTGCTGTTTCTGTCTCAGGTATAGTACACCAGTCTCTTTTCACATGCATTTTGAAGTGCACTGCTAGAATACAGGGTTTTTTGAAGCCTGTCTGGACTGTTCACCTCACTCCCTAAGCGTAATTTGCAGCAAAGTATTGCTGACAAACCTTCATGATCACTTCCAGACAGAGAAACCAAAAGGATTGTGACTTCTCCAAGGAAGAGGGAAGGATATAAAAGGAAGTGAAAAGACTCCAGCCTCTTTTGTGACTATAGGAATATTTTAAGATCTCCTTTTGTACCTTTATGTCTTCTCTATAAAATAATACCAATGATATTTACCTTCTTTCCCATCTAAACTGTTTCAAGATTGATGAATGAAATTAATTATAACTAAACTGAGTGTCTGATTACTAAGAGTAGCTAATGTTCTTGTCAGAGGAATTTATCAGAGCAACTGTACATTTATTTTAAAAAAATTCTTTTGCATATGATTAATAACACATCAGAATATTCATACCAAGGGAGGGGCTTTTTCCCACTGTTGAATAGCCTGGCTTCTCACTCCCACTTCCTGCTTCCAAGAAGTTCCATTTCTGGACCCTGCTTGATACAATCAGCAGTCACCACCAGCAAGAAAAACTACATTAAACTAAGGGGAATGATGTATTTAGAAGTCATCCAATCATCTAGGAACTATTTATATGGAGAAGAAAACAAAACACCATGCAGTTCATGCCATCTTAAAGTAGGAAATGGTTTGGATAAATCCACAAATGTGTATTTCCCTACATCTACTTTGTTGGAATTCTAGCTCAGTTATTGGCATCTGCAGTGTACAATTAGGCAACGTTAATCGTATTCTGTGAAGCTCTCATTAAATAAATTTGCTAAAGTATTTCCATTCATTTTCACTGATATATAATTTCCCTTCTTCTTCCACTTTATTTTCTTAACACAGAGCCCTTTGGGACGGGCTACCTTTCTGAATTTATATGCACAGTACCTCTTTGAGCACATACTCTCTGGTTTTCAGGCCCTCTTCAGCTGTTTGACATTAAACTTAGTCCAAGCCTCAGTTATTGCTTACCTCTCCTCTGGTGCAGGGCACTGCATCTGAATACCTGGAAGTGCACATGGAGCCTTCCTCAGTGAGATCATCCTGAAGCCCAAAAGTAGCTGTACAGTTGACCGAGAAATACTTGTAGGGCCTCCAAGTCTGCCCATAATCCTGGGATCTTTCCAACACCATTGCAGCTGGGCGAGGTGACCTGAACACAGCGATGACGTGGGTCAGGTAGAATTCTGTTTCAAAGTCCAGTCGGATTTCTTCCCTGTGTACCCCTTGGGCAGACTGCCACCAGGAGATGGGGTTTGCAAAGAAATCATCCGTCATGTCGGCAGGGAGGTGGGAGTTATCAGGCTGGTTGGCGTTGCACTTGGTGCAGCGAGGCTGCCCACAGCCGTGGGAGGTGTGGAGCAGGAGGTTCTGGTCCGGGTAGGAGCAGTACAGCTCCGTGCTGTTCTGGCCACACGTGGTGAGAGTGACTGGTGTCCTCCCTGTCGCAAGGTTTCCCACTGGAGGGTTGCAGGCACGGCCACTGCAGCGGAAGGCTCGTGGTCTTGTGGGGTCTGAAAGAAACACAAAAGAAACACAACAAGTAGGACTTCTCAAATACTTCTCGGGGTGTAACGCAGGTGTAACTACACAAATGTTTGGAGTCCTCATCTGGGGGCTGACCTCCAAGAGGACACCTTCAAAGGAGAGCTGCTGCATCTTTTCATGCTAAGTTTTGAGGCAGTTTCTCAATAAATCTAGTGCTTGTGTTTGGTGCCTAACTCAGAAACTGCTTAACCTTGATTTCTGTTGCAAATGCAGTTGTGTTGGCCTACTGAATTTTACATTTAAATAGAAAAATCTTGTATTTTCTTACTTTCACTCTAGTAAAGATCTGCATTGGAGGGCTGAATCCATTCAATGCATTTGTTTCCATTGTTATCAGAGAGCAAAGTCAAACTGGACCCTACACTGTAGATACATTAAGAAAAGAGGTGATTCCTGCCCAACAGATTACAGACACTAATTACATATAAAAACACATAAAAACACATAAAGAAAGCATGTATTTCTACAGCTGAGTGTTGAGTTTCTACTGCTCCTAATAAGATCAGGGGTAGTTATTAATTCATAGCAGAGTTGAAAATCAAGTCTATCTTTTGTTAGATACCTTGATATGGAAGTAGATGACTATATTCTGTTTGCTAAGGTTGCAAATACTAGCAAATTTTTGGTATCTTCAGAGTATATATTTACTTATTTCAAAATTAAGGAAAGGTAGGGATAACTATAAAGTCTCAATATTGTTTGAAAATCAGTTGTGTCTTGTGAAGTGGAATTAAAGGCCATTCCAAAACCTTATCACCATGTTGGAGAAAACTGCATTTCTAATGACCTACCATGTCCTCTGCAACTTAACACTCTAAAAGGAGTTAAAAACTGACCTTGCAAGGTCATAAATCTAATCCAAGAGGTCACAAGTCAGATGACTGGATGTAGGTCCTACAGGAAATAACCCTTCCAATGAAATATAGGATGACCATAAACCCTGGGTAATCTAGCAGCAGTTCAAAGGTCAGCCATTAGTTCAACATTCTAGGTAAAATTATAAAATCCTTACTCAGTTTACACTTAGCCTTTCCTCAGGTAAAATCAGTTTAAAAATCAAATTAGGTCAAAGAAAGGAGTCTCCAATTCAGCCTTATAAAAGAACTCAAAGTGCCTATAAAAGTGCCAAATTGATACCTCTCTTTCCAAAAGGAAAGTTTAAGGTGAAAAAAATGTGTCCAACATGCACGGTTTTGTTTCTGAGTTGGCTCTGTCCTTAGTTCCTCAGTGACATCTCTGCCAGGCCAGGAAAGAAATGTCAGACATGGGCATTATTTTGGAAAACACCTCATGCCTTTTGCTTCCCAGGATTAGGACACAAAATAAAATTATTGTCCGTCCACTGGATCCCATTGATCAAAGGTGTGTACCACTTTAGCTTACAGAAAGTCTAAGGTAGTCTTAAACTTCAGGTAGGAAGGAAGAAGGTCATCCAAAAATGCTCTTGACTACTCTTAGAAACAGGTGGAAGCCATCTTCAAGGTAATTTGGACTGTGTTTGCTGGCAAAGGTGGTTTTTTTTTAGTGTCCCATTGAAGCCCCAGGAGACTGGCAGAGCTTAGAGGGCAGCAGTGCCTGAATTACAAGTGCACCTGAAAGTCTTCAGATCAAAGGAATGAAGGCTGCCCCTCCTTAGTCCCACCAGCCCTCCTCGTGCCAGCACAGAGATGAGGAGCTGCAGAAGTCATCTGGAGAGGAATGGAGAGAAGATGGGGAAGTTTGGCCTTGCCAGTTCTGTTCTCCCTTCCCCACCTTCAACTGAGCAGGTGATTCTTAGCACTACTGGAGATCTTCCACCAAGTCCTCACACCATCCCAGCTGCTTGATGGCCATTTCAGTGTAATTTCTTTCTGATTGTGAACTTCTTGTTCCATCTGAGCCCAGTACAGTTACGGGCCAGGAGGTTCAGAGATTTTTATCTAGGTGGTTCCTTGCAGTATCTCTATCTTTTTGTCCTGAGAAGGGACTCGGGTTTCCACAGAAGTTGTTTGGAGCTTTCTCATTTTTGCAGAACATCTGAAATTCCAAATTTTTATGTGCTCTGGAGGGTAAATTTTACTGAGTCATGCAGAATTCTAGAAATAAAGATAAATCTATACTTATACATATATAATGAGCTATGACTGCATGCCTCAACGATGTCTTTGCAAGTGACATTTAGGTTCATTTTCATGTCCAAACTGGAAAAAACTACCAGTAATAAGGAAGGCACAGCAATTTCTGTCTTTGAAGTAGGTTCAGTATAAACTGATTTTGCTCAGTGCTGCACAAACGTGTCATCTTTGCCTCCAGAGAATTTCAGTGGGACTGGTCTTACAACTGAGCTTTGAACAAGCATTAATTCTGAATAAGAGTCAGGTTACTTAGTTTTGATTAGGAATGGATCTATGTTACAAATGCTATTGGATTATGGATGATTATGGATAAATATACCGTGTAATTAAAAGGAAGTCCATCTCTATTGACGGGTTACACCACTAAAGCTTTCATAGAGGAAATGGGATGCTGGAGTTCTAAATTTAAGAAGTTGTATAAGGGGAAGCTTTGCAGACAAGAATGTGAGAAAGCAAAAAAGGAAACACTTTTAAAGGGGAATGTCTGCTTTTTATATTTCCCATAAATGGGCTATTAGCCTTGTATTGAGTTTTTTATCTGTTTTTTTCTGAACCTGGAAAAAAAAGAAAGATGTTTTTTCTCCTGAACACCTGTCGCAAGAAGGTTTATCTGCTCTGCCTGCTAATGCAGCAACATCAATAAACAGTTCCTATCTGAACTGCTGTGTCATTAGGAAAATGAGAGAAGAACAAAGTGCAAATTAGCAGAAGGGAGTTTGAGAGAATGAGAGAGGTTGGAAAACAAATCTGCAGTCGATTAAAAGCTTTGTATTTAAAGAAATCAATTGGCAGAACATTACTTGGCCACAAGGACTTTGTGCAGCCTGTCCATCACTCAGTGATTCTGTGGAAACAACACAAAATGCTGAATCTGGACAACAAGGGGAGACCACTGCAGCAGAGAACCAGCAGCCAGACAAACAACTTACCCCAAGTGCCAGGAGGACTCACTGAATAATTCATCAAGAACTAAACAGTTTGATTACGCATGGGCACTGCATGTTATTATGAAGTTGATTAGATTTTACTCCACGGAGGATGGCTTGGCTACATAAATGTTATGATTAATTTATTTGTTTGTTTTCTGGTCCCTCAGAGCTGTGCCACAAAGTGGCAGGTCAATGGCACACCTCAGCACGTGTTCCAACAATGGTGTTATCTGATGACTAGAGAATCATACAGTTCAAGGGAGGTCATTCTATTGATATTCCTGGGACATCATTTTGAATGGAGATGTCTTCCTTCAGAACCATGTAATGCAGTAGAATATCATGGACATTAACTGAAAACAGCTTCAATTTTTTTTTTCAGATTCCCCCCCCCCCATTGGATACTCAACAGGAGAAAGATCATATGGCATCTTATCCAAAACCCTGCTGATGGGACTGGAAAGATGCCTAATATTTCACTAGTGATTTGAATTGGAACTTTTATTTCTTTTCCGTATGCAAATTTATGTTTTTATGTGTTCAGTTCTCCTGCAGTGACTCAGGAGAGCAAATTTCACAGACCTGAGAAACAGTAAAACCTTTGGGCATCTTCTGCTGTGTTTTTGATGTATCAGTTTCAGCATGTGTGTCCAACCTGGATTTCACTACTTATATACATATATATGTATCTGTTTAGCTTTTTTCTTAATAACCAAAAACTTTAAAGTGTTATTTTAAAGCCAACCACCCTGGGGAAATGAGTTCCTCAAATTTTTATTGGTCAGACCTAGAACTTCATCTTTTAACACTGGTTACAGCAGAAGTGCTGTACAACCCTTTGGTTTGCCTGGAACCAACGTGTAGTAAGTTTGGCAAGTCTTCATCCATATAAGAGTAGCCTGATGTATTTCTGCACTGAAATAGCCCTGATAACAGGGGCTAATGAGCCAGCCTTCATAAATACCCCAGAGGTGAAGTTCAGAACATGCTATGAAAGCAAGATGCCTCCCTGACTTGAGGCACAGACAGAAGAATTAGGTCCCAGGCCGGGGCTCTCTTCCCTTGTGTACAGTTGCAGTTTGCCTGCCCACATCCCCTCTGGAGCAGCAGAGGGGCTCCAACACCTACAGCTTCATTTGCAGATGAGCTGAATAACTTCAGACCAGATGAAACCAAAGCCTGCTGATAATTGGATCCTGCAACTGATTTTAAGTTTGATAGTAGAAATGGCCTTTTTTGATGCCATCACATCGTCGTTTTCAAGGCTCCTATTGGGATGAGAGCTGGCCCAGGTGCTGGTCCCCAGGCCACTGCTTACAGGGGGAGGTCTGGGGCTGAAGCAAGAGCCCAAGCTGTTGTCAGTCCTATGTCAAGCTGTGTCTCAATATACAAGAGTTTTCAGATCACCGCAGAGACTGTTTGAGGGAATAATGGTCTCCACCTGTGTAAGACTAGGAAAAGGATCATCCAAGAGTCACATCTTACAGTATAAACCCTAGATATCTGCTCCAGCCTAAGCAGTAAGGTTTTTTTTGTTTGTTTGTTTGGGTTTCCCCCCCCCCCCCATGACATTATATTTAAAGCTCTAAGGAGCCAGTCTTGACAACCCGGACTGTCTTCTCTCTACAGGGATGGCAGAAGGCAAATATCACATGCTCCCCATACAACTGCCCCATCAATTTGTTTCACTTCTGACCAGGAGGGATCAGCTATAAAGCTGAAAAGGGAGTTTACTGTATAGGCCAAGGAAGTATGCCAAAAACATACTTCTCTGTACACTTCTCAGCTCTAAAAAAAAGAATAAAAAATGAACAGGTAACCCTTGTGCTTTCACAGGCTGATAGTGCAACCTTTTGATCGAGCACCAAATATTCATTCAAAGGCACATTGAGTCCTTAGCAGCATCACCTTCAATATCCATTTTTTTTACTGCTATTCACCATGTCCTACACTATCATTCTGAGTAAGTTTAGCTCCATACAGAACACACCTCCTCCCTTCAAATTCACTTTCCAAGTAGTGGCTGGGGGCTGCATTTCCTTGGAGATTCGTTTTCAGTTAGTGAATTGGGTGCCGAGCAGATTTAGGCTAGTTTGTAACAGGCTGCCTTCTGCAACAGTGTCAGCAACTTAACAAGACGTCTCTGTAACCTTTCTGTGCTGTGCGCCAACATATGCATCCCATAGGGAGCTTATAACCTAGCCTGGGAAACCAGTGAATGCCCCAAATAAGACATTTGACTAAGGCACAAGTACTCCTCCCCTTATCTCTGTCATGCTGTGAGAGACAGCCTTTTACCCAAATGGGATACTGGGTAATATGACAGGAGTGTAAATTTATGAGCTGTTTTCAGTTTTTAAGAAAATATCTCTTGCCGTTGTGGAAGTCTGCTGTCTGTTATCAGAAGAGCTCTAGCAAGGGAATAATCTGAGCTGAATCCATTTGATCGGGCTCTGCCTTTTCTGGAGCTTGCAGGATAGCTGGGCACTTCAATTGCTTTCAAATCACTGCATGAAAAGTGTTGTTCCTGTCCTAATACTCAGAGCAGACAGGTGAAATTTAAACCACTGATGAGCTTTGCTGTACAGGAAGAAAGATCCCAAGACAGTATCTCAAAGGAAAAGTCACCAAGGTTGTATTGTTGTTTTATCAATAATTATTTTTATTTTTCTGACCTGACCTTTGTAATTTATCCCTTTTAAACTTAAAGATGTATTAAACCAAAGAAGAAAGAAAAAAAAACCCTAATGCTTTGCTTCCTTTCCTTTAAGGAATTTTTCTCCATCATAATCCAGGTATTTTTAGGTTCCCATGTAAATACGCAGCTGTATCGTTCCTGTATCATATGTGTATTTGTACACCCACATATACACACACAACTAATCAACTTCTCTTTCTGTCCTAATCCATTTTTCTCTAAGGATAACTTAATCCCATCCACTGCCTGCTAACTATTAAGTCAGGGAATACAATGAATGAATGGACTGTCTTGGATAAATGAGAATTCCTAAACAGTGTCTCTGATTTTTAATGATGCAATTTTAAGTAATATTAAGAGAATAATTCAGATTCCTACAGTGATATTACCCAAGGATGTTGTCATTTCACTCTTGTCCTACCTAGCAAGGCAGTGTTTCATCCTCAAAACAATCATCCAGCATATCTCAATCCACCTACCTCTTTCTTTCTCTCTTACTTTTCTTTTGTTTGCAGAACTAACACACTTTTTTCTGGTAAGGATGTATGAACCTGTACATCCTGTAAGTCTTTGTAAGGGGACTCAACTATAAAGCTGTTTATTGCAGGGACTAAGAAGCTTTTGTATATATTGACTGACACAAATTCCTTATAAACATCCAATCTCAAACAGAGATTACTTTTTTTTTTTTTTTTAATACAAACAGAACTGATTTCTATTCCATTTCCCCTTGTTAAATTTAGGATAAATTGTTTCAGAATGGCAATATTGATTTATTTTGCTTACCTGCTTCCCCATGGGCAGGAATAAAATATTCCAAGAACACAATCAGCATGATGCCTTTATGCTGCATGGTTGTCAGTAAAATATTTGTCCTCAGTGAAGAAAAAAAAGACCTGCAGTAATCTACAGGTTTGCTGCTTGCATGGCTTTTCTGTATTTTCTTTCTTTCTTTCTGCTCACCTTCCTCTCAGTGTAGAGGTCAAGGCTGCTGTCTCATTCTTCTTGTTCTCCTTTGGGTCCAGAGGTGGTTTGGGTTTTTTCAGGGCTCGGATGCCTTCTGGGTGTCACCCATACATTGCTTCCAATAAATAAATAAATAACAAAGCTTTTCTGTGCCTTTACCCCTCTCCACGAAGCGGGCAGGGGACGTTCACATCTCTGACGCAGCGCCTCGGATGCACCATCGAGGGCTGATGCGAGGCGGAGAGCTCTGCTCGGTCCCGTCCTTTGCGCTTCTTTGGATGCTATTTCGAAACTTTCATTCCTGCTCCTTGATTTTGGTGGAGCTTCGGTTTGGCTTTGCCTGGGTTCGCCCTGGCAACCTTCCCTATCTCCTTGCACCTCCCGCAGGCTGCTGCTACCCCGGGTAGCGAGGGGGTCCCGGCAGCCTGAACCCTGCTTTGTTAGGAGGTGTCCCCCAGCACCTTCTCTCCCTTTCCTCCCTGCAGCAGAGGGTCATAAGAAGAGCAGAGTTGGCTTTGCTCCCTGAGAGATGATGAGAAGCAAGTGCTTTCCTGGCTCTTCTCCCTTTTTATTTTGGTTTGTTTTTATTTTATTTTATTTCCCTCCTCCCTCCGCTGTCACGGAAGCCGCTTCTCCCCCACCTCCAAGGGATTTGCTTCACACAGCGAGCGCCAGGGGAGTGGAAAACAAACCCAACGCCAGCTCGCCGGGGCCGGTGCCCGGGCAATCCCCGGCGGTCTCTGCTGCTGGACCGGCTCCTGACGGCGACGCGGGGGCTGCGGATCCCGGGGAGGGGCAGCGGGCAGGCGCGGGCAGGGGCTGTTCTCCCGGGATGGAAGTGAAATGCCCAGCGCCCAGAAGAGAGGGGGAAAGGGAGACGGGGCTGGAGAATCCTTTCTTCCTGCTGCTATAGCAAGGCTTAGGGCGGGAGGGGTTCCTGCCCTCCCGAGGGCGGGTTGGTTATCTGCAAGTTTTGTCTCTGCCTCCCTTCAGCCTCTAGGACATCTCTCGGTCCTAACCGGGCGGTTCTCTGGTCCTGTCTGCCTGCAAAGGGGATTATTAAAACATGTGATCTTCTTCCTGGGCTTTATATGTGCTTTTTTTTTTTTTCTTTTTTTTTGGCTCCGTTCCGCACCTCCTCTTGGGCCGGGCTGGTGCTGGTTGGGCTCAGTCGCGGGCGTTGTTTTTCCAGCCGCATCCTCCCCTCCAGCAGCCCGCGTGTGTGTCCGTGTGTTTCTGTGTGCGTCCGCGTCCGTCTGTCCCTGCAGCACCCTCTGCCAGCCCGCCCGGCACATGACACCTGCCCCGAGCCCCGGGGACACGGCCCTCGCACCCCCGGGCCTGGGGACAGAGCGGGGCCGGGCTTAGGTAAAGTTCCCTCGGTGTACAAGCGGGCACACGCACCAGCTTCATTCCATCGCCACTGGCAGGAGGTGGGACAAGCCAGGCAGCGAGGGGACTTGTGGCTGCCTGGAGAAGCTGGGATGTCTGCGCTGGCAGAACCCCTGAAGTCGGATTCGGTAACTCCAACACAAAGCTCCCGGGGAATCAGAGAGACTCCAGCATGTAGCGATCAGGGGGTGAAAGTGTTCAGCCCTAGGAAATAAAAATTAATTCAGGGTGTGTGTTCCCACTTCTTCATTCTCTCTTTCCTCAGGTTTCTCATCAATATAAAGCCAATAACTTCTGCTCCATGTCACAGAGGAAGCAGGTCCGAGGGGAGTCCAGTGCAAACAGGGTTATTCTTGTGCTCATGTGTGTGCAGGATCAGACCTTAGAGGGATTTGAAGAATGTAGGTCATACAAAGAATAAGAAAAGATTTATTTCCCTTTGGGGTGGGAATGTTTATATGAGGCAGGGTTATTTAGCTAGGTTTTGGTGTAGAATTTTTATACTTTACCCTTATCTTTCTTTTCTTTTTTTTTTTTTTTTTGTATGTTTTCAATATGAAAACCGAACAGAAAACTTTGAAATATGGAGGCTTTTCCCTCTCCTTTTTGTCTTTGCCTTTTGTTTGAAAGCAGCTAAAATACTGTTTAATTACAGAACAAAATCCTCCTGCCATAAATGACAGTATCCTTCAGAGGGTCTGAGTCTGCTGTGTGCTCATCTCCCCTGGGAGGTTCTGAGTTCTTTCAACTCGAGCATCTTCAGTGAGAGCTGGGGATGTGCAGGATGTCCTAGAGCTAAAGCAGATCTGACATTAATGAGAGGCTGTCATTTAATAATTGTGCTTTGTTGCCATCGCTTGTTGATTGCTGCCTTCATGGGGAAATGCTGTATTTTTTTATTTGCAGGTTTTAGGCTCATTCCTAACTGAAATGCTTCTCCCAGTTAATTTCACCAGGCTTGAACTGTGGCACTTGTGGTGTAATAGATGAAATAAAGGTCAAGAAGCTGCTGTGTAATTTAAACAACAACCTAAAATAGAGAGCAAAGTTCATGTTGTGCTGGTAAGTGGAAAATCAAAGTTAAGTACATTCATTTACCTGTGATGCCTGGATGGCAGTACCATGAGACTTTCTAGTTGTCTACTGTAGGGTATAAAATTGACATAGAACTGAAAGCCTTCATTCTTCCAATTATTGACTGTCTTGAGGAACCCACTACCAGTGCTAATGAGCACATTTCCAGTGTAATGCTGCTAAAATCCATTTGTGCCTGTGAGCTAAGAGGAGCTAACACCTAAGGGGAAAATTTTGCTGTTATCGTTGGCTACTGCTATTGTTTGGAAGACAAATTGATGAGATCTGAGGAACAGCCCATACTAGAGGTGTCAAACAGAGAATGCCCATCTTAGCTAGACAATGTGTATGAACAGTGGTGTGAATAATAATTATTGACTTTAATTAGTTCCTAAACTATAGTAATGTGAATATATGATCCTTGAGGTCTCAGGCATGGTTCATACTCCAGTCCGTGACTCTCACTAGGGAGTCAGGTGTTTTGGAAAGTGACTGAGTTTGCTCTGGTGGCAGTTGACAAAGCACCCAGAGAATAAACAGCAAAACTGTGAATCATTCATTTTGGGTGAGGGGGGAAGAGCCAATGGCATGTCAGAGAGGGGGGAGGTGTGTCATCTGCACCACCTGCCCTTTCTGCTTGACAACCGGGTTTGCAAAAGCCGGAGGACAGGCTGTCCTCTTCAGGATCACCCCAGAGTGGTGGTGCGCTTGAATCACCGAGCATCCTGCTTGCCTGCACCTTCCTTTTACCTCCTGCTCCTTGCACCTCTCTGATTTTCCTTGCCTTTCCTCCTCATACTTCCTCAGCAATGACCAGCTTGAAGGAAATCTGCCGTGGCCTTCCTCTAAACCCTTTGCCTGAAAACAAAGGTCGGAGAAAAGGAATACCCCATGCGCCCGTGAGAACCCCCAATCTCACTGCTCAGGAGAAAAAGGTAACTTGGGGTTTCACAGGGCTTCACTTCTCCTTCTTTCAGATAAATGCAGGTTGGGGCAGCAGACCTGTTTGTCTCAAAAGCTTTTTGTGAGCATGTACCTAACTTTGTGGCAAATATATTTCCTTGGTGTTATATGATTCACTGTGTAATCCGACAGAGTACTGGGTCGCTCTTCTGCTTGCTTCCTTTCTTCCTCCTGCAGAATAAGCAGGTTGATATGGAAGAGATTTGCTGCACAACAGCTTCCAGACTTTAAATGGCTAAACAAGAGGCATTAGACTTTAATGCTGTCAATCCAGCATTGCCCCTTGAAGATGCAATTCTGAATGCTGTTGCAAAAGCACTGCATATGTATGGGAATGAGAGCTAACCCCTCCAATGCAATAAACATCACAGGTGATGAATCAGCATCATGGTAGCAGCTACACATCTGTATATTTGCATAAAATATCCAAAGATAGCTTGTTTTAACCAGCAATCTGGGCATCCTGCAATTTAGGCAAGTCTGTCAGGAGTGAAGTTAATTATTTGTCTTTAATTGCGTAATTATTTTCCTGTCTCTTTTTGTTTGAATAGTCTATGTACACACTAAAGTAACCATTGCATTATTTCATGTTTGAGATTTTAAAAAAATCATCAGCAGAAAATAATAGTCAATGGGTGGAGATACTTAGGAATTTGTGTGGGAGAGAATAAGGTGGGTTCCTCAGTTTCAAAGTCTGTGCTTCATCACATGTAACATCACTTATCCTGTGACATTCTGGTCAGAACACAGAAGCTCCTTCCCCACTTACAAGTTGCACACAACCTCCTTGCCTTCGTGGGAGTTCCCCACTGGCATCAGCAGTCAAATTCTTTCTAAGTCCACTTTCCCAAGCAGAGGAGAGTCTTGTCAAAGGGTAGAAAGAGGAACAGCTGTGAGATATCCAACAAGGGTTTACTTCAATGTCAGAAGCATTCACGGCTGAGGCATCCTGTCTGTGCCTTGGACAGCTCAGACACATGGAAGTGTGGCTACTCAGTATGCAGGGAGGGCTGTGGTGATGGCTGTGAAGATGAAGGAGTGGGGATTGATCTTCATTGCATGTCATAACGTTACCAATCATCTCCGTGTTATTCCTTGCTAAATCACTTTTCCCCAGAAGTCTACTATAGCAGGAAGGAGTCCATGTTGCAGGAGAGGAGAATGTATCTCTGAAAAGGATGCCAAATCTTACTCTTTATACAGGGAAAGAAAGTTCTCACTTCCTATATAACAGGAATACTTCCCTACCTCCCTTAAATTTTGGAGAAAGATGGCAGTAGATTGATTTCCTACCTCCAGTCTACTGTGTAACATCTTTCTCTCATTGCTCCATCTTGCCTCCTATATGTGATAAGAGGTCATGCTAGTTGGATTTTTATTAGACTGTTAAAAGTTTAAAGCTTCCTTTCTGATTTATTTTATGGTTAATCCTCCATCTTAAACTCTCAGCAGAGTTAGAGGCTCAGCTGGTATTTTTTTCATACCTGAAAATTCAAACCTCTTTATTTTTAGAGGTGTTCCATGCTTAGAAAAGCATGCAGACAGAAAGGTTGTCTGTCTACAAGGGGTTTTTTAAGTCTTGATGCCAGCTTCCAGATTTTGTTGACAGTGTGTAATGCTGAGCATATTACTTGTCTTTATGTATGACACCGTGTTCATTTTCTAATTGAAATATTCAGAGGTAGCTTTGACAGAAGTGAAGTTAATAATGCTCTACTGATTTCCTTGGGATTTGTCCCTCTCTTCGTATGCCTTCATTCCAGTTTTAGTCCTTGTTACAGTAATAACCTTACCACTGCCAATGTTTTATTTTCTTGGGTCTCCTCTTGTGGTTATAACAGAAATCCTCTAAGTGAGACTTACAGAGAACTGTGTGTTTTAGGACTTGCTGAAGAAGTATCTAATTCTTCCTATCATACCAACTTCAATCTTTTTGGATAAATCAAGCCATATCTCAGAACTGATTCTGATTATATGTTTCCTGAGTTCTCTTCCTTCAGCATTCTTTGCCTGAGGCCCGAAACAGCCACATCCTCTCTCTTCCCCTCCCTCCCTCCACAGCTCAGGAAACCCTAGCTTTCTGTTTCTCAGCATCTGTATCATAATGTAAATATGCTACAAAGAAACTACTCCTAAAACCAATGTGTGGTGTGTCCTTTGTAGAACAAGGATGTTGGATGCTCAGTACTCGCTAACATTCCAATAAAGCTGGAGCAACTTGGGAAGAATGTGCACTTCTCAGCGTTGCTCAGAATTAGAAAAATGGCCTGCCTTTATCCACACGGCAATTCCCTTATGGATCCCCTATCCAAGTCACCTTATAGTCCTCATCTACCCAGCAGGGTCATCTGTCACCTGATTGCAGCATCACTTGTGTTTCTGTGGTGGAGCACTAATGGGCCTTGATGACCTCGATGAGCCCCTCCTGAGGTCTCCACCCACACCCTCTGCTCATAGGCTTAGGGGCTCCATTTAAGCTCAACCCTGGGAGTTTAATCTCAGCTGTGCTGGGGATGGCTCTGGTTCTGTTACAGGGTGTTCCTGTGCCCAGCCAGGGACCTCACTGCTCTGGTCTCCAGTCACTGGGCTGACTCACCACTGTGGACCTCCTTGGTGATCCCTGGGCTGTATCTCTCTCTGGCAACCATTGCCAGACCTGGTCCCGACCTGCACTCCTAGTTTGGAGCTGCATGTCACCCTGTTCTTGCCTGATGACTTGGACTCCTGGTGGAACCTGGCTGCCATCCCTGGGCTGCCCTGCTCACCTCCCTCAGGTAGTACAAGGCTGGACCCTGGCTGGGGTGGGTGCCTGTCCTGCTTGCCATGCTGGCTCTTCTTGGCTCCCCATCCCTTAAGGGAGCAGCTTCGCAGCTTGGTAAAATCCTAATACGATGAACTCAAAGCCAGCATCTGAAGTTGTTCTTCAACTTCCTGGTGAAGAAGCAGGATGTTTGACCTCTACGATTCCTTTACACACCCAGAAATGAGGCCAGGTTAAAAAGTTTATCTGTGATTTGGGAAGGTCAACATACTAGCTCCTGTTCTGGAACGTCTGGATGATAAAGAACTCGGTTCAACTTCCACAGCTCATAGAGCATTTACAGCAATGGCCAGTCAGGAATCTCCATGTTTACTTTCCAGCTGAGCTGATTGAAACTGGGACCTATCAGGAAGAACAGTAAGTGAAACAATCTTGCTTTCAGTCCAGAGGATAGTGCCACCTAAGATTCTGGGCCTTGATGTCACCAGGCAGATGAGAGGTGGGAGGGGAACACCATCTGCACTGGAAAAGGGGCTAAGAAGGAAGTTGTTGCAGAGTTAAGCTCATCACTTCCTCTCCTTGTGCTTCCCTTTCCTTCAGTATGCAGGAAGACTGCAAACCTTAATGTTTGAGTATCTCAAGAGTCTTGAATTGGAAATTCTGATTATCTTAGAAAATGGAAATAAATGACATTCCTTCTGAAGAGCTCTTCAACAAACACCAATTAACGAAGAGCCTGGTTAACTTTGATTTCTCGAGAGAATCCCCCCAGCAAAGATATTTACAGCTGATCGATTGGAGCAGGATTTCATGGGTTGTTTTGACTATATTTTGTTGACATTGAGAGGTCTAAATATTGATTAAATAGCAGCAGAATCATGTTTTACTATATAAATGCCAGGGAATAAAAAAAGACACCCTAATAGTGACTAGAGATTAAATGCAAGAGCCAAATGTTAGCTCCAGCTGGCATATCTAAGAGGAAGACTTTGCATCTGGTGCTTACATTGCACTGAGCTGAATTAAATCAGTAACTCGGCAAATTCAGAGCAGGTTTGTTTTTTTTTTTTTAACTGCCTATCAGGCTCAGGAGTATAACTGCAATTAATATCTTTTTAAGGCACCAATGAACTCTGGACCACGTTTCTCAGAGGTACTGAGCATGTGCATCTTAAAGCTTCTGTCAGTGGAAGCTATGAACAGGAAGGACACCTAAATATAAAATGCACGGTAATATTCAGAGTGCAATATGTCAGTTATAGGTAAATCAATCCTACTTAAACAGTAAAATAATGCTTTCTGGTGCCTTAATAAAATGTATTGTCTTTCCAGAAAAGCATAATGATCAGCCTATTTGAATTTGCTCCTTGAGTGCCTTTTTCAGGTTGTTCAGTTTGACTCAATAATGAATATGTAAAACTCTTCCCCGTGCACACTGCAATTGTCCTTTCATGAAGCAGTCAGGCTTCATCTTTTTGAGTGCCCCAGCTCTTTTGTTGAGAGGCTGTTTCAGAATCTCTTATACTTAAATTCCTCTAAGTCCAAGACTACATTTTTTACAGGTAATTCACAGCTATTTATTCTTCTTCCAGCACTTTCCTGAAGCTACTTCCTGCTTTGACATTTATCCTGCAGTAAGACAGCAATCAAATGTCACCTTCATTCAATTAAGCTAAACAAGCCTTAGTCTTAGTCCTCTTTTACAAGATCTCTATTGTCTGTGCAAGGTGCCCTTCCCACCCTTCATGTAACATTCAAGTTCATGTTTCATTAATGTTTGCATCATCGAAATTCAGGCTTCTGCTAATGTGTAACACTAATAGGACAGAGGCTTAGTCTGAGTGAATTTATTTGAAAATCATACCAGATTGGGAAGGTGATTTTTCTTGCTTTTACTTTTAGGGTGAAGAAAAATATTTGCCCCTCAGTTTCATTTTAATATAAATAATGTATTGATCAAAGACTGAGGGTGATCCTTGCTTCACTGAAAGCAAAAAACACATCCTTAACTTCTCTGTAGTTCTCAAGGCAGACAAAATACCAATATTTTCCTTTTGGAAAACCAAGGGGTGCAAGGTGATTTTATTTGTACTTCAGAAATTTTTTAGATCTAGAACCCTCTGTCGTGGCTGCTATCCTCTCAGACTGACTTTGGAAATCCCCATGCACTTTGTCATGATGTGAATGTAGCTCGGATTTTTGTGCTTATTAATGACATGCCCTTGAAAAACCTGACTGGAGAAGAATAAAGTGGTATTAGAAGATAAAATTTGCATTTTCTCATCTGGTAAATAGGTTTTCCCCCCCGATTCTCTGTGTGGATTTGCAAATCTAATTTGTAAGGTTTTACTGGTCTGATCCTTAGCTGGTGTAAATCAGCTGGTCTATGAAGGTGATGTCCTGCTCAGTAGCAAGTGTGCCAATATAAACCTCTCTTACTATGAAGGATTTTAGATGTAGAGATTTGTTCTTTCAGGGTGCTCAAATGAAGGAGCTGGAGAGCTTTAGCTGTGAGAGCCAGAGCACAGTCAGGCTGAATGAGGAGTTTCATTACTGAGCTGAGGGCTTCACAGAGCTTTTCAGGACTGCTTACCAGGGTGGGTGGTGGTGATATCTGGCCTGGGTAGTTCCAGATGCCTTTGTTCTAGATGTCTGTACTACAGCCCACCCCTTCACTGCCTCCAGAAGACCCTTGCTTCCATTACTGAAGTGCAAACAGCAGGTGCCACAAACACGGGTTTTCTGTGCTTTACTCAGGCCTGTCAAAAACTGAGCTGTCGGCAGATTTGGAAGCAAACCTGGTCCCTTTCTGTCCTTTCCACAGCCATTAGAAAATCAGCCTAATGAAGATGTGAAATTCCATATGATTTGTGACTCTTTTCAACTAAAAGTCACTTGGATGGTGTTGCCATTTGTCAGGGAACTTACAAGATCTTTGCATGAAACTGGCTATTTAAAGATTACAAAATCTTTGTTCTCGTTATGGTTTTAATCAAATGAAACACATAATACAGAGACATGACTTAGCAGACTGTTGCTAAAGATAGTGATTTATTTATGGTTTCTTTCATCCAAAGGGACATACTGTACTTTGCAAACCAAAGCTAATGTCTTTGAAGGCTGTAAGGAGAATAAGCCACGTAGTATCATCTGCAGAATTTAATTGAGTGCCTAGTAATCACTTTAGCTAATTTGGAAGTGATATATGTAGCATCAATAAAATAATGTAAACCACCACCCTCTGCAACACATTAGGATGCTAAATGGAGTGAATCTTCAATAAAACTTAGCCCAAGAACATCTTCATCTGGGAGCATGTCACAGAAATCTGGGCTAAGATTCCTTTTGAATGGAAAGTACAGTGGGACCTTCAGTGTCTCTAAGGAGTTTAGAGTCTCACTTTCACGGATTTCTGAAGGATGATTTCCTTGATAGTTCAGTGCCCCCTAGCACTGCGAGAGGGAATTCATCTGTGTCTGATATGGATAGGACTGAGCACTTCCCAAATCTCCAAGGTGTCTCTATGCAGATTTGGGGAGACAGGTGGGAAGAGGATGGTTTCATGCTTACAGCAATTGAATCTACAAGGAAAGATGCAGGTAGAAACACTTCAAAACAGGAAATTGGGAATGCAGCTCCACTGGTGTGAGCTTGGTGTTATGAATTGCATTGTCCTTGTAATGGCTTAGTCAGGCTTCCAGCTGGGTCTGATTAAAGTTTAGGGCCACCCACTTACCTCCATTTCTCTTTTACCTTGGTTTTTCTCTTTCTTCTTTTTCCTTTGGCAGCTGGCTTTGCGCAATGCCTTGCGTTATTTCCCACCTGAAGCGCAAAAGAAGCTGGCACCGGAATTTGCTGAAGAACTCAGCCTCTATGGCCATATCTATATGTACAGATTCTTCCCAGATATTGAGATGAGGTAAGGCCTGGATGGTTCACATTGTATTTGGCTGCCATTGTTTACCAGCTTTCACCTGTGGAACTGACCTTTAAATAGTGGTGTTGCTGTGTCCTGTTTTACCTCTTGTAGAATTTATGTCAGGACACAATAGTGAAGCTCATCAGCTGATAATTCAGATGTTCTGTGTGTCACAGTGGTTTCATTTCCAGGCTGATAGATGTTTTGGGATGCTCCATGGGACTGGTAGGGAAGCAGTGTGCATCCTTCTGGATAGGCTGTGACGGGGCCAGGGCAGCCTCACTGCTGGAAAGCTCAGCACCACTCAACACAGCGAAAGGATAGAGTGAGGTTGTGTGCTTGGTAATGCCAGATTTACCACACACGGGGTTCTCAAAGACTCTGCCCCATGGCAAGTCTTAGTTTCTGGAGGCAGAGACCTCCAATCAGAACCTTGATAGAAAACTTCCAATTGTCCTGAGCTGCCACAGTGCAAGTCTCAACTGAACCAGGAGGCAAAACCAGATGAGTAAATGGAGACCTGCTGTGAGTGGCTGGTTGGGTTATCTGTGCTCTCAGAGCAGAGAAGGCTTTCTGGGCTTAAAAGAAAGGCAGTACCTTTTTTTTTTCCACTGGAACCTGTATGTGACCCTGGTTTGTAATATGCTGTGCCTGTTGGTCTTGGACCATCACTTCATTCTAGGTCTGCTGGGGCTAATGTTTGTGAAGCAGAACAGTTTTAGGGAGGGCTGCCAGGGGATAGCTGCTTTTTTTAGACTCTTTGATTCCTTTTTGCATCAACAGGGACCTGGTTAATGTCTGTACAGGAACCTGAATAAAGCAACTCTGATTTCCACACACATCCATGTTTCTATGCAGTCGATTTTAGCCTGGGGTCAGATCCTGCAGGATGCAACTAAGGGCAGGAAGACTGTCTGAAAGATATTGAAGAGCTGGACTTCAGAGGACCCTAGTACTAAACTACAGATGATCACACCTTCCAAGTAGACTTGGATGGGACAGTCCACTGGCTTGTTTCCAATAATGGCATCAGTGATTCTTTGATAGCTTCAAGTATTTTTTCTTTGTGACCATTTCACTGAGCATTTTCTAATAGGTTATTGCAGTCTCAGGATGAGAAAGTGCCTTTTCCTCTCTGTATTCTGGTAATATTTGATTTTTGTTGTGTATGTCCCAGGGAGCACAGCTGCATTTAACAACCGTATTCCCATGCCAGCACATTCAACTGATAACTGAAAATTGGGTTTCTTATGTTCTGAGCAATACTATGTGTAAATATCTCCTTTTAGTGAATTAGTGTCATTCCACAGAAATCCTGCTTTATCACATCAAGTTTAGAAAAGCAGAAATCACTAATAAGAAAAGCATTGTGGAAAGACTCAAAGGCTTTCTCTCTGGTTTGGCAATGAGTACAAGGCATTTGTTTTAGCATCCTGATGTAAAAAGCCAGGATACAATGAATGTGATCACGGGAAGAGCCCATTTGCTGAATCTGTAGAATATACATTCCAGATCTTGGCTCGTGAGCTGGACAGCGGATGTCCAATTTTTGTTTGTAGTTGGCACTCCTTAGTTGAACCTTTTCAGTGTAACTGTCTTCCCTGTACACAGCAAGGGCCCAGCCACTGAAGATCTAGGGTCCAATTAAAGGAAGATCGTTTACAATCCATGGCAAATGATCCTAATCCACTTTTAGGAATTTCCAGCCCCTGTAATGGTGGTGCTGCTTAGAGAGAAGGAAGGAGTAAAACTCTTCATGTGTGGTTATGCTTCCTTTAGGTATCACACCTTAGAGACCTCAGCACAGTTGTACTCAGATCCGTGCAAACACAGCAAAGGAACAGTCCCTGCCCTGAACAGCTACAGTTTAAATCCCAGAGTAGAAATTTTAGGGCAATTTGATATGACAAACAGATGGTGCAGGATAACAATGAGATGATTGCAGCACATTATTGCCAGGAAACCTGACTTGGAATATCTTTGTATTTCCCATACCTCACCTCTCAGCTTTCTAGATGAAGTGTATCTTAGTAAAAAGGCCCATATTTCTCCTAACTAGTTCAGTTTTTGAGAGCTTCTTTGAGCCTGAAACTCAAGCCTTAGATAGTATCTTAAACAACAAGGGTTGATGAGCCTGAAGGCAATTTCCGTTGCTGCTGTTTCCCTTGGCATTGCAGGATTTAGCTGCTTGGCCTTGGCCTCTGAATTAGAGGCCAGTTCCATCAACCCCCCCAAAATCCAGTTAAAAAGCCATAAGTTCTTGGCCACCATATCTATCAATTGTGATTAGCTTATTCAACAAATGATAAGCTGATTAAAATTTATTGGTTTTGCTTAGTTCTAATAATAGTTAAAACCTGATTTGCTTGTTAAGGCACATATAATTCCAGATCTGCACTTTTTTTTCCTTTCCGCCCTCCCTTCCCTCCTGAATAAAAGCCTGCAACTTAAACAAGTATGAATATCCCTGACATGCAGGGATATATCTGTGGTGTTTGCTGTGAGTTGGAGTGTTCTAAATTTCTGTGACTACCCTTTCAGAGCATACCCCATAGGAGAATACCCTTGCAAGACCAAATCAGCTGCTGCCATTATGCTGATGATCATGAATAACCTGGATCCCTCAGTGGCTCAGGTAAGGTGCAGTGAAAGGGAGCTGGATTCATAGGGCAGCAGGAAACCTGCAAGATACTTCCTGTATGTGCTCTCACATAAATACTGAAAAACTTAGACATACAGGCACTAATATACAGGAGCTTGGTCGCTGCCTGAGGCATAGGTAGAGCTCAGCTCGTGGTACAGTGTACTTTGAAAAATTAGTGCTGATGCTTCCTGTGTCTTTGGAAGCTCATCCCTCAGGGGCAGATAGAGGATCACAGGACCAAAGTCCCCCCCTACAAGCACCATTCAGTGTAAGGTACCCCGTTGCAAATGGGAGGGGAGAGGCCGTGCAGCTGTGCCCTGATGGTCTTAAGCTCTTCCAGCTCTGAATGCCAGTGGCAACCGAGCTATGAGCTCACACATTCCCTCTGCAGTGAGTTTACTGGGACGGTTGTCTGATGCAGAAACTGCAACCGAGGAACCACTTTGTAACATTCTGCATTCAAAATGCTATTGTTACAGTAACAAACACCCTATCTTGAAAAATAATACTCTCCTTAATTTGCCACTTTTATGATGTTCCTTTCTCATTTCAAGAACCTAGAGGGTTTTGCTGCAATAAGCTCTAGAAAAGATTTATTACTGAGACTACAAAAGTATCTCAGAGATACAGTGAGAGGTTTCAGAAAAGTGCTTGCCTAATTGTTAAATTGTCTTTTTCAGTTTCCTCAGGAGCTTGTCACTTATGGAGGAAATGGGCAGGTCTTCAGCAACTGGGCACAGGTAGGACAGTGCTGATTTTGCAGCTTGCCAAACAAAACCAGTTTCACCCTCCCCCATGCACATTCTGCTTAAGCAGTTCATGATAGTTCTTGGCACTCGTTGCCTCAAAACACTCCAAAACATCCTGTTTGGATAGAGGAATGCTCGGTTAGGAACTGCATGGATGGAGGGAGTTTTATTTAGTGAGGAGAGCACAGACAGCCCAAAAGAAATACCAAACATGATGCCATGAATATCCAAACTGTGTATGATGATCTAAAGACCAGTCTTGTCTTTCTCTGATTCATATGTGTGTGGCTCTGTATTTTCCACAGAGAGAGTCTAAGAAACTAAAAAGTGTATCTTTTGTTTGTGTCACTTTTGCAACACTTTTCACAAGTAGTGGAATAAAAATAAGGCTTTGATTTTAAGAAAGTGCAATCTTCAGTCTTTTTTCCTAGCAAATCAGGTTAGCTGAAAATATTTGTGCTATCTGGCCAGTTCATGGTGCACTTCACTATGAACCCTGATCTTCTAAGACTAATGGCAGGTGGGTCAAAGTCTCTCTAAAATCAAAGCGAGGATGCAAAACTGATGCATAAATAAAGTTCCTAGTTAGGGGAGAGGAACGGATTCCTCACCATAGAGTGGGACTGAGTGACCTAGGGTTTCTTCCAAGCTGGGGGTTTTTCATTTGTGGTTAAAATTAATATTTTGCTTTCCCAATCTGGTAAATGGAAGTCAAATGGAAGACTTTGGCAGATTTTGAGGGAAAACTGTTCTGACTTTTTTTGAAACAAAGGTCACATGGCAATCCGCACCGTTTCTTTATTTTGTGTATCAATTAGTAAATGCCTTTTAGCTATTGCCTGTTGACTACAAGAGTGTTAAAGCATTTCTGAGGTGAGCAGTGCCAGCAGTTTAGAAAGTGGCCCTTATTGACCTGACATTCCTTAGGCAGATGCTGGGCTGCAAGGTGAGGTAGAAGTGCTGCCAAAGTCAGAAATATTCTCTTTCCTCTTGTTCTCATCCAAGCCAGACCTATGACCTGCAGTTGTTTCACAGCAGAACAAACAAAACATTTTTTGTTTTGCCTGCTTAGAGTAACAGTCACATGAATGATTCAGTTGCCACAGAACATTTTATTCTCTTTGTAGTTTGAAAACAGCATGTTTAAAAAAAAACACTATCATTGCAAAATTCCTAGGGAAAGGGTTCAGTTTGGTTTATATAATCAATGCAGACTTGTGCTTTTCTTCTGGATAATTTCAAGTGAGAGAACTATGTCAAGAGCTAACCTTACAAGCCTGCAGACAACAGACTTGCTCTTGAAATGGTGAAAGGCTTTTGCTTCCTTGTTACTAGTTATGCCTTTCAATGGAAAAAGACATATTTATCTCACAGCTTCTAGTTTTATTAGAATGTTTTTCCCAGATTGCTAAAGAGCTGAGAGTTCAACCAGTTACCTGTTCTCTCCTACACCCAGAATTTGATTGTTCAGCGTTTTTCATGAAACAAAACCAAAATGTAAAAAGCAAGACAGTAACTCTACTAACTTTTTCCTGTTTATTTCAACTTTCAGCTTGGGAAATTGACTGGATTAGAAGGGACTGGCCTCAAATCTGTACAATTTTTAATTCGGATCAAAGCAAAGACTACAGAGCTTAAGTGCCCGTGACAACCGGGTTTGTTTATGTGTCACTGACACTTAGTTTCTGTGTCCCTACTCAGAACTCCAGTTTCAAGGAATTGTTGTATTCCAATATTGCATGGGAAAGCTTCTCTCAGGCCTAGCTGTCACATACTGAAAGTTCTGTGGAATATAATGGGCTTTGTCCTAGACAATGATGGATGAGAGTTAAATTTACAGTCAACTTAGGTGATCAAAGTGTACTTTTTGGCATTCATCAAGAGTAACTTTCGAATTATGCAGACAGAGTTGAGATGTATTTATTGGTATGCTCCTGGGTGTATCAAGCTGTTTCTTCAGTGTCCACAATGAAAGCAGATTTTTTTGGAGAAGAAAAACTACTTTACTTTTAAGTGCACATTGTATTAGCCATTTATTGAACAGACAACAAGCATCAGAAGATGCTGAAAATCAGGTTAGGATGAACAACAAGCATGAGTATTTGATCAGTTCTATAGGGAAACCTTCTAGTGTAACTTCAGAAAGATTGCCAGAAAAGTGCCAGATCCAAATATTTAACCTCAAGATAAAATTAGAATGGCTTTAAAAGTGAAGGATTTCTGGCATTTCTACTGGAGAAATTATTCTGGAACTTATTCAGACTTTTGCTAGTTGATGATTTATGTTTTCTGCTGAGTGATACCTCTTAAAGAACTTTATTAAAAGAAAGAATGTGTTGAGAGCTCTGACTGTTGTTCCATATGTGAGTACACCTTGTTATCTCTATAGCTGCCTTCATTCTCAAAGTTTAGCAGCTTCACAAAAAAAACCCATAAATATCAGATGCAAGCAGACTTTCTTTTCCTTGCTCTTCCTTTCAGTTCTGGTTGGTCATGCACTACTTGTCAGAGATGACAGAAGAGCAAACACTGGTAATGTACAGTGGGCATCCACTGGGTCTCTTCCCCAGCCATCCCCGTGCTCCTCGTTTAGTCATTACTAATGGCATGGTAGGTATTAGCATCTTGTTTTCTTTCACCTCCTCTTCAGTTTAATTATCAAGTGTTAGCTGAATTATAATATGATTTTTGTTGTCCACACTTACAACAACACATGGGAGAATTTGGGGTCCAAATTCTGCAGCATTTATTGCAGTACAGTTGCACTCATCTCACTTGTGCTGATCTGCAGTGATGGAGGAAACAATCCTCTCCTTATCAGGCAACTTCTTTTCTTACTGAGGCTGAGCTGTACATGTTCTTGACCAAAACAGTTCATCTAGGCTCAATCTGGAAGATTTAAAAGCTCTCAGTCAGCAAAAAGATGATTATTAATCAGAGGCTCAGATATCTGGACTGCTTTGCTTGGAAGGCAAGCTGGAGAAGTGAAAATACTAGTTTATTGCCAGTCTTTTGAGCCATTCAATACCTATCTCCCTGCAGGCTAGTTTTTGCATGGCAGTCACAGTGCCAGAAAGACTGGACATCTCTCTTTTTTTTTTTTTTTTTACTAGAATGCATGAAATAAAACACCTGAATTACTTCTCCTGTTTTTCTCTGTTTTTCTATGTGTGTGACCACAGTTAGAGAAACGTGGGCTGTTAAAAAGACCTGCTTAAATCTCTAATTTGCTTATGTGGATTCTATTTTGATTGTTTTCTTAGGTTATTCCCAACTATTCCTCCAGAGATGAATATGAGAAGATGTTTGCTTTGGGAGTAACAATGTAAGAAGATAGCTCACTATTAAATATATCAAATACTTGACTAAAATGTAATTCAGAGATCAAGCAGTGGCTGGTTAAAATTTCTAATGCAGATGGATTTCAACTGTGCTGAATAAATTCCTGATGCTGCAAAGCATTAATACACACTTAAGTGGAATTACTTTGGAGTTTGAGTCATGTTCAGCCACATATATAAGGATGTAATTGAGGTCTGCCAGGAATTAATATTAGGTTTATGTGAGAGGCTTGGCTGAACAGCAACCTGAAGCCTTAATCATAAAACACTTACAGCACTAGCTAGTTCCACTTTGCAGAGGTTGTTTTGCAATTTATGGAAAATATAAGTTATGAAACGTTCTTTCAGGCTGAGACACTTTGAAGTAGAAAATTATCTTTTTTTTTAATGATTTTTATGTACTTTTTTTACAGTTTCGTAAACTACTGTTGATCTAGTTGATGAGCACAAGATTATTATTCTTTTGGGTACCGTGGAGAGAATAAATAAAAAAGGCTGGAGAGCTGTCTCCCTTCTCTAGCAATTTAATAGAAGCGTGAACAAACATTCTGGGCTAACAACTTCAAGTGCAACTATGTGTCTTAGAAGTACAAGTGCCACTGAAAACCCGTGGTGTAAAGGTGCCAACGAGGTGAAAAGGAGTGTCCTTGTGTCCTAGTCACTATGCTAAATTCCCAGACAAGTTTACCCTCAGTTTTTGGTCGATGCAGTTTTGAACTCCATTTAATGAGCTAAGCACTCTTCTGAAAATATGTCGGTGCATTGCTAATGATAAAACTCCATTAGGACGTGAATTTGATACCAGCAGACCTTTAACAACAAATCAAAACACAGGTTTTTTTGTTATAGTGAAAACGCGTGGAGTCAAGTACAGAACTCATTCCAACCTGAGTAAGGTGTGGTCTCACGGTGTTCGTTGCTGTCTCTAGGTACGGTCAGATGACTGCAGGGAGCTACTGCTACATCGGCCCTCAGGGAATAGTACATGGGACTGTGGTAAGAAACTGGGAAAGGTCTGCTGGTCTAGATGTCAATATGTTTTGGAGGAGGCTTTCTTCTATAGTACCTGGTGACTGGAGTGGATTGGGTTGCTGTGAGAGGATGTTGTGGCTACCAAGGAAATTCTCATTGCCTGCTCCTTAAGCAATTAGTGTTTTTTCACTTAGATACATCTTAACCAGAACACAGACCAGAAGGGATTTGCAGTCGAGGTCTCAATCTGAGCTCATATTTAGCTACAATATATGAAGTACAAATTGATCAGATGTGTCCTATAAAAACCTTTTCTTGACTGTTTTCCTTAGCCATCCTTTGCAGCCATCCTTAAGAAGCCTCCATACCTCAACAGCAGCGTATTGGGAAACACTGATTATTCTGTTTCATGGTGAGAGTAATATAATCAGGAAAGATGGTTTCATAACATCACTTTGTAACATGTTTCCTACTTAAAAGATTAAAACTGTTTCGTGGTGTCAGTGACCGCAGAGTTTGTCTTTTCGCAAAAGGGACAGAAGATCCTTAAATTTAAGGTACTCCAGGGAAAATAACTCTTGGTGATAACTCTATTTGTTGTGTGCAGCTCACAGTGCTCAATGCAGGCCGTCGCTACTTGAAGGCAGAAGACCTGTCTGGGAAGGTGTTTGTGACTTCTGGTCTCGGAGGGATGAGTGGGGCTCAAGCAAAGGCTGCAGTCATCGCTGGGTGCGTGGGGATCATTGCAGAGGTGAGGGCAATGCTGCTTTCGTTCTGTCTTCTCTCTTTCATGTGCTGAATCAGAACCCACATTCTTCTGATCTGACATGTTCCTCAAGTAACCCTGACAAAAACTCAAGAAAGATTCTTTTTGCCTTTTTTCTTGTCCTTTTTGTTGCTGAGCATTTTTCAGTGCTATTCATGCACTCACTGGATCAGACTGAAAAGATATGGAATTAACTACTTATGATTGCTTCACAAATGATGCAGAATGATGCTGTTAGATGAGCTCCCAGTGCTTGAATTACTCTAATTTTGTGTGTGAAAAGGTGTAACTTCTACAGGCAATTCCCATGAGAACTGCATTCTCTTATGCCAAAAATCATCTATGTTAAAAAGGTGTTAATTATAATATTTAACTTTGATTAATCTTTAAAGCCTCTGGCACCCTTATCAGGGGCAATAGAAGGTACCCTTTAAAAATGTTGGTGTGGTTCACTCATCAAGATTGGGCCTAATGAAGTTGCTTAGTGTTGTGATTCCTTTTTTTTTTTTTTAAGTGGGCTTGTGAGGCTAATCACCAGCACTTATGAGAATTGCAGTTTGTAGGCAAAGAAGGTAAGTTCTGCTGAGGGAAAATGCTGATAGAGAAGTTCTGTAGTACCATTTTCCTTGTTTCTGAAGCTCTCCCACAGTAAATATTCTTGGAACAGAGTCTATCATCCTGATGTAGCATTTCTGTTCTAAATATGTTAAAACAGCCCAGTTATTTTCTCCCATAAACAAAGAGTATCTAATAATGATTTGTGATTCAAAGACTGCTAATGCCCAAGCAATTGCAATAGTGGATAACAGGATCCACTGGATCCGCAAATATCTTATCGTAGGCTTCTGTTCTAACAACCAGATGGAAGGAGTGACTACAGAAACACTGCAACAGCTTTTAAAAGAGATCGTTGCTCTGCAATTCTGTGGAAATGGTAACGACTATCTTTAGTGATACTGATTATTGAGAAACATAAAATAAACATTTCCATGCACTTCTTTCGTCATGACTGTCTTAGAATTCAATCCTTGGTGGAGCAGATACAGGACTGACCAAAAGGCATGGAGCTCTCCTGAGTATCTGCAGGTGATGGGATGTTGTTACTGCTCCAGAGGAAGGGCGATCTTTGAGAACTAAACTCCAGTCGGAGCTGTTGTGGCCACGTCACATTGCAATAGAAAGGATAAGAATATTGCAATCTGACCTACAGTAGCTACAATTAAACTTCAAAACATAATGGGTCAGACTGCCCACATGGTGTGCAGGGAACCTGACTGCTCTGCCCAGCTCAGGTCTTGTTCGTGGAAGGCTGGGGCTTCACCTGCTTTACAACAGTGGTGCAAAAGTGGTTTTGTTGGCATGTGAGATTTGTGTGTATTTGAGATCTCCTCAGGTACCCTCTGCAGATGAAAAAAATTTATTCAATTTACTATTGAATAAATTACCTTTATTCAGACTTCTCTGTCATCATGATCTTTCAAATGCTGGAATACAAAGGAAAGATTCCAGTGGCTGCTGTTCACAGCAGTCCTTTGTCCTTTTCATCTCTACGGCTGCAGATGATTTTGTTCAGGAGACTGAATATTGCCTGGTTTTTATCTCCTGTGAGATGATCCTTGTCGGAAATGAGTCTCAGGAACACATGTGGATAACCATATATATGCACATATTATTTGTTTAAGAAACTATTTATGCAAATGGCATTGAATTGTGCAAGAGAGATCGTTTTGTCAGCCAGGGCTTCCGAAGCTCTGACGGGGGGATTAGTGGTGCAAGTCTTTTACCTCTTCTGTTTGACAGGAAGCAGATTGTATTTCTATGAAATAATTGTGTGGAGGGCCAGACTGTCTCCTCTGAGCTGCACTGAGCTCTCTGGGGTTACACTGGAGGCAGCATTTGGTCATCATCTTTATGCAATTTTTTAAAACTACTGAGATGCTGATGAAAACTGAGCATATTTTTGAAAGCATGTTTCAAAGGAGGCTAGTTTTCTTCGGTATGCTGGCAAGTCTGTGAAGGACTAAGAATGTCAGAGAGGGCTAAAGTAAAATATGTAGGATGTGGTAAAATTTAAATGGATCTGATCTGTGTTATGTGGGGATTTAAATGAACCCAATTCCTGTAATTCATACAGACCACTTAATATCTTTCCTCCTCCTGTGCTGATTTAAATAACTCAAAAGAAGCTGTCCCCCATGGCACCTGACTTTATTGAATAATTCCATTGGCAGTGACACTGTTATTATCATAATCTGGGATTTTGGAAGGATAGTCTTTATTACTGATGTGGAAAATTATGGAAGGTTTCTCATGCTAAGAATAATTGGGGGGAAAAAAAAGGTTTCCTGGTGTTCAAGCAACTCCTGAATACAGAACTTAATTAATTTACATGTAAATACTTTCTTAAAGAGAAAGAATGAAAATGATGGGGATGGAATATAGAAGTAAAAAATGCTTTAATGAAATAGTATAAGTCAGGTTATGTGTTCTCATGCATACCCACCACTGTGGGGGTTTTAAATATGTTGCTACCACAGAATATTGGCTTAAATTAATTTTGCCACTTGCTTTATGCCACAGATAGCTCATTATAGAAGTATTAATGGATGTGCAAGTTCATACACAGGCACAGATTCCATATTACTGGTTCAAAGCCTCCACAGTTTGTCCATCCATTTATATTTTTATCCAGCTGTCCCTTAGGCACATACACACTGGCACACGCAGAAGCTGAGCCCAGAAGAGAGGACAGGTTTGGGATTGAGCTTGTTTGGGACTTCAAATTTCAAATGAGGGAATTAAAGACAGTTTCGTTTTGATCTGTGCTATTTTTTGGTGACATTAGCCAACTGGGACAAGAAAGTGCCTTCCTCTTTTCTGTATTTGGTTGAGATTTTCAGTCAGCAGTCCAAGAACAAAAGCGAGGGTTAATTTTATTCAGCAAACCATAGCTTTATCTTGGGCGGCCTGGCAGAAACATCTCTCTGAGCTGATCAAAGAAAATATTTTCTTAATCAATTTAAAATACAATTTTCACAGAAAATAACCAGATTTGAAAAATAAATTGGAAACATTTTGGCTTTTTAACATAATTGTGAAGAAAAACAATAAGAATAATTGAAGTTGGCAGAAAAATATTACCTCTTTTACAACCTTAATAATAAATTTTGGTTTGTAGAGTATTTTGGGAAGTGATGTATTAAGTCCATTTCTTGCTTTGAGACTGGAGTAAAAGAGAACAGAAAGTGTAAAAAACATCAGAGGTGAAAAATGTGTATTCGAACAATAATTATATATATTATATCTTTATTAGATATATAGGTATATCTCAAGGTAATAGCAGGGCTATTACCTTTACCTTTTTGCTACTCTTTCTTGCAGGGTAATTGAAAACCTGAAGGTAAAAGTGACCACACAGGGCAAACAGGAGTTTTAAAAGATCTCTTGCTATTTCTCTTAGGTCGATGAAGCAGCACTTCTGAAACGCCACAAGCAGGGATGGCTGATGGAAATCTCTGACAACCTGGACCATTGCATTGCTCGCCTTAGGTATGACTTGCAACATATTTCAGTGAGTTTACCTCTGCTTCTTAACCTTCTCATCATGTCTGTTTGCCTTGTGCCATTTTAGTGTACATGTCAGAGTGGTCGAGGGACCCTCAGGGTTTAACAATTCTGCAAAGGTTGAAAGGTCTGTTTTCTAGAAAAGTGTTGAAAACCACATACAGACTTCTTTGCTGGGTTTGATTCTGTGTGTGACTTATACTTTGCAAGATGGAATAAGATGCATTTTCTTCAACCCATCTTTTTATTCTATTCTAGAGAAGCAAGAAAGAATAAGATTGCCCTAAGTTTGGGTTACCATGGGAATGTGGTAGATCTATGGTAAGTAGCATGTATGGCTAATGGATACATTAATGCTCTGGCTTGTTAGTAAATCCGGAATTAATTCCCAAACTTGGAAGAGACATTAAATCTACTGCTAAGTACATTACTCTAGATGTTAATGAAAAACTATTGTCAAAAGAGAGATCTTCATCCTCATGTACCAATTCCCAGTTGATTCTCATACTCCTCCTTTCCTTATGGAACAATAAATGGCTTAGGAAAAGAAAATCTAAGATTCCACCTTGGATGAAAAAAAAATCTGTTTCCTTCTAACCTTTCACTGGTTGGATTGCAAGAAAATGTCTTTGACTTAAGTGAATCATAGACATGTTCAGGTTGGAAGGGACCTTGAAGATCATCTACTTCCAACCCCCCTGCCACAGGCAGCGAACCTACCATGAGATGAGGTTTACCAGGGAACCAGCCTGGTCTTGAACACCTCCAGAAATTGGAAGCCCACAACCCATCTAGGCAACTTGTTCTAGTTCTCACCACCCTTATAATAATTCCTTGTTCATATCTAATCTAATCTAAACCATCCCTTCCTCAGCTTAAGGCTTTTCCTTGTCCTATCACTGCATGCCCTCATGACAAGTCCCTCTCCAGCCTTCTTGTAAGCCTCTTTGGGTACTGGAAGGCTGCTGTAAGTGAAGAACAGAAGTACTGAGGTATTGATTAAATAAAAATAATAAAATAGTGGCTAGAAATCCTGGTGCTCCTGAGGCTTTATTCAATGGTAACTCTTGTCACACCATGTACTAAGGGGCTGAGGCTGACCACTAAGACTGGTGGGTCATCCTGGTATCCAACTCATCTCCTCATCCAATCATACCAGCATTCCTGCACAGGTAAAAGTGAAGTATAAAAGTTGCACCTAAATCTTCAGCACCATTGCTTCCTACCTCCTGAGTTAGCCTTTGCCTCCTGCAAAACCTTAGCCAAGGGCCTACTTTAACAAACAACTTTTTGGGTTGGAAGGAATTCTCCTGGAAGAGGAGCCAGACTGTGAAATGACAGCTTATGTTCAAACGCTCCATTTCCTGTCTTTCCCAGGGAGAGGTTGGTGTATGAGCTGGACAAAACAGGAGAGCTGCTGGTGGATCTGGGGTCTGACCAAACTTCGTGTCACAACCCGTTTAATGGGGGGTACTATCCAGTACAGCTTGGCTTTGAGGAAGCAAAGCAGCTCCTTTCCACCGATCCAGGGAAGTTCCGGACCCTGGTACAAGAGAGGTAAATGTTTTGGCAATACATCTTTCTAGCCTTTGAGTTTAGTTGCTCTGCAAGTAATCAGATCTCTGTCTTTATTTCAAGGAGTCTCTCTTCTTTGATTTTTTTTTTTTTTTAATAGAAATCTGGGGTACAGTTGCACTATTTAGTCCTTGTACATCTATCAGTCACAGTCTGGCAGACATCCCTTACCCACCGTTTTAGGAATACTCTGTATTGTATAAGATCAGAGATTTGAACATTAATGATTCATTTTCATTTATATAAATTCTTAAGTTGCGTTAGGCTTTAAAAATCCGGGACAATAAGTATTCTTCCACGTAGTCTTCCAGTTGCTGCAGGTTCACTGAATACAGCAAAAACCCCCAATGACCAAGCCAAAAATAGTCCATCTAGCCTGCCATGCATTGCTGGCTTCTGGCCAGTAAGACGTTTTTAAGGAAGGATATAAGGAGGGGACAATCTCCCCCAGTCACTCCCCACAGGTTGCTGCAACTGTAACTACATTCTGTTTAGCATCTTGATTTCAGGAAGCTTACTCCTGATTTACGAGTTTGCCAGTGAAATCGGACATTATAAAGGGAGAAATTTGGCATAATTTATATATAAATAAGGCTGTACTATAGTTCTCAGATGGTACTTCCAAGGAGAGTGTTCCTACACTGGTTTTGTTCACCTTGAATATTCCTGGTGGAGGCCTTTTACCCACAGAAGGTAGAATATGGGCATAACATCTACTTAACTTTGGATAAGGGACCAACAAGGACCTTTCCAGTTTCCCCAATTCTGTCATACTAATCCAAGACAAAAGTAACAGAAAGGTAAAGTTCTGTGAGGAACTCATTTCTAACAAGGTAGATATGGCCTAAAAAAAAAATCCATTCTCATTTGGTAGTCACTGATTTATCTCCAGAACCCCGAGAGGTTACACCTATGTGTGTACAAGTCTGTATGCAACTGTGCATTGATATTAGACATAGATAATATTAGGTGGAAACAGTATCGCAGGGACCAGCCCTGAGGCAGGCCCACTATGGGGGAAAAAAGGACCATTTGGGCTGTTTTGGCCAAGGGTGAGTCCAGAACAAGGGTGTTTAGCCATTTTCAGCTTTTCTGTTTCTGCTCTGTGAACTTCGGAAACTGTTGAGCAGTTTTGTGTGGACTGTTTTCCATTATTACCACCCATCCCCAGGTCTGGCTGCATCGCTTTGCTGAAAGATGTGACCCCTTATTGCCAGCGAATGAAGTTTCCTTAATGAGTATAAATTACTGCAAAGTTTGGGGATAACAGGTGCTATAGAGACTGAAAGCATCTCAGTTGATGACTTACAGGTTGATGTCTGAATTTATCTGAGGTCTTTCATTTCCATCTGTCTCCCCCTACTCCCATACCTTTAGTGAGTTCACAGTATTATTCTTTTTGATATTTCATCAATCTCAAGAATAACTGTTTCCCTTTATTTCAGTCTGAGGAGGCATGTGGCTGCTATTAACAAACTTGCTGATAAGGGCATGTTTTTTTGGGATTATGGCAATGCTTTTCTCTTGGAAGCTCAAAGGGCTGGTGAGTAGATCCTGGATTTGTAGGTGGAAACAAGGATAACCCTGCATGCATCTTCCTAGCTGCATATGTTGGTAGGATGGGGTTGGCCACTGTTATTTATACTCTTTAGCCTCTCTTTCTCTCTTGTTCTCTGAGACCCCTGATCCTCCCTGGATGAGAAACAGCCTTTATGGGAACATAGGTGCAATAGGGGTTTACCTTTTATGGGTTTTATTTCACCAAATCACTGACTATTAAAATTCTTTTATAGGGGCTGATGTTGAGAAAAAAGGAGCAAATAAAACAGAATTTCGATATCCTTCTTATGTTCAGCACATCATGGGGTATGTTGGGCAGAATTCGGAATATGCTCTTAAGTTACCTTGTACCCCCTCTGTTTAGGGGGATAGCACTACAGAGGTTAGTGCAAATTTGCAGTGCACTATGAAGGAGGCAACAGCAGTAGAAAATTGATCTTGCAGGTGTTTATGCCAGAGTTAGTCTGGGCTGAAACATTGTCAAATCAAAACTCTTCAGTCCTTCACATGAATTACCTGCGTTTTGTCTTTCTATGAATTTTCCTTTAAGCAGCTGTACTCAGAAGAAGAGCCAGGTCACAGCGTCAAACTGTAACTATAGGCAACTTCACTTGTAGGTGCTAAAAATTGAGTTTGTCTCTTCAGAGCAGTAGAATCTGATTCCAAATCATCAAAGCCTATGTGTACACTGAAGTTAAAAGCATGTCTGAAAGAGGACACTCTTCTGCCTGTGTCACCAGCCTCTTACCCAAGCTGTACATGTTGCTTGCGGAAACAGCTGAGCCCAGGAGATCTGCTTAGGGACTGGATTTATAACTCATTTTTCCTCTGACTCATGCTTTAACTTGCCTGTGCCATGTGAATAAGGGGTTGAATGTAGAGTAAGGCACCAACCAGACTAGATCTTTTCTTCCAGACCTCAACTGAAGCGTGTCTCACTATTGTATGTAAACAATGTGGGCAGCAAATGAGTCTGGAGTCAGGCACTTGTTCAGAACCTACACTTGTCTGATAGCGTAGATGCACTCAGGGTTAGCCTGGGTTAAGGACACAAAGACCAGGCAGCAGGCAGGGTATATTTGATGAAACAGAAGGAAAATTGCAAGTCATCTGGTGATGCACTTGTTTGATTGAACTGCCCAACATGACTATCAAAATTCTGGCCTGACTGTATTTTTATACACCAGTCGATGGCTGCGTGAAACACCACTGTTTAATTTCTCGGTTAATGGTCCTTGATGCTCCTGTTTGGATTAGTTCATTGAAAATGTTTCAAATTCTTCCGTCTCCAGCTAATGAAAGAAAAGCACTGCTAGCAGCCAGGATAAATAAGGAAAGAATTTCAGCTATCCCTTAATGAAACATGTTCTATTCCCAGGGACATTTTTTCCCTGGGATTTGGGCCATTCCGCTGGGTTTGTACCTCAGGTGACCCGAAGGACCTTGCTACGACAGACTCCATTGCCATGTCAGTGCTGGAGGACTCTATACGTAAGGGAGGTAAGACATCATCCCATGGCCCTGTCGCTGGGGCTGCTTCTGGAGAGAGAAGGAAAAGGAGAGTTGGAAAATGTCTGTTAGCTTTTGGCTTAAAATATAGAAAGCAGGCTCTTTCCTTTTCCAGGTGGGCAGAAAATCCCACTGTCCTCCAAACTCCTGTAAGGAATATAACCAGTAGGTAAAACATAAAAGCACCACGGATATTGATCCCACAGCTATTGTGCCATTTTGGCTATGAACCTTTTATTTTAATTTTGTTACAGGTTTTCCTGAACTTTGTCACCTTGAAACTTTAAGGCACACAGTATCTTTCATCAACAGGTCTCCAAGAGTAACCTAAGGAGTCAAATTGCTTAGCCCCTGTCTCACCGGTGAATGAGGCATAGGAATTAAGGGAGGTTTTCAGGAGGTTAACAAGGAGATCAGTGGCAGGAAACCCAGGTTTCATGGGTGTGGTGCTCCATCCAGTGTCATTTGTTTGTGATTACAGTTCTGAGGGTTTCTTTGTCATTTGTTAATAAATTGTCAACTATCTCCATTCACTGGTGGAATCAATTTAAAATACCTACATGACTTTGTATGCTACTCTAGGATCTAGGAATGACACTGTCTTTCAGTCTTCCACATCCCTGAAATTGGAATTATTACTATTATCCCTTGCTTATGAATGGAAATTGAGGTAAAACTTAGTGTCAGCAAACGTTAATCCTGATATCCCAGGTTGCAGCGGAGGGTCCTACTTCCTTCCTTTTCTTGGTCCTTTTACAGTCAGGCGGCGGACTCAAAGACTTGTCACTGTCCCCTAGCACTGCAGTCCTCAGCTTTTTTATTTCCAGAGAGCAGAGCTTTATGCTTTTCAGATCAACAGAAGAATCCTTGAATTCTGAGGAATTCCTCAGGATCAAGAGGAAAATGATCACAAATCCAAAGTGTATTTCATGAGAAGGAGAGCGTAATATTTTTTTCCCTGGCAATAATTGAAATATTTGTTGCTTCTTTAGTGAAAGTCATCATTTGAAATATCAATAGAACTGTGAAAATTTTGAATGCTCTCCTGTTAGCTCTGAAACAATTACCACTGTGAGGATCCTGAGTGGTATTTCTGGGAAGGATATGTACCGTGTTCAGAAGTCTCTCATTTGGAACAAAACTACTGTTGTCTTCCTATAATGTAAGGCTGCTGTTCAGCCTCCTTTTCCTCCCACAAATTGAGTTATTGGTAGAGTGGGTCTCACCCCTGCAAGGTCCTTAGTTCTGCCTGTTCTCCTAATCTTTGCTTAGGAGTCATCTTCAAGAAATGCAACAACCCAGCAGTGCTTACTCTGGTCTATGGATATTGAAACTTCCATGTTTTTAAAACTGCTCCCTTGGCTTTATTGAAGGGAGGGTGAAACTCAGTACCACAGTGCTGGATCTGTCTTCAGAAATTTGAAGTAATTTTTCTGCCATGTACTGCAGCCTCCAGAGGTCTTCTCCCGGGATTGAACCAATGCCTGACCTTTGGATGGTTTGCATTGCAAGACTGGGAAATGAATCAGTACTGTGTACACAACAGTACGGGGGTGTTTATGTAGATGTAATGTAAAGCTGGGGAGAGAAGCATCTTGCACAGACAAAAACCATTGAATTATTAGTTGTATATTCTTAATTTAAACAAAAAATTACATTTAGAAAAATCCCAACAAATGAAAACAGGTTTAAGGGCAACGCTATTGTTCGATTTGCTGTTGAATTTGGCAGGACAATGGGAATTTGATTCAAAGAAAAAGGAAAAGTGAATTTGGGCAGAAAATAAACAGCTACTCATGCATACATGTTCTTGAATATTCTACCTGCTGTCCTCTTTCTATGAGACCTGGGTTTGGACCAAAGTTCAGGGTCTGGATATCCTCACACACATCTCAAATCTGAACATACCTCTGAAATTTATGAAAGAATCTATTCTAAAAAACAGAATGAAAACTCCAGAGCTGAAGTCTGTTGCAGTCCAACTCTAAACTTTGGACCTTGCCTTGAGTCCAATGTTAACCATTCATCTTGTTTTGTAACACAATGAATTTTTTCACTTAGAAATTTTTCACAGTTTGTAAGGTTTATGTAGTTTCTTTATCTGCTTCCACTTCTAATGTACCTGAGCTTTTAAGATCACTTTTGCATGAGAGATGCAGCACTGACTTCTTGGGTATAACTTGGGTTTACAATCTGTGATAACTTGAAAGCTGAGCTGATGCACAACAATATAAATCTCCCAAGAGCAAGGGGAGCCAGTCTCTGTGTTGCTTGGGACTATTTCTCTGAGTACACAGTGCTTTCTAATGTCTTTAAAACTCTAAATATGTACAAGGGCCTATGAAATACCACAAGCAACAGAGTAACTTGCCTGACTTCCAAACACATTCCTGTTCGGATGGGGAGGTGAGGCAGCAGTATAGCAAATGAAACACAGGGAGTTACTCTCAAGTTAAGGTTATTCTAAAAGGAGCCGTAAGATTTTTTTCAATTGCAGGAAGACTAAATAAAAGGCAGGATTCCTCACTTCCCCAGGGATAACTGATGAAATCAAACTTTGGACACACCACTATTTAGGAGAGCAAATATGACTGTTTATTGGAGCTGGCTGGGAGGGACAGATGTGCTGTGTTGAGATAGGTCCTTGTAGCCAGTATTCTCATCTGGCTTCTCTTCTGGGTATGTTCTGAAGAACTTACAGACAGTAAGATCTTTTCTATAAGTCCTTGCACTGTGAAGTATAAAATATGATACCTACTCGCTGAGACAGTTTATAAAAGTAATAGAAAGAATCCCTTCTCTGTTTTTTTTAAGAGTAACACCTGTAAACTCATTAAATATCTATAGAACCTAAGTGAACACTGCCCATTGCCTTCTAGAGACTGCTTCCTTAAAGCTTATGAGTGGCAGCACAATCCTATTAGGACAGCACTAGCAGATGTTTCATCTTTTACTCCCTGCGAAGTGAAGTGCTGACATGTTAATCCTCACAGCAGAGTTTAGAAGCTATCACTTGGAACCAACCCCTAGAGCACTGACAGGTCTTTTTAGGATCACTAAAGCTCTCTGTATGGAAGGCCTGTCTCTGCAGGAATGAGCATATTTTTCATTTCCATTTAACGATGTGTTTAACACAGGTTAAATACGAGTATCTTGCATCTTCCTCTCCCCTTTTTCAACTTTTGCTCTGCATAAGTGCTGACATACAGCCTCATGGAAAGGCAGTAGTCTAAACACGCTTCTCAGTGGACAGTTTCAAGTTAGCAGAGTACAGTTTCTGCAGTTTGACTTTGGAACATAAGTTATGTGTATGTTATACATTGACTTGAGAATGGGTAAGTGCTGGAAGGTAATGGAGAACATTCCACCTTGGCATCTGCAGAGAGGATTGACTTGAAGCTCCAGTGCATGAACAAGTCACTGTGGCTCAGCATGTTGTCACAGCAGCCGAGCCCTGGTAGATGGCCATGTCCCTTAGGGCAAGGTAATGTGACACAGCTTAGCCCACAGAGGAGGAGCTTACAGGCAGTAACTTCTTCAGCCACTGCAACCTCATCTGAGCTGTAAAAGCCTCGTAAATTAAGATAGTAAGGCAATGCTTCTCTCCCATTTCATGCCTCCTCTCCCTGTTGTTACTTACTGCAGATGGTGCCATGCTCTTGGAGGCAGTTGACTGTACGGAGGTCACCACGTATCTGATTGATATGTGCCATATTTCATGGCCTTTTACTTCAAATATCTTTATTGTTACTCCTTCTTGGTTTGACTTATTGAGGTGGAATGGCACAGATATAAATGAGAGAAGAAGCTGGAGAATACAAACCCGTTATCTCTACTTGTCTTCTTAATCAACAAGATACATCTATCTCAACAAGGTGTAGGGTGGATTCACACAGAGAGTAGCTACTCCATAATATGTTTTTCTGTATAGTTTTTGACCCATAGTAATGCAAGGCACCATACCTCAGTTTGTAGGGCAAGAGACCTCAGCTTTACCTCTGGACAAAAACATTCACAAGGACCATTTAGTACAGAATAACTGCTGTGCTATAAATTTATATCCCAGCATTCGTGTGGCTTATCCTCAAGTACATGTTGCCAGCTGCTTCTGAGAATTTCTACCAGCTGTCTCAAAGGAGTGATTTACTACCTGGTGCAAGACTGAACTGTAGTACCCAATGTCATGGAGTTTGATAAAGCTTCTAATTTAGTGAAGGCCTGGAAATAGATGGGCATTTAGTAGGCAGCAAGCCAGGTGACCATAAAATGTACACGTAACTCATATTTCAAGGTTAAATTGAGCTTACTGAAGATCCAAATGGAAGTTATTGTTCCAGCTGTCTCCTGAGTGACATATTGTACCGTTCTCTAAATATATGGTGCAGTTACTGCATCAGCTGCCCAGAGGACTCTAGACAGCATTTCCTATATGCGTGCTCATATCTGAGAGTAGAATGTGACTTCCTGGTGCTGCCAGATGAATTAATGCAAATTTAGAGCATATTGCATTAATTTTCAAACCCTATTTTTTCCTTGCTTTCTCTCGCAAGTGAGCACATCTGTGAAGCAGCAGTACCACGACAACATCCGCTGGATTCGGGAAGCTGGCAGGCACAGCTTGGTAAGTTCACAACCTCCTTCAGCAGATGTGACTGCTCCTGGTCCCAAACGCAGTTCTTGACACTGGGGTGAAAAGCGGGATTGGGCATGAATGAGAACACTGGCTGTAGCTCCCAGGGCTGACAATTTAAACCTCTCTCTCTATAGCAGAGTCTTAGGGTGAGCTGAAACAGTTATTTGCCTTTATTTCCTCATCTGGAAATGTTAAAATAATCCAGCAATATCTACTCTTGTATCTGGAATGAAACATAACAGTCACTTATGCTCCACCTCAGTTGTAACCACCCCTCTTTCACAGCACTACTCAAAATGTCCCTCTTGGCCCAAAGCAGTGCCAGGCCCTTCACACCTGCAGTGCCCAGAACCCTTTTCAAAACAGGTGATAAGGTGAGAGCTGCCACCCTTTTGCATTGTGGGAAGCAGGAGGCCAGTGGAATATTCTTTGTTCTTTCTTTTAGGACAGGCTTTCACGTGAAGCTAGCCACTAATGCTGTAGGGCTCATATGTGCTCTCCTAATCTGGAAGCCAGGTTGGTCTACCGGGTGGAGAGCAGCATAGCTGTGCAGGACAGGTGATCTCTGCTATTCTTTGTCTCCACATTTCTCTTCCCTTCCATCCCACCATCACCAGTTCCAAATCTCTGCATCTCAGCTGCTGGTAAGGGATTTGTTGATAGGGGGATTATAGCCTAGCAATCAGGTTGATTTAAAAAGCGGAATTTATTGGAGTAGCAGCTGAATACAGAAATATATCTCATGGATTGTGTGAGTGGAGATAAAACTAAGTTCAAAGAGGGGTTTTAATTTCTTTTTTTCGTGGAAGCTGGATGCTTCTGATGAAATAATCTGCACTTTTTTCTGTAGAAGGGAAGGGGTCACTCCTATGACTCCATTCATCTGGGGCCTGAAGATAAACCAGCTGCAGAGAACCTTATCATTCTGTCATTTTTCTTTTCCAGGTCGTTGGCTCTCAAGCTAGGATCTTATATTCTGATCAGAGGGGTCGTGTGTCCATAGCTGTGGCTATTAATAGAGCGATTTCTGAAGGAAAGATTAAGGTTTGTCTTTTCTGTCTTGATATGGTCTGGTAATTGTGTTTAATATCTGAGACTGCAGTGGCAGGTGGGAAAGGAGGGCTGCAATCAGTGAGAGCAGAAGTACCTGTAACAGTTTCTGTTTGTGTATGTTAGAGCTCAGTCCTTCTCCCTGCCTGCCACCCATATTGCACTACGTAATAGGAGAGAGATGGGTTTAGAAACTCTCTGAAATAGGCTTCCTTTTTTTTTTTCATGATGGGAATCTGCCTTATTTTCTGTTTGGGCATCTACAAGCACAGCACATCATTCTGTGATTTGCTGAGAACACAAGGCAGGGACTGTAACCCCTCAGCAGTGCCTCAAATATCAGAGGTAACAAGAGACTGTGCCACTCCCCAGTGCTTCTTCCCCTCTATCCCTTACTTTCAGCCATATATCTACAGCAAGCTCTGCAGTCAATTTGCATTGCACGTGTGATTGAAGAAAATTTTGAGGCTTGACACTGCCCCTGTGGAGCATGATGCTAATGTCTTACTCGTCTGGGTAAAATCCCACTGACCCTGTGTGGTGGGAGTAAAAGTACATACTGAGGGCAAGATTGTGTTGAGATTTTGTAAGTTCTTCATGAATATTGTAGGTAGATGTACAATATGACAATATGTCCTGGGAGAGACCAAATTCCTGAAGGCACCACCCAGCAATTATGCCTGGTACCTGGGGTGGTCCTGTGCAGGGCCAGGAGTTGGACTCATATCCTTGTGGGTCCCCTCCTACTCAGGATATTCTTTAATTACCTTTTGTGTGTACAGCACCATCAGACCAAGACAATGTCACTTGTTCATCTCCATCTCTTTTATAGTCGGATCACAATTACCCTTGTTAAAGGAGTAAACTCAAGTAAAACTTAGAATGGATTCTCTCTGGAAAGGTCTGTTTTTTGCTACTTAGAAAATGTTAGTTAAATAATTCAAATGCTGTTGACCTACTCAGGATTCCAAATGAAGGTCACTGCAAGCAAGTCTCATAAAATAAACTTGACCAGCCAGAGCACTCCCTTGGAGCTATGACTGACAAGGTCAGACTCCCAGGCCCTTTGGATTTTGTTGCCCCTCTTTTGTTTCTGCAAATCTCCATTCCTGCTCTTGCAAGCTGGGTGCTCATGTATATTTTCAGTGATTTTTCTAATTCACTACTAGCATGAAACAGAGTCACACCATGCCAGAGTGAATTATTTTTGTGTAAACCTAATGCATGGCAAATGATAATGAATACCTGCAAGCTGATATTAATTCATACTGTTGATTAAATTCAATATCAAGAATGGACTTGTTTGAGGTGTATGAAATTACTGATTTTTATTGTTTTTAGTCCAAAGTAATTAAAAAAAATGCAAAATTGTAAAACTTGGTACTGTTAATTTTTATTTTCAACAGCAAACAGAACTCTTTCTGAATGAAGATCTTTGGATATGAAATATCTTTGAAATTTTAGCAAAGAAATGCCTGGGTGAAATAACTTCACTACTTCCCCTCTTCTACCTGCACCCCTTTGAGGATGCCACTGGCATAAAAACAGGCTGTTGTTCTTTGTTATGAAGGGATGGTGGCTTTCATGAACAGTATGTGAACAACTGTTTTAGAATAAATAATAACAGGCAGAGAAGGTGTTTCGGGGGGGGGGGTTTAGGAGAGGGGGGCAAAGCTGAGATTTGAAATTACTTGAGAGAGAAGTGAATTCAGCAGATAACGGTCCTCAGTGGCAATGCCAACCCATGAGGGATTCCCCTTTCTTGTCCTTGGCTTTTTCCAGGCTCCAGTAGTCCTCAGCCGAGATCACCACGACGTGAGTGGCACTGACAGTCCTTTCAGAGAAACCTCAAACATTTACGACGGATCCGCCTTTTGTGCAGGTCAGTGGAGCAGCTGAGACTTGTTTGTCTGGGCAAGCAAGGAAACGGCTTTAAAAGAGAAATAAGTAGGTTTTTATGCAACATTTTAAAAAAATGTTTTCGTTTAACCCTTTAATCCAAATTAATCAGATTTCCTGAGAAACTCTGTGGAATTTAGTAGTCATACAGACATGAATGTGGAGCTCTTTATATAGGGCAGGTCCTGAACAATGCTGGAAATTCAATGAAGATGCACCAGATGTACCTGAATGCAAATAGAGAGCAGTCTCAGAGGACTGCATTTTCTGTTTGACTTTAATTTTGCCCCTCACTGTTTCAAACGGGGGACCGAAGCTGAGTTACAGCCATATTTCCTTGGAATCCACAGGATCAAAATCAGGGCTATAACAGTATTTTGCTTAAAGCAAAAAAGGTTCACAGCTGCTTTCATTCCATTGCCTGAGGACTCTGGAAAACAATCTAGAGTTTTTGAAAGGAACTTTTCTGCTTATAAGGGAACATGCTCTGATAGTAAAGGCGTAAGAATGGAAGTCAGGCATTCTGGATTAATTACAAACCTTGTTATTCACTTATGGTGTGACTGTGGGCAAGTAATGTATATTTCTTCTACAAAAGCAGCCTTTAATGCTACACACCTGACATGAGCTAACCAGACTGCTTTTAAGTTTTTGAAACGATGCTTTAGAGAAATAAATGCAAGAAACACCAGATTGGAAACCCACAAAAAAGTGAATGAAGCACTGAGCAATTTCTAACCAAAATCTTCCTCACTTTTCCACCCATAAAGTGGGAATTATGATAATAGCTTTAGCCCAGTAGCGTTTCCATATGTCACGAACTGACAATCACAAAGAGGTGTGAAATTGGAGGATCTGCTGCTGTAGAAGGAGAAATTATGACAGAGGTAGCTGAGCATATTGAATTACTTCCATTATGGGAATTCAAAATAGAACCAAATTATGGTTCAATTTCAAGGATAAAAGTTCCCTGCTATCTTAACTGGATTTCCTGGTGAAATTAGGCTTTTAGCTGTATCTATCAGTCCCACTTGAACACATTTTGAGTGTGTTGGCTAGTTCTAATGGGCCAAATGAATAAGGGTCTTGAATAATGCTGGTTTCTGCCAAGCTGTGAGAAAATGATGCAGCTGCACTGAGAACAGCAATCCAAAGTAATGTCTCCATCAAAGGGCTTAGCTACTTAAGTAAATGTCAAACAATGCCCTTAGAAGAGGGTAAGAGAAACAAGGCTTGCTAAACCCCATTGCTCATCATTCTTTGTGGGTTTCTTTGCATTTTGTGACTTGCATGAACCATTTGTGTTCTCCAAGGGCTTATCTAAAGCTGGTTGACCACTGCTATCACTGATCTTTGAAACCAGGCCTAACTCTGTTTTACCAGATGAGCCTCTGGAGGTAATAAAAGAACACCTTAGGTCTTCCTCTCCCTTCTTTCTTGTTGTTTTAACACCATGTTCGAACTGGTTCAGGTGAAATTGGCTCCTCTTGGGCACACAGGACTTTTCCAGAATGTTTGTCTGTCTCGTTTTGTTTTAAAGTACCTCAGACTGATGGGTTATCACTGCTTTGCGTAGGGTGTTTCAGCCCAGACATTTGCAGTCGATGGTTTTTATCAAAGCCAAGAGCAGCAGGTTATTGCATTGTTAGTTCCCTTGCCAAGCTCCTTGTCCAACCTCCACCCTTATCATGCTAGTGGCTGAGGAGGAAATCTGCACTTTTTAGAATATGGTGATTTAGATCTCTCCCGTTCCATCTTGACAGCACTGTAATTATGATAATTGCATTATTAAAGTGACATAATGTCAGATAAAAGATGCCATAATGGGGCTTCTGACAGGGTTTAACATAGATTAGTGCTCAAATAAACTAATTTTTCTATCAGACACATAACTGCGTAGGCAAATCTGGCTGGTAGGGATATTTTTGTTTTTCTCTTATTTTTCCTGTTAAAAATGTGGCAAATTGTGTATTGAATTTCCCCTGAATTAAATCAGAAAAAATGTTTCCAGTAATTTTTACTCTTTTATTCTCTCTGTGTACCTCTTTCCACCTCTCTGGGGATATGCTTTAGGACATATTGGAGTAAATTTCCAAAATTCTAGTGAACAATTCAGTGGAAGTCATGCATTTGATATTAATCAAATTACATTTGTTTGCTAAATTAGGTTCTTTGAGCGTTTTTTGGCTTGTTTCTTTGAGGGTGGGGTTTTTTGTTAGTGTAGTTTTTTTAAACAAAAGAAACCTTTGTGGTTTCAGCAGTTCCTGTTTAGACTAAAATTCCCCCGTGTTCAGAGGATTGAGGTGGACTTTCATCCCAACACTGTTTCCAAAATGCAACTCCTTAGCTTTAGGCTGGTTTTCTGCACAGGGTTGAAATAATTCTGCACTCAGATCTGAAAATAATTCAGACTTCTGAGAACTGCAAGGTGTGTAGTGTTCCAGGTGTCCTCCCTGCTTTGAATCCATCCACACAGATGTGTCCAGCCTGCTCTTCCATGACTGAGGCACCCAAAGGAGGGGGTTGCATCTCTGTCCACCCTGAGGAGGTATCTCCTAGCTGAGGAGTGGTAGGTCTGTCATCTGCTTGAACTGGAGCACAAATGCAGAAAGCACCAGAGTTCCCACAAACCACAGGGTGAGACTGGCACTTGCTTCCTCCAATGTAGGGGCAGCGAGTGGGAGAACAACCTCTCTTGCCTATTCTTCCCAAGAAAGAGAGAAGCTGGGAGTAAATCCTGCCTTCACACAGCCACAACGAAGGTGTCAATGGAAGGAGTGAGCAGCACAACAGAAGAATGAGTGCAGCGTGTGAGATCCATAACCCCTTTACTCTCTTCCTAGACATGGCAGTGCAGAACTTCGTGGGAGATTCGTTCAGAGGAGCGACCTGGGTCGCACTGCACAACGGTGGTGGAGTTGGCTGGTAAGAGCTTGTTTATGTTTCTAAAGCTGGACTCTGAATCCCATTCCCACTGCTGTGCGTGTGTGTGCAGAGGAGAGACAGGAGGGAACTGCTGAAAAGACGTGTGTAGTGCTGGAGTAGCACAATGTTGCGATGATGGGAAGGATGAGTTTGGAAACAAGGCCTGGGAGGACAAATTATAAGGAAGTGTCGTGCTCTAGAGGCTTTTCTAATTAATGCCCATAAGTCCAGAAAGAGTGTTTTAAACACTGGCCACAGTACAGTTTAAAACTTAATCTGCCAAACGAGGACAGTCTGCTGTGGTCTTTTTGAACAGATCCTACTTTAAGAGTTGTCTTCACACACGCGCAGCCAGAGTGTTAGTGGATGGATTATGTTTAGGTTTCCCCTTGCGCTATATTTAAATCTGTGACCTTAGGACCCCAATATAAATGCTCATGTGCTGGAGTGCAATGAGGAGTTATTGATACAAAACAGCTCAGGTGCCAGCAAACCCCACAGTCTTTCACTCCCTGCTTGTGCCTGGTAGGATAAAAGACCACAGCTAAGGACTGAATCAAACATCTCCTCCACAAGAGATGCAGAACTCAGCGAAATGCCTGCAGTGAGAAGCAGAATGAAAGAAATATTCTATATGGAGAGGGAAACTGACCTCCTCCATGTGACAGGGAAAGGTTACTGTGGATTGGTGGTAGTGTAGGGAAAAGAATAGCCAGGCCACACTATGGAGTCTTTAGTTATGGTTTGTTCTTTCCAGCATATTCCAGCAAAGCCTCTCCTATTTCCAGTCATGTCTTCATTTCATAGTGTCATGAGTTGAAAGGGGCACAACCCTCCATTAAATACTGTAGTGAACCCTCCCACTTCCTTGTTTCAACCAGTGCTGGAATATGCCAACAACAGCAATCCAAAGAACTTGTAGGAGATGTTATCCTCAGGGGCATTTGATGACACTTAGTTGTTATTCATCCAGATGAGCTGAAACTAGAAAATATCCCTTGAGGTCAGCTGAAGAATTCCCTCCCTGTACTCTTAATTCCTTTGATTTCAATGAAGAAACTACTGCATAGAAGGAAGGTACATGACAGCAAAATGTAACAATGGGATGAGAAAGTTCTCTGAGGGCTTGGGCACATGGAATGAAAGTTTGCCTTTACTGATTTCAGTGATAAGAACCCATAGCCAGGCTCTCATTCACAATTTCTATAACTCTGAATGGAAAATATATGCTAGAATCTCTCCCTACTCTGGTCACCTCAGTCTCAGACTCCAGAGATAGCAGCAGACTAATTCTGTCTGAACTGCCTTAACTGAGTTCAACCTTTTAAAATATCTGCTTATGAAATACAAGCAAAGAAAATCACAACACATTGTCCAAAGTCTTCAGGATATTTTTATGCTAATTATCATTATTAGTATTGCTAAAATAATTGCTTATGCCACAAATGTTCTTGGCACCCATGATGCTTAATTCAAAGGATACAAATAATCCTATTTCTTTCTGTCCTCTCTAAGGCCAATCCCCCCTGGGCAATTCAAAGAGAGCTTGGCTGAATGGTGAGACTGCTGGAAAACTGGCACTGAGCACATTGCAATTTTAATTATACTCTTTTAGTTATTTCTTAAGTGGAATTGCCTCATAAAAGAAGCTTTACCCCAAGGCAGAGCAGAGGTGCTATAATTTATGTAATTAATCAGAAAATTAGTGTGTGGCTATTTACTGAAATCAAAATATCCCTGGAAAAACAGAGTTTGCTTATCCTTTTTGTCATTTCCCATGGCTGCTCGAGGGCTTGTCTTTGCAGAACAGTATCTGCTCACCTTGTTCTTGGGCGCGGTCACAGCCCGCTGTGATTAAATTACTGTGCTTCAGTGAAGAATGCAGGGCCTGAAAATTAGGCCTGGCTCTGCACAAGCCTTAATAAGCCACCATGCTGAGACTCAGATGTGGCAACGATGCTGTGTCATTAGCTGCCGTGGTCTGGAGAGCCCCCGAAAGCCAGGGCACGACAGGTGGTTCTGCTTGGCTTAACTGGCCGTGGCACCACCCTGGCTAGCTAAAGAGCTGCACCCCTTGGCCTTCTAAGCAGAGAGAGGAATAACTTAAGGGTGGTAAAAGAAATGAAACAACCCACGATCATAGCAATTGTTTTCTCTGCCTGGAAGAGACAGGTGCCTTCAGGTTTTTGGACCCTGTCTTTCTCTGGGGCTCTAAAAATCCAGCTGACCTTGCCATAAGGAAATCTCCACGTGCTTGCTAAATTCTTCTTGTCATCAGCTGATTTCAAAATGTGAAAGTGCAAGTGGAAGCTTATATATATATATTTATAAACAAAGATAAACATGATTAGAGAGAAATCAAGCTGTTGGAAAGTTTCTGTCCAGGGAGTTCAAAACTGGCAATTGCACTGTGTTCAGCTGCAGAGTCCTCCCTGCAGAGGCTTGCCTGGATCTACTGAGATCTGCTGTGTCTTTCCTATGAGATTACAGAAGTGCCTTTTTACCTGCTTTAATTTTTCTGTGTTACAGCCTTGTGGGACAAACAGAAAAAGCAGGATTAATATTTATTTAGCTGGGATCTGCATCACTTGTGCTGTTGGAGAGACTTAAGATTAACCTCAACTATAATTACAGCAAGTTATTGTTATTGATTTTTGGCAGCCTGTTTCTTTGCTGGAGAACGTATATTAGAACAGAGCCTGAATAACCTGCAGTAACAAAAAGGCAGAACCAATTTAAGAATCGAACTGCTCTGTTGACAGTGTGACATCTTGATTGTGAGAGAGGCCTTGTTTTCTTTGATCACCTTAGAAGGAGACATCTGGAAATTATAGGAGGTAGCTTAGGTCACAGTGCCACATGTTTCTTTAATTACTTGAAAATGTGACCCAATGCTAATGAAGGCAGAGAGCTCCCATTTAAAAGTGAGAAGTTTTGATAGAAAATCCATCATAACAAACATTGGCCTTTAATGTAGGAGTGATTTTTAGACAGTGGAACAGATTCTGATGAGTGATTCTGATTTATACTGGAGTAACTCCCTGAGAACTGATGGAGATGCTCTAAATTTATGGAGTACAAGTTGGATCAAATGCTCACTGTTCATACCTATGCTTCAAAGGATGATTTTTGGGATGCTGTGGATTAAGGGAATTTTTGCCACTGAAAAAGCATCATCTTCCCACATGGAATATCTTTATAAAGCACTGGTCCAGAGGTGTGATTTTCTTATTTTCTGATAATTTCCACAGACTGTCTTGAGGGATGCTCATACTGTGATCCCAAATACACTGCACTGGTATAATTGATGTTCCTAAGTGTACTCTGGCTTGGTACTTTAACAGTAAAGAATGATAATTTGGTCTGTGTACACAGGAGCAGCAGAGTATGGTGAGGTAACTGGCCCTGGTATAATTACATTTGTAACATTGTCATCCAGTCTGGTCGCCTCTTTCGGAGAAGAGAGTAACAAAGTGAGCTATTCAGAAAGTAGAATGTTTGTATTTATCCCCAGAGGAGACTAAGAGAAGAAATAGTGAAGAATTTCACACAGTAAAAACATCCTGGGAATCAAATTCTAGGCTGAAAAGCATGGACATTGTCCATCAAAAAGAATAGTTTTAGTTTGAAGAGTCAGATATTACAATATTAAAACATCTCAGTTGGAAACATGACTTTGATTCAAATTTTCCTGTTAAAAAACCTGATTCACTTGCTGATGTTCTGCTGTGAGAACTGTCACTTCCAAGAAAACTGTGCCTTTAAACAGAAAATGTTTTTTTTTTCAGTAATAACATGTCTAATAATGGAAAAGTAGAAGGAATTTACAGAAAAGTACCATGATGGTGAGATCTGGAGCTCCAAGTTCCTGAGCTATGTGTTAGGGTAGTGTATGCAAGTAGAGAAAGGGAATTAACATTACATTATATTGAAAATATGAGTTCTAGTTTCAGGAAGTAGATCTCGGGTCTGTGAGTCTCTAGTTTAGCCTCATTTCACCATTTTCTCAGAAGATCAAGTTACTGCTGGAAAATATACAGTAAGAAACAATTCCTTCCTGGACTGGAAGACATGCAACTCCTATCTGATTAATGGATGCGTCTGATGTTGTTCTATGTAAATTTTGTAAACTTCTATTAACTATGAAACTCAGAGGACAAAATCCTGCCTCCAGGCATTTCTGTTAGTCCCTCATACCATGTATTGTTGTATGATATGCCCTGTCCATCAGGTATTGCTGATGCTGAGCTATAATGCCAGAACTCACACAGATTTACAGCAACCAGCTGTATCCACCACTATTCACCATATGCCATGGAAGCGGAACTTGAGCAGGCCAGATGCTGAAGTCAGTTTTGCTCTATGTGTTTCGCCTGTCCTTTAAAACCAGGCTGTTATTTCTCCCAAGAATAATCTGTCAGTTTTAACATATTTCTGTTCTTCTTCTGCCAGTAAGTCTGCTTCCTGAAAAGTTGGCACTGATGTCTTTAAACATCCATGTATCTCATACAAAATGAATTACTGTTTTGGAAATGATTGAGGCAGATGTGCATTAAGTGGTGGTTAACACTTTTTTAATAAAATACTTATGCTGTCCTATTTGTCCCAAGAGAATATAAATAGATCCATCTGTCTGCTTCAATAACGTACACTGTCCTCCTCATGATCCTGTCTATATGGCAGGATGTAGTGTAGCAAACATGAAGATCTTAATCTTTAAAAATACCCTGACCCATCAGAGGTGTTAACCTTTCCTCACTTGTTTTTAGAGCCAGTACAGTCACTGATAGTCTCTTATTCAGCACCATTTCTGTGTTCTCATCCTTCTTCTTGCAGTGCAACTGAATAAATTAAGTCCTGTGAATTTTGTGGGATTGGTTTAATTGGGTTAATTTCATTTCATGCTCTTACATTTATTTTTTTTTTTAGGGGTGAAGTGATCAATGGGGGATTTGGCCTAGTGTTGGATGGGTCCAAGGAGGCTGAAGAACGAGCTAAGATGATGCTCAGCTGGGATGTTTCCAATGGGGTAAGCAAAGCTCATTATATATGTTCACTTTAATATTTTTCTGCCTCATGACTATATTTAGGCACTTTTATTCCAGTGCTAAAGATATTTTAATCCCCATCAGACCTGGCAATACTTGGGGTAGAAAAGTAGGAACAATTTGCACATATTCCCTGTCCCAGATCTGAAATAACATACTAGTAAACCACTAAGGAAAAAGGAGGATGATAATTATATTAACTTGTAGGTTAATGAAGACAAACCCCTAACAAGAAATGTGTATCAGAGACAGCCTGTTAAAACCCCAATACATCTTTTGCTGCTCTGATTTATCACAAGAAAAAAAAAACACTCTTCCAAGCACATGTTGAAAAAGAACAACCTGAGAGTGCTACCCGTGTCATATACAAGACTGAAAAAGTGGAGTGTACCCTTAAGAATATGTTGCCAGGAATAATCATAGGTGAGTGACAGGAAAATGGAGTTGTTGACTTGAAAGAACACTTCTAGCTGCTGTTGCTGTGATCCTGGGAACATATTAGCCTTGTATTAGTCATATGCTTAAATATTTTGCTACATTGGAACTTAAGTATTTTCTTTCTTGAACGCTTTAGAGAACTCTGAATATTTCAGACACTGATTTGTTATCCATAAAAGAGATTTATAAGGCATTGAATAGAGGGAAGGACTTATTTCCTTGGTGCCAAATTTTGATTTTTTTTATTTTTTTTTAATCTGGGGAATTTTGTTTGTACATAGATCAGGGTTTTGCTGATGGCAGAGGGGTTCATGAGTTCTGTCTGTTTATAGAGTTTCATCCTTACATGAGGGCAGAGAATTTGGCTCCTTGATTTCATAGCTGAAAATACATTGAGTGACATTTTCCTTTTTAAATATTTATCCCACTACAAAAGCATTGATTTCTTAAATTATACTGTTATCTAAAGCAAGTGCTAACTTTGCAGAGCTGGGGTGGAGTGCACAATTATTTTTAGTGATAGAATTCTTTAAGTTTATAAGGTACCTGGCTCTACCAATGTTATCTGTCCAATGTTATGCATGGAAAAGTACCACGGCTGCCCAAATACTACTCGTAAAAATGAAGTAGGTATTGCAAAAATTGCTTGCAAAATCAGTAAGGAAACTAGAAACTGGCAGAGGGCTGAAAGATTGATTATCATGAAATTCAGTCTTAGTGTTTGCGCAAATATTGTGCAAGATGGATGTGGCAAGAGAAACGTAGGATTTTTACACCCGTTGATTTTTCTGCTCTGACAGGTCACCAGGCGCTGCTGGTCGGGTAATGCCTTGGCTTATGAAACCATCTGCCAAGCAATGAAAGAGAAGGACACCTTGAGGGTGACCCTCCCTCACAAGGTGGTGGATGAGAACATCTTGGAGCAAGCCGTGAAACATTAGTGGTATTCCAAGTGTGATGTTGTTCTTGCAGACATATTTGAAGTTGCCTCCTTGATGTCCTATTCTGCTCTCTGGCCAAATGATAAAAGCCTTGCAAATGTCTGTTCCATGTGAGGTTTTTTTTTTTACTCTTTCGCTTGTTAAGGGGCCAAATCCGTATGTGTGACAGGTCTGCTGATGCCAGAACAGTCTCTTCACTAACATATTTGGTACAGTGTTGGCAATAAGAAACTATTCATTATGAGGTGAGGAATGTGGAATTTTGTCCCTGAAAACGGAAAAAAAAAAAAAACCAAAACAACCAAACAAACCAAAAATGTAAACAATGAAACAACCACTTATTCCTGATAATTCATAGACAAATGAGATTTTTAGGTCTGGTAAATCAAATGTGGGCTGGAAATTTGAACTCTGATTCTGCTGCTACCAGCAGAGAGATGCGAAATCCAGTAGCCAAACACAAGGGTGTGTAAACAACCTTTGGCTGATGCAGGATGTACTGATATCACATGATTGCAGCAGAAAGTGGCAGAGAAACTCTAACTGGTCAAGTGCAGCTAAACCTGCATGATTTTTTCCCTGAAAGTTTCACCCAAGATAGTCAGAAGCAGGGACAGAATGCAGGGACAAGGAAGTGCGTGGAAAACCCTGAGGGCAGTAAGAACTAGACCGTGTCCAAACATTGTACAGCAAGGCCAGGAAAATATGGAACAACTCATTGGTCTGAGATAGTGCCATTTTGCTGCATATGATGTTGTGTGCCCTTTACTGTCTCACAGTCATGAGTTTGTTCTTCTGTAGAAGACTTTTGCACTTGAGAGTCTTCTAAATGAGTGAAAACCCTAGGGTTTTCTGGAAAACCTAGATCCTTTGTGCTGGATGCTGCTCTTGAATGAAAAAGCGTGGGCTACTCGCCCATTTGCGGGTAGTGCAATTAATAAACCAGTGTAGCAAAACTGTCATGTGGATTTTCCTTCAGCAAAAAAACCCCAAACAAACATGACTGATGTGAAACAAACTAAAGCACCGGAGACAAGACAGTATGGGCTTCTTCTAGACAAAGTTGATTATAATGTAAAATAGAGATAGAAAGGTATTTTCAGTTTCCCTCCTTTCTGGGAAGGGTCAGGAAGGCACAGAACCCTGCGTGCCCAGGTGCAACTGAAGGATTGTGTGTTTTGCACCTGAGCCTGCTGTGACATTTGTGTTAACAGTAACTCACTGAAGTATCTTGTTCTAATGAGCTGGGATGCTGAACAAAGAATCGAGGCTGGCTTTGAAGCCCCTCTACACACACATAGTGACAGATATATTTAGAGTCATGTTTTACATACACATCTACACATTTGTGTGTACAAAAATAATTCTTGCCTATCCCGTCTCATGCTAAGCATGGCTCTTGCACACAGGCCTTGCTCCAGCATGAACACAGTGTCACCAGTCCCTTCCCCCAGTGTACATGTGGTATTGGACTTGATCTGGCCTGTCACTCCATCTCCTTGGCACTATATCCGTTACCTCTTGGAACAGAAAGGGGGGGTTACCCATGTAAACCTGTGTGGGCTGCTGTAGATGGGATGTGATGAGCTGCAGTCCTCAGGACTGGGGGGTCTTGAGAAAGTATGCAGTTACAATATCCCATGGGACACAGAGGTGAGCTCGCTCTGCAGCTCTGTATTGCTGCTGGTGCTAAGTATTATTTATTTATTTTGAATCGCAAATGAGTTCTTTACTCTGTTCACGTACTGTATATGTCTCCAGATGAATAGTGAGAGTCTGGCATCTGCTTGAAACTGAACCTTCTGTGAAGTGCAATCTGCAGCTGATAGGAATTGCTTTATATTATGGAAAAACCTGCCCACATTGCCAAGTTATACGATTGAGATGTAAGTAGTTGTCAGCCAGATCTGACAGCCTTTGCTTTGACATATGTTATGCATTACCTGTTATTAATAATCACAGTGGACTGGGTCCAAAGTTAGTGTATTGGTATTGTACAAAACAACTCCAATCTTTATAGCCCAAAAGCACTAAGCACTGCTTTGTCAAGAGGAGCAACCAGAAAATACATTGGCTTTTCTGTACTAAGTAACGTAGAGCTGCTCCCTAGATTCATCCTAATTCTGGGTTGAAAATCCAGCAAAGACAAAATATTGAAGAAATATTTATTATGGATTTGTCACTCTTGTTCTGTTAGGTACTGGAATATCTGCCAGCATGCTCACCTTTACATCCCCAGTGAAAAAGGAATCTTAATTTTTTTCTTCTAGCTTTATTGACTGGAGGACATTACCTTGTTTAATGCCTATCGAGTCCCTGGGAGTTTGTAACTGTGGACTCCCTGTAGGGCGACACTGAACCTGACTGTGTAAGTGCTTCACCAGAGCTACTAGTGGCAATTCAGTATAGAAAGTCTATTAATAGAGGTAGCATGAATTTCTCCAGTGCAGTAAAGTCTCAAACCTGCTACAGGCTGAAGCATCCTTCCTATAAATCTGAGAACCTTAATGTTTTCCTAAAATGCAGACACTTATCCCAAAAACCTTGTGCCTGGTTGCAGATAGAGACAAGAGAGCACTCATGGCTGTAGATACAGCGGTTTTTTTGAAAGTATAAATGTTATGACGTGAGAGAGCTCTTGGTGCTCCTAGTTAGGGTCTTGTTGAATCTCTCCAGCCTCTTGCAAACATAAGGAATTTGTGATGTTTTGTTATCTCGTTCAGGTTTGGTATCCTTCAAACAGGGCTTCACCTTTGTGTTAAGCAATGAACTTGGGGGAAGATGTATCTTTTCCTAGGAACACAAAGGAAGATAGCGCAAAGATCTCCACAGGGAGATTGGAAGGGCTGGGGGCAACCAAAACCAGGGATGACCCGCACCCAGTGGCAGTCAGCAGTGGTGTGAGGAGGATTTCAGAGAAGGCCAAGCTCAAGCACCCAGAGACTTCACACTCTCACAGATGACTCTGAAGGTGCACAGTGGAGCTCTGGGTACACCTACAGCTCCAGCTTCCCTGATGCTGTGTGTGTGGCCAGCCATTTCCCTTGCTTGCTGAAGGAGACTCGATGCTAAACTGCCCAGCAGAAAGCAGGAATAATCGGAGCATTGGAAGGATCACAGCACCATCTACTGGGACTGCTCATCCGTCCCACGGCAGGAGAGAACTAGTGAATTTCCATGGCAAATACAGGATAATTTTGCCTTTTCCTTAAGTGGTGGAGAGCCAGAAAGCAGTTGAACATTCTCCTAAAGAAAGCTTTGCACAAGAATGAGAATTAAAAAAAAGTTTTCTGCATTAGCTGAATTTGTAGTGTTTTGCTAAAGGATTTACCTATCCCAGCACTCTGAGTGTGGCTGCAACCTCAGTATTGCTCCTGCACGGCAGCTGAGGGAGGTGATCGTCCTCCTCTACTCAGCCCTAGTGAGGCCATATTCCAAGTGCTGTGTCCAGGTCTGGGCTGGGCTCCTCAGTACAGGAAAGACAAGGGTCTTTCCTTGTCTTGAGAGGGTCCAGTGGAGGCCACTAAGTCGATGAAGGGGCTGGAGCATCTCTCTTACAAGGGGAGATTGCACGAGCCAGGCTTGTTTGGTCTAGAGAAGAAAAGACTGAGATGGGATCTTATTAATGCATATAAATATCTCAAAGGTGGGTGCCAAGAGGATGGTGATGGACTCTTTTCGGTGGCGCCCAGCAAGAGGATGCGGAGCAACGGCTGTAAACTACAATAGAAGTTTCACCTTAACGTGAGAAAGAACTTCTTTACATTGAGGGTGGCAGAGCACTAGAACAGGCTGCCCAGGGAAGTAATGGAGTCTTCTCTAGACACACTCAAAACCCACCTGGACACATTCCTCTGTCACCTGCTTCAGGTGACCCCGCCTTGGCAGGGGGGTTGGACTGGATGATCTCCAGAGGTCCCTTCCAACCTAACAATTCTGTGACTCTTCCTGGCTATTAGGAGGAATAAACGTCAGAATAACCCCCAGGACCCGAGATGATTCCAGCGGTGCCCCCTGCGGACATCGCGGTGCGCGACACCCGCCCGGGGCGGCCTTGCCCCGCTGGGCAACCCCGCTCCGGCCCGTCCGCCTGCTCCGCTTTCCGGGTTTCCCCGGCGCCTCCCGCTCCACCCCGTCCGTGACTCCGCTGTCCGCGTTTCCGCGCCGGCCCGCGCCGGCCCCGCCCCGCGGCTCCGGTTTCAGGCGCTGCTACAGGGACCCCCAAGATGGAAACGCAGGGGCTGCCGGCCGCGGAGGCGGCCCGGGCCCGGCCCGCCGCGCAACATGGCGGCCCCGCCGCGCCG
>VXAY01006537.1:669821-715427 GCA_013399855.1 Oxyruncus cristatus
GGCGGCGGCGAGGACGGGCGGGGCGCGGCGGCGCGGCCTTTCGGCTGCCCCGTGCCGGGCTGCGCCTGGTCCTTCGCCACGGCCTACAAGCTGCGGCGGCACCTGCACTCGCACGACAAGCTGCGGCCGTTCGCCTGCGCCGCGCCGGGCTGCGCCAAGCGCTTCACCACCGTGTACAACCTGCGGGCGCACAGCCGCGCCCACGAGCAGGAGGCGGCGCAGAAGTGCGAGGCGTGCGGGCAGCGCTTCCCCAGCGCCGCCCGCCTCGCCGCCCACCGCCGCCGCAGCCACCTGGAGCCCGAGCGGCCCTACCGCTGCGACTTCCCCGGTAAGCCGCCTCTGGCCATGGGCTGCCTTCCCTCCCCGGTCCAGAAAAAACGGGGTCCCTGCTCGCTTCTCCTCCCCTCTGCCCCTCTTTCCTCTCCCCGAGGGGTCTCCCCTGAGACTCCACCTCAGTTATCGAAGAGTTCCATCTAATTTGGCAGCTGGAGGACGCTGCGCCTTTGCTCCCGTGCCTTTGTGAAGTACGGCAAGACACAGCACCACTCTCCAGTGGTGCACCTTAACCCAGGCAGTGCGGGTTTTCGTTGCCCACCTTGGGTAAACAGTTGTATTTCCTGGGAGTAACGTAGTTTAGGATTACACTGTTTGTTTTTTCTTTTCATGTTCCCGGATGTAACATCCTAGAAAAACGGTCATGAAGGTGCCTCGCTAAAAGCTGGGAGGGAGAAAAGAGTGCAGTTCTCCTGATTTTTATTGCTGTTTCCCTTCTCTCCCCAGGCTGTGAGAGAACGTTTATCACAGTTAGTGCATTATTCTCCCATAACCGAGCCCACTTCAGAGAGCAAGAGCAGTTCACCTGCTCGTTCCCTGGCTGTAACAAGCAATATGACAAAGCCTGCCGACTGAAAATCCACATGAGGAGTCACACAGGTATTCACAGGGTTGACTTGTACCTGGGGAAGTACGTGGAAGATAGTGTGGAGAGTGCACTTCAGTTTGCTGGAAGAACTGAAAGTCATGAAGGGAGGAAGGGTGACCAGAATTATTTGGAGTCAGTGATTCTTGGCCTTCTGAGAAGAAGGGGTAGGAGTCCACTGAATCAACTTGTCAAATGCAAAGTAGTTAGGGACATGGAAAGCTGTGGCTTCTGTCATTGTACTCTCTGTCCAGAAAAACTATCCCAGCTCTACTCCCAAAGTCATAGGCCTTCAAAATATTGGTCAAAACAAACAGCTCTAAAACTCTCAGATCGTGTGGAATGTATGTGCCAAGGTTTGGAACAGCAAGAAGGTAAATTTCAACTCAGCCAAGTACTCCTGACTTGCAAGAACCACTGCTAATCTGAAATACAGCCTTCTCGTATTTTAACAACACTTGTGTGTACTCTCTACTGTCCTCTGTTTTCCTGGTTTTGTGGCTTTACAGTGTTAAGTTTTGGGTTTTTTTGTGTTTTCTTAAGTGTCACTTTTGTTAAGTTCATAGTTGTGATGAAAATCAACTTCACATACTTCAGCGTATGGTAATCAAGATACAGCCACAGGTCATGAAAACAGGAAAGAACATTACTGTTTTGAGTAATGCTCTTATTTATTGGTTATTAAAGCACCTTGAAGATAGCTCAGGTTAACATGAGGTGGATTGATAAATCTGGTCTATGGTCCTTGATGAACAGGAAGGGATGCAGTAGCCTGCAGGCCCAGATTGTACAAGGGTTAAGGGGCATGACAGTACTCTGCAGTGCATTGCAGGAGAGAGTGGTTGAGTTGCTCTGTCTTAAATTATTTTAAGCAGATTTTGACATTTTCTAGCAACAGTGTGTATTTTCATATTCGATTATTAATGTAATCTTTCTTTGCTCGAGGTGAAAGACCTTTTATCTGCGACTTTGAAGGCTGTGGCTGGTCTTTCACCAGTATGTCCAAGCTTCTGAGACATAAAAGGTAAAGGAAGTTTTTTCTGGTTATACTGTCCTAAGCCACTGGCTATTTGTTTGGCTGTTTATTTTTTTCCAGTACCTAAGCAGGAGTGGATTTAATCATGGCAATTTCCTTCCCTTGTAGGAAACACGAAGATGACAGGAGATTCATGTGCCCAGTAGAAGGCTGTGGGAAGTCCTTCACAAGAGCAGAACACTTGAAAGGCCACAGTATAACTCACCTTGGTACAAAACCATTTGAGTGTCCAGTAGAAGGTATTTCTCCACTCTTGTAACCAGTGTGTATTTTTGCCTAAAGCATGTGTGTGTTTTCCCCAAATGTGAGCTTGGTACAGGATTGGAACAATTTAGAGTGAGTCTTCTAACAGGGTTTGAAGAGGTAAAACTAAACAGAAGACATTGCAACTGAACAAGTGATCGTTCCGAAAGTTATGGATTACAGAGAAAACTGCTCTACCTTGACTACCTCCATCACTTCAGCAGGACTCCAGGAACAGAGATTTTTGGGTTTGATCTGAAATATTCTGCTTTATAAAATCAAGAAGGTCTTCTGCTTAGTGATTGTTTCTTCTTTTTATGGTGTTACCAGCAATTGTCATGAAGAGTTTAAGATGCCGTAGCGTGGAAAGGTTGTGCTTTATAGTGGGTCACTTCATTGTTTCTTTTTGTCAGAAACAAGTTGTTGAACTGTCTTCCACACTCAGATGTTGACTTTCTTCTGGGTCCTTTGAGTGTGTGCGCAGGGACTGCAAAATAGCAAGTAGAGTTCTGCAGGGATACTGTGACTTGTTAAGACACTAAATATGAACACTGAATTGAAATTAGATGAAACTTCAAAGCCTTGTATATCTTCTTGCAGGCTGTTGTGCAAAATTTTCAGCAAGAAGTAGTTTGTATATTCACTCCAAAAAACATCTTCAGGATGTGGACTCGTTAAAAACTCGGTGCCCTGTTTCCAGCTGTAATAAACTGCTCACTTCCAAACACAGTATGAAGACGCACATGGTCAAACAGCATAACTTCAGCCCAGGTAAAGTATTTGTTTCAGGCTGTTGGGGGTTGCAGTGGGAAAGTTAAATGTTTTTTTAAGGCAGATGTGTATTTACTAATGTTGAAATCTGAGTCCCATTGATATGAATGACAGAATCTTCACTGAAAGTGGAGTTGGTTTCTCCCTCCCCTAAAATTTTCAGTGGGACCTCTGAGTATCCGAAATTGATACTTGCGCTTGACCTGTGTGAAATTGTGAGAAATTTCATCATCTTTGAATGAAGTAGAACTTGTCCTTGCTTATGCCATCTTTAGAATACGAGCAAGGTCTAAAAGAACTTCTCTTTTCAACCCTTTTTCCACTCCTCTACAGCCAGACTTAGTTTGGACTGTATTAGTGTTATTATTTGATAAGTGCTTTTGTAACTGAAATTTCTCAGTAAAGAAGTGAACTTATTTCAGTAAGCTGCGCTTTTTTAAGTCTGCTTTTAGGGAAGTTGGCAAATGTTTTAGTAGGGTGAGAATACAGAATTTTAAGCCTTCTCCTTTCATCATTTGTATTTTTCCTCTTCATTGTCTGATTGAAAGGTCTCTCTTACAACCAAACCCTTCTCTTCCAGATCTCCTAACTCAGCTCGAAGCAACCAACTCCCTCACACCCAGCAGTGAACTCACTAGTCCAGGGCAGAGTGATCTCAGCAACATAGACCTCGTATCCCTGTTCTCCAATGTGTCTAGTAACAATTCTGGAATTGCAACAGACATGGCACTGGTGAACTCTGGGATTGTCACAATCGATGTCGCTTCCGTGGGCTCAACGCTGGGAGGAAACCTACCCGCCAGTACCAATTCCTTAAGCCAGGCAGTTGATCCTTTGATCCTGGTGGCGAGCAGCGACATGCCGCAGAGCCTGGACAGTTCTCTCTTGCTGGGAAGCGGTGCAGTTCTACAGCAAAGCACTTTAAACTTGGATGATGTACAGACTGTCAATGCCGAAGCCTTGGGTTCGCTAGCATCGCTGTCGGTGAGGAATTCCAGTCAGGATGTGCAGAGCTTGACATCCAGCAATAATTTGACCATCGACACGGCCACTCTGACCCCTTCCAGCAGCCTCGGCGGTACCAATGTGCCTGAGTTACTAACGCCAGTTAAAGCTGAGCGGAATTTGGTTCCGTGCTCAGACGTTGTTGGTCAACAAGAGGGCAGCAAAGTAGTGACACAGTTTGTCTTCTCCAACCCTCCGGGGAGCTACAGTGCACAGAAGGAGATGGATCTTGGGGCAGTGACTGGCAGCTCGTTTTTGGTATGGAGTAACTATATTCACTTTACCCCTAGCTGACTGAGGCAGCCTCACTTTGGGAGTATCCCTTGCTACTTACAGGGAGACCTTTCTCTCAGATTTTGCAGATCATGCATTTTGGCTCTTTTTTGACCAAGGGTATGGAATGTTATGTTGTAGTAGTGTGTTGTCACTAGTAGATTCAGTGTGGTGATAAGTTCTCTTAAGAAATACTGGCATTCAGTGTTTGCAGCGTAGAAGATAACTGCATCTGAGAACTCATTAGTTTGTGTTCATTGTCTTGCTTTGTTCTTGATTCCAAAAACTTTGCATCTCTGGGCTTTTTATTTTTTTTTTTTTACTAGGAGAGCAGTGGGTCTGCGAGGACAGACTACAGAGCCATTCAGCTAGCCAAGAAAAAGAAACAGAAAGGGAATGGCAACAGCACAGGTGAGAAGCCATTAATTTTGTCAAATTTACTAAATACAATTATTTAAGATTTTTGGCAGTGCAATGGGAGCAGGTTTCTGAGCAACATTCGTAAATGTCCCATCCAGTTTATTGCTAGTTAAAATAATTATGCATGTGGTGTACCATCTGTTACTCTGGATAATCACATTCTGTGTGGAATATCACATTCACAGTAAGTTTGCAAAGAAGGCTGCACCATATGTTTCATGGTTGTGAACAAGACACTATCTTGTTCATCTCTCATCTCTTCATCTCTTCATCTGCTTTTTATTTTCTTATTAAAACAAAAAAAATAAGGTCGCTTTGCTTTCTGTTGTTTATGCTTTTGGTCTTAATTAGGGGGTTCTTTTAGTACAGACAATAAAAACAGCTGGAATTTTACTTTTGTGTTTCTCTTAGTAACAGTGTGTATATAGTGTTAAGGAATTTATTTCTTAATTATCTAGAAATATTCAAGGCTCTCTCTTAGATTTTTGCCTTGTAGGGAGTTCTTGTGCAGGGTGTGGTTTAGGTCATGATTCCTGATTTGTCCTCTTCCTCTTAACTGTAGTTTGACTCAAAGCCATCTGATGTGAATTATACACCACTCCTTTGTCAGGTCGTGAGCCATTGTCCATGGCTCGCTAGACTTGCATGAGCTCAGATGTTTGAGTTGTGTCTACCTTTGGGGCTGGGATGGAATATCATGTGTTTATGATATGAATACCATATATGGAGAGACAGTTTAGTTCCACCTTGCTGTTTCTTAGACCTTCCTCCTCTGAAAATCAAGGCAAAAGTTTTTGAGGTGAGTTAAGAGACTAGTTCTGATTTGAGAACTGTTGTGTTTGTGTTTTTGTAAAATGCATACCTGTCTAAATTCTGTCTGGTTCAGTGAGTTGTCACATGGAAGGATAAGTGCATTATGAAGCTGGTTCTAAGTGTCCTTGTATTAGACATATGCATGTGTCATCAACAGTGTCTTTTGGATGTTAGTTTGAAAAAGGCGATTACATTTTGCAATCTTTTCTAAAATGACCTCAGAAAACTCCTGTTTCTGTTCCTACTCATCTTTCAAGTCCACTTTTCATCAGCTGTTGCCTTAATGCTACTCAGTGCTTCTCAAAGTGGTCTAGAGCATCTTGTATTTCTAACTGGTTTGAGGGAAGTTCAGTGTTTAAAAAGAAGTTATCCAAGCCCTTCATTTATTATAGATGAAAAAAAAAACACCAAACCAAAACACTACAGAGGTGACAGGACTGTATCCCTACAGTTGTTTTGATTAGGTTTTTGCTTTTCAGCTAGTGATACAGCAGCTGATTTATCTTGCTTTAAACTGAGAGAAGCTTGAGGTTGTGATGGTTGTATTTGTGTAGCCCATTCTGCCCAACAGTCCTTGAAATCTTTCTGGAAGTAGATGAGCTTCACTATGCTCTTTTTACAGTTTAGAAAAATGATATGCATGACTTCTCAGGAAATGAGTTGCAAAATTAAAAATAAAAAATGCAATCTTGCTTCCTAATTCCTTTCTGTATCTCCACAAATATGCTGGTATTTCTGTGCTACCACAGGGGTGAGCCCTAAGCTTAGCAGTTTGTGATGTGGTTTTAATGGTGTTCATGTGAAAAGATGCTCAGTCAGCAGCTGGAGTTCACCAGCTTTTAGCAGTTGTCAGATGGTGCTTAATTATATAGCACTGTTGCAGGTGTTTGCTGTGGAGTGTAAATAGCTGCATAAAATTGAAAAGTACTAGCAGGACACTTTGGTTAATTGTTTCTGACCATCTAACTATTAAAATTGCTCTCTTTTAGGGGCATCTGGCTCTGGTCAGAGGAAAAGCAAAGGTGGTAAAGTAAGCCCTACCAACTTTTCATCATCCACTCCTGGCAGTCGACTGGGTAGTAACATAGTTCTGCCAAATGGAGGGCTGACAATAAGGGACCCTGCCACTGGAGCTCAGTATGTGCAAATTCAGCTTCTTCAGGTAAGAGCTAAGGAGAAAAAAACATGCTCATCTTCTCTGTTACCCAAATTGGCACATTTGTGGAAAAATTTGACTGTTTGTGTCAGGTACTACCGCCCCTGAATGAGATCTTGAGCTCTGCAGTATTCATACATTATTCCACATCTCAATTACAAAGTAATTGTTAAAACAAGTAAATATTAAGTAAAATAAATACTAAAGTATAAATATTAATTAGACAAAATGTAAATAAATATTAAAATACGTAAATGAGACTGTCTTGAAAACATTCCTGCAAAAAGAAGTTTCAGCCTTAACTGTTATTCCTCTAAACTGTTGAAATGAAACTTTAAAAAACCCGGAACAACCTAGTAATTGGTGTGGACTGATTAGAGGAGCATGAAAGGTAATAGTTTTTGGCCAGGTGTATATCTGTATAGTATCCAGAGGGAGGGTAAGTTCCATCTACTTTACTCCTAACAACTAGGAGTTGGTACAGAGAAAGCTACAGGCAGCCTTCTCCATCCCTTTTCTGAGGGGTGTTTGTAACATAACAAACATGAAAGTTTGTAACTTTTATGTTAAGTATCAGCTTCATGCAAACATGGTGAAACTTGTTGCATATTTCTGAGTGTTATGTTTGCTGGAAGATGAACTATTCCTTCCTTTCCGGATCTTGCCAGTGGTCACAATGAAGACAGGATAATAGGTTGTACTCTGGGCTAGGTTCAGATTTAAGTGATAGTTAGCTTTCTACATCTTTGTAGATCTAGGCCTTACTAGTTCAGTGCAGTGGCTTTAACAGATCTTTTAAGATGATGAGGCTGAGTGAAATTTGCCATGTTGTGCTCAGATGCTTCAGGGTCATGTAATTTCATCATGTTTGTGTCTTCACAGGATGATTCCCCAGGAGAGGGAGATTTGCCCTTTCAACTGAGCTCCCAGTCCTCCTCATCACATTCTCAGCTTACAGTGGATTTACCTGTTCACATACTTCAGGTACAGCACATCAAGCCATTGGGTTTTATTGCCTTGCTTGAAAGTGGAGACAGTTTACTGTGAACACTCACGTTCTGCCCAATTGAAATACCCTGTGTTCCATTGGGAGTTTAATTTCACTCACAAGTAGTAAGCAGAGAGCTGCACTGCACAGTTTATCTTGTGTCTGTTACCAACCTTTGACACATCACAGGTGGTTGTTTCTCTTCCTCTGTTACTGAGTAATGGATAACTAAATGTTACTCATTTATTCTGAAATGCCCCCATCCTTGTTTTCCTGATCCCAGCCTGCACGTAGTAGGTGGGTCAAGAAAGAATCAGAATTAGAATGTAACAGGCTACAGGAAGGATAGGAGGTGGGAAGTAAAATCTTCAGCTTAGATTTCAGAGTGGTGTCCATATGGGAATGGCAGGTTAAAAAGCCTGCTTGGGGGCCCTCAGTTTTGATAAACTCTGCACTGAACCTATTCTTGCCAACTGGGTTTCTCCTGGGTAGAAAATAAAGCTTTTTTTGTTGAGGAGGGCCACCTTACTGTGATAAACCTAGAAATACAAGAAGAGTAGGGTTGTTGGCCATGGTAGAAAGTTAATGGAGGAAAAATGGAACAGTCAGCAATTTTAAATTTAAATGCTTTAAATTTAAATGCTGTGTTCCACAGAAAAACTGTGGCAACATTGTTTGGGTGGATCCCCAAAGTAGGAAAGCTTTGGGAGTCCTGTGAGCCGTTCAAAACATTGCTGTGGTGTTGGATAAATGTCAAGGTAATCTTGCTGATAAGCACTAAAAAGCATCTAGAGGTGAAAGTACTGAACTCTTCATGCTGTCTATTTGCTTTAACAGGAACCACACAACTCCACTGAAGATGATGCAGGTTCTGATAACTCTCAGTTCACTGGAAGCACAATAAACTTACAGGATCTGGAATGACCATTATTAAGAACAGTTACCTGAAAACAAATTGGGCAATCATGACAGAGTGAGAAAACTATGTGGGTCTTTTTCCAAGGAAAATATGAAAAGTAGGAGAACTGAAGTATGGTTGCACTCTTTGTGGTTTGCTAAAGACAGTTGCAGCTGAAGGATTTTCTTAAAAAATGTAAATCCCACTTGATGTGCCTGTGTAAGATACCCTGTCTGCCTGGTGGTCGGGGAGGCTGAGGCAGACTGCTGTACAGTGTTGTTTCAGGGAGAAGTACTGTATTACACTTCAAACTGAGGTAATATTTACTGTTTTCACAGGAAACCAAGTATTCTACAGCTAACAAGTGCAAATTTATAACCCTGCCTATGACAGTTAAAACTTTCTTTCCATTGGTTTCCTGCTGGTGCCAGTGGCATCAAGGAATTAAGAGCTAAAATTTGCAAGTGTTTTCCACACACAAAAAACATAATTGTTTGGGCAGAAAACTGGAATAAAGTGTCACATGTTACAAAATTAACGTTCTATGCCATGAAAATGAGATGCTCTAAAATCTTTGTTTTAGAAAGCTAGATTCTAAATGTTAACTTAGCTGTGAATCAGTTTGTAGCTCATGTTGAGTTTCTCCCTTTCCTTGCTCCCACGTCCCAAATACTTTGCTGAATTCTTCCAGCAAAACTTGAAAAAGAAAACTGCAATAGAACTGTATTCACTGTAAGTGATGAGCTAAGTGTCCAACAGCATCTGAGAGAGGTTTGTTTTTGTCTTTGTGTTCCCTTTTTTGGGAGGAATGTTGACTGTCCTGTAAATTTAAGCACCTTGATTTTTATCTCATCTATAAACCGATGCCAAGTTACCTGTAAACTGGCCACTATCTTTTCATTTTGGGTTGTTTGGTGTTATTGTTTTTTTTTTTTAATCGAACACTGTTAACACATGTTCTTTATTGCTATCCCAGAGTGCCACATGCACACGGAGCTTACGGCTGGTTTACAGCATATGCAGTTGTCAGAGTATTTTGTGAGGGGAAAAGAACTGTTACCCAGAGAGATTTGCCCCACTGAAAAACTGCAGTTTCTCTTGGGGCTGGGGGGAGAGGTTGTATGTACTCTACTTATCTGGATTACAGACAGCTAAATAAGTATAGGGTTATATAGGGGGGAAAAAAACCACCTTTGGTTACATTTTAAGGTAGTAATTTAAATGTTTCTTATGGTGATGTTCTGAATGCCTATAAAAGTATGTATAGGAGTTTGATAAAAGGCTGTATGTACTGGTTTGTTTTTTTTATTCTCAGTGAGGTGTGTGTATGCACGTATGTGTATTTTTTTTTTTTTTTTTTACAAAATAAGATATGTCACAGAGGAGAACATTGTGATCTTTCTAATCTTGCACATATTTATTTATTTTACAGTTATACTGATGTTAAATTCACATGAGGTTGTTCAGAAATGCTTTTACTTCCTGTGCCTTTTGAACTATGTATGTGTCCATATAAATGCTTTTTTTTGATTGAAGACTTGGGGAGGAAAAAAGCATACAGGTTACATTGAACTTCAGCTCCTGATTTGTAGGCAGTATTATATTCTCTGGTTGAACCAGTTTTATTTTTCTATCTTTAGCCTAACTGAGCATTGAGGTCTCTCTGTTGCTCTCACTGAGTTTACAACTTAAGTCCGGGGAAACTCTTAACCTTCTCAGGCTGGGTTTCCAAACCAAACTATTGGTAGATGAGATCTACCCAGTGGCTGTGACTGCAGCATGGAGTCCACTCCTGAGAGATAGAAAGACTGAGAAGGAATTGTGTTCCAGGGACTACTTGTTCTTGCTCTAGTGGTCACCATGCTCTCCCTGGAAGCTGAGACACCTCGAGCTCCCAATGCCTGCATTATTCTGTTCTCAAGGACCATACCAGTTCTTACTCTATTAAAATGGCCAAGGAACACTCCATCTTTTTATGGGACTTGCAACCAAATCTTTCTACTTCTGAAAATGTACCTCACTCAGCTTTGTAAGTGAATGTAAAGTGCTAACCTCTTGGGGCAGAAAATCGGATCACTTGGCTTGGAGTCCATTGCTGGCAATGGATACCTGAAGAACTGCTGGTGCAAAAGGGTTAATAAAGCTTTTTTTTTTTATGGTCAGTTTGTCACTGGGTGTTGTTCTTTGCATGGATGCATCTGACATACAGCTAATTACTAGCAGCTTGATTTCTGCAGAGCTTGTGTTTTTTCTTTGGTTGTGTCTTTTCCACAGTAGTGGGGTGGAGTCTGTAATGAAACCTGTCCTTTGGATTAAAGCATAGCCATTGTTTTTTATAGTGCTTCAACAAACTCATGATTATCTTAAATGTCTGGCAGGTGCCTGACTTAGGGTTCGGGTTAAGTGACAACAGAGGTTGTCACCCAGGACTGTCGGTCTGTGCTTCTCGGGTATGTAGGCGTAGAGCTATTGGCATCAAACACTGAATGAGAAAAGCATTGGTGCTTAGGAGGAGCCTGAGAAGCAAAATGACAGAATTTTTTATTTATTTTCTTAGGCAAAATATCAGTGGGTGAGAAAAGAGGTTGCAGGTTTTCCCTGGAATCTTAAGAGTAGGAGAAGAAGGAAGTTTCATGGGACTGAAGTTGGTCAACTGAGCAAAGACAGAATGGAGATCTACAAGACTGGTTCTAGAGCAGCTTCAGCCCTACGTCCTATGGTTGTCAAGAGAAATAATACATTTGTTCTTCCTTCTCCTTATCTATTTGTTCTGGGATGGCCTTCTCCTTCCTGGCAGGTGGGTTGGAATGAAACACCAGCTTCCCACCATTCTGTGGAGACAGAAGAGGTGTGTTTATCAGTGCTGTGTTGGTGTGTCTGAACCATGTGGCTAAAGCTGCTTCATGAGGGGCCGTGGCCCCTTGCTCTCTGTTTTCCAGGCAGGCTGCAGTGTGTCTATTGCATGTTTTTTGTGAAGCACCTGAAGGCCATGCGTGTGCTCGTGCTTCAGCTGCTACAACATACTGTTGTACCTACAACTGGTTTCTGGCTGAAGCCTCATTTGTACTGTCTCGGGAAGAGGAGGGGAAGTTTTGGAAGTCCAAAGAAATATCAGAGGGAGCCTGCAGAACCCTCTGTTTTCTCTCAGCTAAAGGGCAGGGACTCATGGCACCTGTTCTCTGTCACCCACACTGTCACTGCTTTGGTGTGTGACAGAGCTGGGATGTCCTCGCTGCTGTGTTGGCCTGTGGAAGGTGCAGCCGGAGCCATGGCTGAAGATCAGTTTTGGAACATGTCAGAAAAGGTGTAGTTTGATGGGATGGCGGAGCTGACTAAGGGCCTTGCTGCTGTTGTCAGGAGTGTCTTGCTCATGCCCAGTTCATCATTTGCTGATTTCCATGCTTTGTTTAATACAGACAAGTTAATGAGTTGAAATGAGCTTACTGAGAATTGGCAATTAATGGAGGGAGCCATGTGGCTGAGAGAAGGGTAGGAGAAGAACAATGGAAAGACACTGAGCTGGAAGAATGTGCACTGTGACTGACTTCTCAGCAGCGGCTTAAGTTACATCACTCCCGTAAATTGGGCTATGCCTGGCTATAGGTGCCATCTCCACACAGCTGTGGAGGCCCCTAGTAATACTGTTGCCTTAAACACTTGATATTCAGGTACCTCCAGCTTTTCTGAAGTGGGCTATTGAGGTGAGGATCACTGCACTTACCTTTTTTTCTACAGTTGCCTGCAATCTCTCCATGTCCCTTTTCAGTCCTTCATCCTGCTGCTGCTTCTGTTTCAGCTTTTCCTCTCTGAGCCTTTTGAAGGGAGGAAATAAAGAATGGGTTAAATGCAGCATGCAGCTACACCAGATGTTCTTTGGACACACAGCATCAACATCTAACATTACATTTTACATCACACCTTACATGTAACCATGCAGGACCACCACAGCACAGGCGTTTGGGTGCAGCCTCTGCTGGAGTTTGTTACTGGGAAGGTGGTAATGGAGAAGCACTGACTGCAGTTGGTCCTACTCTTTCTGGAGTGATGAGTGGAAAAAAGCATGTTGGGCTTTGAAAGGAGATACTGGGCAGTTGTTTTCTGTTGCAGACGTGCTCTGGGCCACCTTCAGCAGGTGACTTACACTCAGCAGTTGACCAGGATGCTCACCAGCTTTGTTGGGTGAGTGATGCTTATAGAAGGGTTTTACACCCATGGAGCTACACTTTGCCCAAATGGGCACAGTGAAGGCCAATACTGGCAAGTGGTTCCAATTCCCTATGGAAATGAAGTGCTGGAACAGAAATGGGATCAAGCTGTGGGATGCTGAGGCCCAGAGGAACTGAATTCTTAACCTTGTGATCCTGAGGAAAACTTAAAATGCTTTTTGAAGTTTTTTTTTTAATTTGATTGATTTTGCTTTTTATTTGGGGGGTGGGGTATGTGGTGTCAGGTTCTTCCCCGAATTATTCACCTCCATCCCCAGCATAGATAAATGTGTGTCTTATTTTCTAATTTAAGAGTGCAACCCATTCACAGAACATCAGGAAGAAGCATCACACCCTTTCTACTACAAAGCTGAATAAAGATACAGAGAAAGAGTAATCAGGAGGGAAATATCACTGCTCTGGCTTTAAATCCTCACACTGTCCTCATTCACCTGAAGATGGCCTGATACAGTCAGCAGTTCATCTATCTTTGCCATTTGTGAGGGGAAATTTCATTTGAGTGACTGGGCCAAAAGCAATGTGTCTTATCTTGGAACCTGAATTGTGTTAATTGGCTACTATTTAGTCTAATAAAACATGTCAAATTTAAGAGTTTTGTAGAAGAAACATTTGAAAGCTGTCATTGCTGAAGAAATGCCCTTTTGTGCCTATTGAAACCTCACAAAATATCAGGGCCCGGCAGACTTTGAGTGTGTTAACTAGAGGAGTAATTTTCTATTTAATCAGTTTAAATATTGTTAACTGTAAATAGTCTTCTTAAAATTATGATTCTCATTATTGAGTCTGGTTTTGTTTGTGGGCTTGGTGTTTTTTCATTCTTTTGGATTTTTCCCTTCTCTAATGTAGCTTCTCGCTGCTCAGGAGACTCAAGTTCTATGAATGTGGAACCCTTACAGAAGAAGAATGGTATGGATTGGTCACACGGGATTTCAGATTGCTGCTACAGTTTCTTGGGTTGATTTGACTCTTTTGGCTGTCAACATTTAAAAATAGAGGTATTTTCCAGAAGAGGGTCTTGCCTTACCTTGCCCTCTTTTCCTTTTTTATGGCTTTCTCAGCCTTTTCTATCTGTGATGGTGGAATTGTCTCCAGGTTGTCCAGTAAATCGTTGAGCTGTTTTTCTATAACTTTTAGCATCTCTATTGTCTTCAGGTTTGTCTCACTGTCTCCAGTGCAGCGGGAATAGACTTCCAGCACCTTCTTGTTCAGGCTTGCGAGCATTTTGTCCTAGAGGTAAGAGGAGATATGTAAGAGGCACACCTGGGTCCTGCCCAGTAGAACCATAAATATCCCTCCAAAACCAAAGGAAGTCAGTAAAGGAAACACCTTAATTTGCTCAACAAGGCTCAGTTGCTTGTTTCCCGGTTGGCTTAGCAGCAGTGACTGGGACAGATGGCTTTATTGAGCCTTTCTCCTTTTGGTCTCATCTTCCCAGCTTTGCTGTGACTTGGGGCAGGTTACAGCTGCCCATGTGTCTTTGTGGCCCCTGCTCTCACCTCGTAGCAGCTGCATGGAGCAGACACGTTTGCCACCTCAGCAGTGCCCCAAACCTGCCCTTGCTATAGCTCCATTGCTGGGAAATAGTGCTGATCCCTGCCCAGTGCAGCCCACTGCCTGCTCTGTTCCCAGGATGGATATGGCTGCTGGAGAGGAACCACTTATGCCCGTGTGAACCCCCCTTGCCTCGATCTCAGCGTGTACCTGGTCATTGGCTTCATGTTCTCCAGAGGAAAAGAGGTGAACTCTGAGCTTCAGATCTGCTACTATCTCTTCTTCCCTGGCGACAGAGGACTGGAGGGTTTTTACCTGCTGTTTCAGCTCTGCTAACTCCTTCTCCCTAGGCCAGAAGAGAGAGGAGGTATTTGGAAAGGGCATCTCTGAAACACAGGGCTGTTCTGCTCTCCTCAGCCTGGGCCCATCCCTTCTGCTGCCGGCAGATGGAGGTAACACTTCAGCCTTTTCTAGGAACTTGCACCCACAGCCCTGAGAGCAGAGGGAACTTCTGTTTTTTTCTGGAAAAACAGTTTCTGTGCTGGTGTGGGGAAGGAAAAAGTAGCCTAGCTAAACTAAGATTTTTCAGTAGTCAGTGGGGGATCCAGATTACCCTAAAAAACTTTCACAAGGGAGTAAGTTACACTTTAAATGGGAATATGTGTGTCTAGCTACCACTGCAATAGCGTATTACAATGACACTTGAGTTCCCTTCTGTCTTCCTCTTGGAAGGTTTTGCACTGAGTCATTTTAGGTGCTGGTCTGGATCACTACAGGAATTGCCCTGTTTCTTCCTTTGTTCCTCCTTTATGAGAATTACGCAACGCTTCTGTCTCATATCCACTCCAGGATGCTAAAAGCATCAGTTTCTTAGTCTGCACCTTTAGGACTAAGGAGTTAGTCCCAAGCTCAAGCCTTATCTTCTAAACTGAACATAGATGGGACACTTTCCTGGGAGCTCATACGAAAGACTCTCTGTTGTGTGCTGTGTGAACAGCATTACATGTGGTCTGCAGGGTGCAGGTGGTGACAGTGGTGGGCAGAGGGGTCCCGTCCCATCTCTTGCTGGATACACTCACGTGCTTTCATGTGTGGTGATGAAAGTGTGTTGGACCTTGTTCCATCTTTCCTCGATATCCTGGGAATTCTGGATGAAGGATATGTTCTCATCCTGCATCTTCATTAAGGTAATCAGCAGTTGTTCGGGATGAGTAAAATACAACTCGGGCTCCTGGAGTAGAGAACACATGTGATGAGTGTTCCATGAACTACATGGAGGTTGGTCTGCACCAGCCCTGGCTGTTCAAACATTCTTCCATCTAGAGAGGTCTGTGACTGTCCATGTGTGAATGTCTCCCACCTTCCTGCCATGTGTGCAGCTTTACTCTGCCTCAGCAGTTGCGTTTTGGGGGGTAAACAATGATTCAAACATCTGTGAGGGGAAAACTTCGATTTCAGACATAAACCAGCAACTACACTAATTTAAAAATCTCCCATTATATGATGTCATATCTGGTTGGGGGGTGACAAGCTTAGAGATGATGGCAGGTTTTCGGAAACTGCAGGAGGCAAGTTAAACTGAACTATTTATAATATGTGTAGCCAAAATGTGAACATTTATGAATGTAAAAACCTACGTTTATAATTTGTGGCTACAGTAACTCTTCAGTACCGTAACTAATGGTTAGAAGGTGAGGGAAATTAATAATATCAATAAATGACTCAGGACAAACTGAAAATGTAAATATTTCAACATAGGACTTCTGACCTCATCTTCATCCGAGCTGATTTCGTTTTCTGCATCCTCCAGTGAACTTCTGAAAAAAAACATTTCAAAGTGCATTAGGCCCTTAATGAAAAGATAGCTCACAGAAAACCTTGTTAGGGACTTATGAACACTGAGGGGTTTTTTTTGCTATTGCTGTTTGCTCCTGAGCAGTCCTTTGCACATTCCCTGTGGCTGGGGGCTGTTTGGGGGTCACAAGGGTCTAGGGGTCACACAAACAGGCCATGAGCAAGCTGCTTTTTGTGCTGCTCTGGGCTGTGCTGGCCAGTGGGATCGAGACATGAGGCACGAGCCTGAACTGATGGTGTTGATCCAAACGCCTTTAAACTTGCTGGGAGGTTCTGACTCTTGGGCAATGAGAAGGCAAAGGCAAGAGCCTTACTAGAAAGGCTCAGGCAGCAGCAGCAGCACAGATGTAGGAAAAGCCTTGTGCTCTTCGTGAGACATGGTAATGCTCCTAAACAGCGTGGTGTGGCCACCATGGGGAGTCTGCAGTTTTTACTTGCCTGTTGAGTCCTTCTTCCTCTGCACAAGAGATGGAAGAGGGGGCAAGAGGTGCCTGGCTGCTGTTGGCAGCACAGTCTGCTCATCACCTTCCCTTGCACCTGTCACCTTGTGCCATGGAGGGGTTAAAAACCTTTGTTTGCATCATCTTAGTGCCACCCCCACCTGGGGCAGGGCTCTCAGCCGAGGATTTAGGGGCAGAGCTCTGTTGGAGTAGGCACACAGGTACTGACTGGCACACCTGATGGCTTCCTACTGGTGTTTGGATTTGTTCCAATAAGGCCCAGCTCTCAGTATGTCCACAGCAAAAGTGAGGAGTAGAATTGCCCTCTGCTGACTCCCAGCCAGCTGAGTGCTCTCTACAGTACTTAAGTCTGATGCTTGCAGTGTCTTGTACTTACAGTTCTCTTGATAAAAGAGGCTTCAGGAAGTGCTTGAGCTGTGGCCTGATGTCCCGTGACCTGCAATCCAAACTTTCTGAATACAGCAGGGAACTTGGCATATCTGTAAAACTGGTGGTATGGGCAGTCCTGGCTGTCAGACCCTGGTCTGGAGACAGGAAGAGATGTACTCAAAGCCTGGGACTGTCCCAAAGAGGAGCAGGCAGCACTTCCCTGGCACTCACCCTGCTCTGCCCTGGGGGCCGATGAGGCACTTCCTTCATTAGCTCTGGATTCTATTTTCAAGTCCTTATCCTTTGTGTGCTTTCTTCCATGTTCCTTCTGCCACTCTTTTGGAGACAGCTGATAGAGGATATCCCTGTACATCTTGTACTCCTGCAGAGTATCCTCAATTCTGGATATATCACTGGGTTGAGAGAAGTGGACAAAGTGTGTTAGCAGTGAGGAAAGCCCCTGTTTGAACATGTTCTTTCTTTCTCTTGACATTCAGCTTCACCCAGATAAGGGACAAGAGGGCACATTTTTTCATGGACATGCAAAAACAAACGGGAACCTGCCCTGCATGTTCTTTGTGGTTCCTCATGTGGAAGCTGCCTGGTCATATCTCTGTGGCCAGAGCCTTGATATGTCACTGGGCTTGCTAATTTTGGAATTTTTACTTGAAAAGGAATGAGAAATTTTGCCAGCTCAACTTATAACGGTTATTGTAGTTATTTGTCTTTCCTCAGGTGCCCATTAAAATGCATTACTTAGTTTTGTTTGGTTTTTAATCTGATACTAAGCATTAGATTTTGGGTTTGGAATATTTACAGTTCTTAAAAATATAATGAAAAACTAGTTGAGTCGTTTTGGAAACAAAACCAGCATCTGGAAAACAAAAGCTGAAACATTTTGACTCTTAAAATGGAACATTTTTGGAAATCTTTCACCCCCAAGGACTGTGACAGTACACCAGTGTAGGGGCTGTGAAAGGCCAGGCAGGAATAATGAACAACTATTACCCTTGGACCTTCTTTATTTGGGAAGTGATTGCCTGGAGCTCCATTATTTTCTTTCTCTTTGCTGAGGTTTCTTCTTTGGCCCTAGGAAAGAGTGCATAAACATAAGACATTAAAACAATTTAGTAGTGAGTAGTGAATTGAGGTGCATATGAAACAGCAAAAGAGATGTGACACAAGCACTAGAAATCTGTGTTACAGAAGTATCCCAGGTGATGTTTGTCTCCTGCTCCAAGGCCCTGCTTCTCTTGGCAAGGACTATGGCATCCCAGTGTTAAGATCTCCCTAATTTGGCTGCTGCTGAGCATCAGTTGCTGCTCTGCCCTTGTGATACCTGTAATGGGCCAAAGTGCTCAGCTTGCTTCTCTGAGGGGACTGTTCCTGCTTTGAGGGGTTGGGCAGAGGCATCTCCCCCTAGAAAGGGTGTTGTGAGAGGAATGGAAGCGGTGGGGCCAGCAGCAGGTTCCTTGCGGCCACCAGATCAAGGGCTTTCGCAATGAGAGTATTCCCTGGCTGTTGTTCTCCTTCCTCTCTTTTGTTGAATGTGTGGGGAGAAAGTGCCACCAGGACTGTAACTCTGGGAAAATGAGGAGTGTTTCATAGCCAAAAACCCTGCAGGGAGGTCAAGCAGAAAATCTCCTCTGTCCAGCATGAAAGGGCGCACGGTTCAATGTTCCTTACATTTTCAGGGCTTGGACGGAGTTATTTTGGTTCTCCTTCAGGAACTCCTCAAACATGGCAGCATCCTTCTCCATCCTTTTCTCAGCCTTTTCCAGCTTTTTTTCCTCATTCTTTGCTATGTCCTCCATCTTTTTAATCTCATCTCGCTTCACTGCCATGGCATACTGAAATGAACCCCAAAGGCAACACAGTCACATTGATTTGTTGATTTTAAAGGTACATTGGTTAAGCTTTGTTCTTGGTTACTGTATTACCTGCTAGTAGTTGGCAGAGAGGGTAAGGACTCAAAACCAAGGTGTGTGTCTTAATGCATAGAGGTATGTAGAGGCCTGGGGTTATTTCAGAAGGAGCATAACAAAGAAGCAGTGAAACTAAGGACAGAAGTTCCCAGCACTGCATAAACTCCTGGCTGACAAAGATGGATTCGTTCAGTTGTGTTACAGCACAAAAATAGAGATAAATAATGGGGATATTCCAGCACAGTTACTCCATCCCCTTATTTTGAGTTCAGAATGGCTCCCAGCTACAATTTATGTATAGAACAGCGGGAGTCAAAAGGTCAGTGTATCTGTGCATCTCACAACTGAAATAGTTGCAGGGAATGATGCAAATGATGTGTGTTCCTTTATTTCTTGGTTGGAAATTGCTAAGCTACTATAAGTGTCTGTAAGACAGGACTTGGACAGTCAATCCATGAGGTCTGATATGTGCCTCCTTGGAAAGATCTACAGCCAGTGCATCTCAGGGGAAAAAACACCAAAACAAAGCAACACAGAGAAGAGTAATTAAATGAACAGGAAATAACAATTCTAAAAGCCAGTACCAAAAAGCCAAGTACCTCAAGAAAAAAGATCTCTCTTCTGTCATTTATGTAGCCATGGAAGGTCTCCCTTTCTAATGCATAATCTGAAATTAGAATGTAAAGTTGCTTAGACTAGAGGGGAAAATATGGCCAAGGCAAAGCACAGTGAGTATGTGGGCTGACATGAGCATGGATCTGGTTGGCATTGAAGTCAGAAATACTGATTACTGTATGACAGATTTTACGTTGTTTAGGATCAGTTTCATATGGACTATTAAATCCTTGTTTAGGATCAGTTTCATGGAGTAAACCCAGGTGGAACAGAGTCGAGAATCTGGTCCTTGTCCTCTAGACATTAATGGGAAAGCTACTGCTCATGTCAGAGGCAGAAAATTTAGGCCTGTATCCACTAAAATCCAACTTTAGGTTAGCTTGGTAGAAATGTTTCTGTGACACAAGGTCCTGCAAACTCAGCTGGCTCCCAGCCGATTCTGAGAGCTCCCAGCTAGTGTGAAGGATAGTGGAACCCAGGCTGCTGTGGAGGGCATGCCATGTGCTCTGCATATAAATGCATGAGATGGAGATGGCTCAGCCACGCATAGGTTGGCAAGATACAGCCAATTATCATGTCTGCAAGACCTCACTAAACTCAGCCAAAGCCAACTGCTCCTCCCGTCCCCTCTAGGCTGTTACTCAGCTGAGCAGCACCCCTGCAAAGACAGTGACTGTTCTCCACCTTTTTGCATGGCTAACTTCCGTGAGAGAACCTCCTGAAGAGCTTTCAGTCTCTCTTCGCTTGTTGCCTGTTTTCTGCTCTCCTCTTCTTCCTCCTTCTTCAGAGCTTTCCTCAACCCACTTTTTTCTTTTATTTTAGTGGAGTAAGTAGTTTTCTCATGGACTTTCAAGGTCTTCTTCCTTTCATGTTCCTGTGAGAAGTCAGATGTGTGGACAGTTTATTGGGTGCTTTGTTTGCTGTGGTTTTTAGAGACATGAGTAGCTACGCACAGTGTAGAAATTTGCAGACTGCTGATACCCTGCTGATGCATGTTTGCCTGGTTTTTCTGACTAATCCCAGTGATATTCTCTCTTGAGGCAACTGAAACACTAAATTTCTTAGCTCTTGTTCTCATTAGTATGTTGATTTGTATTCTGCATCCATCCACCAGCTGTGCTAATTTGTACCTACTCAGTGTCCTCATTTTTCCTTCCTGGATTATTCCTCTGAGTGAACGGAAATTTTCTGAGATTCATCCTCTTAAGTCCCCTAGTTAAAGGGAACAGCAGGACAGCCCATGCTTACCCGACTCAGCCCAACTTTCCCAATGGCACGTAAAACACCAAGTTCAGATTGAGAGGATCCGTTCAAATCCACTCCAGGCCTTTCTGGAGGACAAAAGGTTGTTCCTGCTCAGTGCTTTCTTATGGACTGAAGTGTAATTCATTGCCATCCGCACAGTTTGGCCATGGGTTGTGCTGAGGACATCCCTCAGCAGACATCCTCAGTGCACTTCTTCCTAAGCTCTTCCCCATTCTTACATAGTGACCTTCAACCCAAGCAGGAACCTGACTGTATCAGTCATCAGTGGGAGGTGAGGAGGTCTTGCTTAAGCTTGTTTGGATCCCTCACACTGTGCTTTAGAAACGAAGACCTCTCGCTTCTTTCCACACTACTGCCAGGCTGTGTGACCATGTGCAACAATCAGACCTCTCAGATACCAGAGAATCACTGAATGGCTTGGCTTCGAAGGGACCTTAAAGATAAACTAGTTCCCACCCCTCTGCAATGGGCAGGGACACCTTCCACTAGAGCAAGTTGCTCAAAGCCCCATCCAGCCTGGCCTTGGACACTTCCAGGGATGAGGCAGCCACAACTTCTTTGAGCAACCTGTTCCAGTGCCTCACTACCCTTCGAGTAAAGAATTTCTTCCTCACATACAATCTATATCTCTTCTCTTTAGGTTTAAAATCATTCCCCCTCTTTCTACACTATCTGTCTGTGTAAAAAGTTGCTGTTTTTTTTTCATACTCTCTCTAAGTCCTGAAAGGCCACAATCAGGTCTCCCAGAGCCTTTTCCTCTCTGGCCTGAACATCCCCAGGTTTCTCACGAAGTGATCTTTTGATCTCTTATGCATTAAATTTTGGTATTCATTGGTTGGTTGCCTGTTACTCTAGTAAGTGCTTGTTAAATACATTGGCCTAGGGCGTGTATACATACCTCCCTTGCCTTTTTGATTTCCTTGTCCCTTAGTGCAAAAATATCAGCATCTGATGGGATTGTAAATGGATTTTTCGTTGGGTTTTCTTCATCCTCTTCAGAGCTTTCTGCAAAAAACCAATGGATGAGGATGTAGAAGACGTGAAGCAGAATATCAGGACCCAGTGCAAGGGGAGTGTGACCTGCTGCCTCATGCCTGGAGGGTGGGCAGCTGTGCTCCCAGCTGCAGGAGTCTAATGGTCCTGGAGCAGGAGCAGGGAGCTGGATAGGGCTTGTAAGAACCCAGGGATATAACTGACACCTCTGCATGGTTTATGTCACTTGACCATATCTGATGATCGGCTCAGGATAACAGTTAGGGATTTTTGTGAGTCTGGAGCTGTTTTACCCACCTCATCTGTTTGTGAGCAGAAGAATTTGACTACAGGCCTCTCCTTTGGTTGAACAAGGGAAAGCTGCCAGAGCATTGCGTCCTTACCTGACAGCACAATGTGGGTTTCTACTGCAGGGCTGGAAGAGAGACTTTTAGATGTTGATGCTGTATGTTGAGATGGTGTCCTTGACCCTGGCCCAAAGAAAACCATAAACCAGTCAATCAGTTGGGACCTGCCAGTAACTGATGTGGTAAGTTTTACAGCAGTGGTAGGCCTAGGGGCTTTCTGGATCTTAACCACTGAGCCTTTAATGTCTGTAGGAATTAACAAAAAGCTTCATTAAACTGGAAAACATTTATGTTTTGACCCCCAAAAGGAGGTGTTCATCCCAGGCTTATGTGAAAGTTGTGTAAAACACAGTCTTCCTTACATGTACACGCGTGGGAAAGGAATGACAAAACCCTTTGGAGGCAACAAGCAACCCAAGTACCTTATCTCTTTTTCCACCCAGTCACCAGTTCAGACTCTAGCCCGTGCTTTTTCATCCTCCTGTCACTAATTCAAAATCTACATTTTTTACTCCCTAAAGCTCTTACCAGTAATTGTTTCAGCATTGTGGATTTCTTGCGATGAGGCAGAATGATTGTTGGACGGCAAAGACATGTTGTATGGAACTCTGTTGTGTTTCCTTTCAGGCTGGCAAATTGGTGAAGGTTAGTTTTTTGTTCTCTGACTCCAGTCTCTTTTTGTAGTTTTTGCTATGGGTCCTAAGGGAAAAGGCATAATTGGAATGATCTCATTTGCAAAGAACAGATAGACCATTGTTAAAGTTATTCTTTAATCACCAAAGGCAGCGAGCTGGGCCTAGTGAGGTATTGGTTCAATTGATGCAATTCTGCTGTTGGCACCATTCCTGATCTGCACTGGTATAAGACACTTTAGAAAATATCCTCTTCCTCTTGCACTAGTTTTAAGGCTATTTTAGAGCATCAGTTTTTGCTCTGAACAGCCTCCAGTTTTTACGTATATTGAGCTAAACTCATCTGGCCTAATTTCCATGTACGTCCTTGGTGCTTTGTGTTTCCTATTGGCTGTGTTTCTGCAGCTGCCCAATTAGTATCCAATTCTTTGGAGGTGTCAAACTTTCACTGCTGATGAGACACAGAGGCTGAGATAGAATTTAGGCTGTTCGAATATATCCCAAATGTTTTCTCTTTCCTTTTCAGTTCTCGAAGTACATTTTCCAAAGGCCTCCTTGACTGATTGCTTAGATTTCAAGTCTCTCTGAACTTTGCTCAATGTAAGGGGATATTTTTCTCTAGGCATCTCTCATCTACATCCTGGAACACCATCACCCCTGCTGATGATGTGAGTTTTGGAGAAAGCCCCACCAGGGCAGGGGTGGGAAGGCAGTCAAACACCTGCGGCATTCTGCTGAACAGGGTTTGTGAAACCTGCAGAGCAGTTGCAGCAAACCTGGAGGCTGAGCCCTCAGTGCACACCTTGATTTCTGTAATTTAAAACCCTTCTCATAAAAATTTTCATGTTCCTGTGGTTGATTAAAATTCCTGCTACAGGGAATGAGACTGAAAAGCAGGACTAGACAGAGGATACTGGTGTATGGACAATAACTGTCAGGGCACCCCTCAGAGTTAAAAAGTGCTTTATAATACAATTTTAGCTAAATATAGGAAACTGTTTCTATGATTAACTTATAAATATTCATTTTATTAGGGTACTTTTTGTCTGAGGTTGTTGTGCGTTCTAATAGGTATTTTGCACATCACTTTGGAAATAATGCCAAAAGCTACAGAAGCCCTAGCTGTGCTAATTATAATTATTAAGCTCAATAATGCAAATAAAAATGCTTTATTGCTAGAATCATTTGGCATATATTAGTGCCTCTGACATTTTTATGTTCCAGTAGCTACATACCAGTGGCCAGTAGCATAGGAATCAATAGATAAGGCATTCATGGTTTTTTTTTACCAAAACCTTTATTCAGTGTTTTTCCCTTGCATCAAGCAAAAAAAAAAAACAAACAAAACCCAAAACAAACAAAAACACCCCACAACCAACCAAAAAACCCAACCAAAAAAACACAAACAAAACAAAACAAAACAAACCCCCCAAAAAACACAAACTAAAACGCCAAAGTAAACATGCAGCCAGTTCTAAAAAATAATGGACCAAATCCATCCACCATGTTCCCAGAGCACTTGGGTGAGTGTGTGTTTTATACACTCAGATGATTTAGATGTCCCCATCGCCTGCAGAGCAGGTCGTGTCACACAGGTAGGTGTGTGGATGGGACTCATCTGTCCCTGGCAGAGTTCTCTGCACCCTCCCAGCCCATCCATGGAGGAGCAGGCGGCGAGTCCCTGTGGTTTCCCGGGGACACGGGCCAGCACCTCCGCTCGTCCGAGCGAGACACAGTATCTGATGTCACAAACTGCAAAGAGGCTGCTGCGATTGCCCTCTCGCCTGTATTTGCTGGTTTCTCACCCGAAGGAGAGGTCCTGCGGGCTCCTCTCCCCGGGAAGCCGCGGTCGGAGCGGGGCGGGACGCCGGACGGGGCAGAGGCGGCCCCGGCTCTGTTTGCGGTTCCATGGAAACTTGCGCTCCCGTTGCCAGGGACACACAGCAGCCGACAGCACACAGGCACGGGAGGGGTCGTGGAACCATTGAACGGTTCGGGTTGGAACGCACCTTCAAGATCCTCTGGTTCCAACCCCCTGCCGTGGGCAGGGACAACTTCCACTGGAGCAGGTTGCTCCAAGCCCCGTCCAGCCTGTCCTTGGACACTCCCAGGATGTCTGGCTGCAGTGCAGGCACATGGGCAGGTGTCCTCAGCAGGCAGCTTGCTGGAGTTCAAATGAGATGTTGGTTTGAACTTCCTTGGAAAACGAAGGAAAACGCTGTGGTGTGAGAGGTCCCCCTGACTTACTGGGTTTTCTATCCTATCCATTATTCATCTGCTCAGGAAGAATTTCTTCCCTGAAAGGGTGGTCAGGCATTGAAACGGGCTGCCCAGGGCAGTGGTGGAGTCACCATCCCTGAAAGTGTTCAGCGTGGCACTCAGTGCTATCATACAGTTGGCATGGTGGTGTTTGGTCAAAGTTTGGACTCGATAATCTTGAAGGTCTTTTCCAACCTTAATGATCTTATGATTCTATTCTATTCTATGATTATTTCAGTCCCTGAGGCCCAGGAACTGAGTATTTAACTGCATGTCTGCAAGAAAAAAGGGTCGAGGAAATGGGAGCTGGAGCACCTGGTTGTGGAAATGACTGTAATTTATCATTTCTCAGCCTCTGCCTTGGTCTTTCTCTTTGTAAAGTGTGAACAGTCACAGTTTGGAGTCTGGATGTCAGTTGAAAAGAAGTGATACATTTTCACAGAGGGAAAGATCCTTAAATCCCCCTATTTACTCTTTTCGGTTTCTGAGAAGACCAAATCAGTTCCAAATGGATTGTGTTCTTCTTTAGACTCTTTAGAATCTCTATTAATACAATTTCAGCTTTCAGAAATAGCAGCTTCTTTCATTTACTGAGAGGTTTTCAAACAGCTTTCTCTGTCTGAATAACTTGTGCAATAAATAGCTTGAATTTCTGTAAGTGCAAACTCCCATTTGATTGTTATAGTTCTTTTCTCTAATTGCTGATTATCAAGAGACTGGATTCAGGCAACACAAGAAAAATGCTTATACAGAAAGAAATTTTTTTTTATTCTGCCCATGCATGCTTTGATTTTGAGCAGTGATGCAGAAAACCATAGTGCTATCTTTAGTATGTTTTGGGAAATTTCCCAAATGTGTCGGGGAGTGTGTATAAAAAAACGACACTATAGAATAATTTCTATTACCAAAAACAAAATAAAAATCAGGAGTAAATTGTACTAAAGATGCATTGTTCTAGAGGCATGATGTGAAATGGTCTTTGTTCAGAAATACCAGATTATTACAGAATTGAGAATTTGCTGCAGTGATAACATCACAGAAATAGATAACAGAAACTGAAGACATTTGAACAGCTCTGGCTCTGTCTGGCATAATCTCTATGTCAATTAATTATACATTTATATATCCATTGCTCTGTTCTGAACTATGCTTGCTAACCACTAATTTCCCAGAAGTGGAACAGAGGTTATTTAAAAGCTGAGATGTATTTTGTGAATTCTTGGAAATGTGCAACCTCTTCATAGCTTGGGCTCATTATTTGTGTCCTACACATTCCATGAGCCACTTAGGCTTTGTATTTCCTTGAGGGCAAAGAAGTTTTTAAGGCCAGAAGGACATCTGGGGTCTATTCTTAGCCACCATTAACTTGGTTAATGAATGGAATAAATAGCACGTGTAACATCATGGGAAAAATCTGCCTGCTGGCACAGGCTGTGCAGCTGACCAGTCCTGCAGGTCCTTAAGGGTTTCTGGGTTCTGTAGTGGCACTTCAGGACACCCAAATTTTTAGGATTATCAAATGTTTGGACAGTGCTTCCTCAATGTCCAGCTGAGAAAGCCAGACAGCTGGCATGGTAAGAATGGCAGGTGGCTGCTTATGTTTCCAACAGGATGTCTGAGATTTTGGGACTTGTAGGGGGTGATTTCGTTAGGACACAGGATTATGATTTCAAGATATCATAATTTCTTTGCTCAATTTCTTCATGAAGGGGTTACTTCTCTTCTCCATTTGGTCACCCCGTGGGCATGCAAGGATGCTGATCCTACTGCAGAGGTGCTGTGAGGGTTAATTAGTGATGGCAAAACATTTTGAAATGGCTGATTGAGAAATGCTGACAGAGATGAAAGCTGAATAAGTATCTAGATAAATAAATATTCCTTTGTAGTCTTATCATTACTGGAAACTCCCTGTGTACCCAGGATGCTGCACAGGTCACTGAGCAGTCATCTCCCCAGTGCCCAGAGTGTTCTCAAGGGGACTCATTTATTTCAGTATTTCACTTTAGTTTCTGTGATGTGAGCCACAATATGCACCAGAGAGAAAAGCCTGGCAGCCCCCAGCAAACACCATGGAAATACCAAAGGGATTGGCAGATTTTTCTTTCCCTGGAACTCTTGTTCTGCTCTTTCCTGGTGAATTGTGCAACTGCAGAACCTGGAGAATGCCAGGAGGGAGAAGAGAAAGTTGGAGCCTATTCCCATGATTAGAGACAAGGAAGAAGGAGTGTCCACTAGACAACACTTACAAGAGCTCTGCTGAAGGCAATGCAGCCAGCTCTCTGCTTCAGTATGGTCTATGGTGAGCTGTCAGGAGAAGTTTTTCTGCTGCTGGGTCTCTCTTGGACACTGTTGTCCTGCCTTTCTCCTGCCTGGGGGAAGTAGGTGGTTTTGGAGATCTCATGGAGAATATGTGGCTGCTCTCACTCTTATCTCGATTTCTGTGCATGCTGCTGAGCTCTGTAGGGAGGCTGAAAGGGGAAGAAAGAGTGACCGTGTTGTTCTCCTCCATTTGTACCTTATTCACACTATAAATCCCTCCATCAGCACCACAGGTCAATGGAAAGATGCCAAAAGAAACAGCACTGGAGACCATATCCATCCCATCTGATCCCAGCGTGTCTCTGCAGATCATCTCCCTTCCCAGCACCAAACCATCGTGAAGGCCAGGCTGAATGGCCACACAAACTGAGTGCTGCATCAGCACAGCAAATCCAGGGCCTCTGACAGCAACAGGGATGTCTCCAGTCTCCTTAGGTCATAGGGCACAGGGAAGTGCTGGCCTGATGTAGAAAGCAGCACTACAGCTTGGGGTGGAGCCATCCAAATCCAGGCGAGCAGCTATTGAAGAAGGTGAGCAGGAGACGTCCCAGGAACAGCAAAGCTGTGGTACCCAAGTGCTATGGCCCCACGGGGTCTAACCACTGGGACTGTTGTTTACCCCCTGCTCTCCAGGTGAAGCTTACTTCCAGGAAGGATTTTATCTCAGTGGAAAATTTTCCAGCTGGGAAATTGTCCCCGGTAATCTTTACACGTCCAGAGGCAGCCACGAGATGGCAGCAGCCTTGTACTGCCGGGGCTGGGGATTTGGCTCTGTCCCACGTTTCCCACTCTCGCTTCTCTGTGCCCCTTTCACCTTACAGATGAGGCCTCCAGGCTTGACGAGCACCAAGAAACCCTGGCCATTCCTCTGGGTTGAAGGAGAAGTGGCTCCAGAGCGGGGTTCTGAAAGAAGACCTGAGAGCTCAGCTCCCACCTTTGCAAACAAGCTGATGGAGCAGAACCCACTCAGGTCTTAGTGTCCTACCACTGATGCCCAGCCCCAGTGTGCTCCTGGGATGCCTCATCTGAAATGAATGTGTGGCATTCTTTCAACTGCTTAGATTTCAATCTAGTGATGAAAACTGCTAAAATCTCTGAAGGGCCACACAGAAGTGACAAGACAGCCCCTGTCATCTGTCCTTTCACTGTGGGTACTCCTGTGCTGTGCAATGACTTGGACAACAAGCTGCAAGTGCTCGGTGATTTGTATTTCACATTTGTTCTTGCTGAGGATGCAGACTCCTTCCTGCTGGGAAGAAGAGAAAACGTTCTGCAGTCTTCAGCTTGGGATCCCAGCCAGGTTGGGACGGTTTCTTTTGCAGTGCAAAGCTTATTCTAGTGTGTGCTGAGACAACTGCACACAGATAAGGTCTGTGCTTTGCTCCAGCTCCCGGGCTAATGCAGCCAAGGCCATGAAGAGCCAGCTGACTTGGGCTCCCTGACATGTGGCTCAGTCAATGTGCGGACTCAATGCTTGGTGGTGGTGGTGGTGTGGCAGAGCCTTATGCAGATGCAGCGGAAGATGGAATAATCTCAGAATAATGGCATTGGGGAGGGACCTCTGGAGGTCTCTAGTCCAACCTCCTGCTCAAAGCAGGGACAACTTCAAAGTCATGTCAGGCTGCTCAAGGCCTTGTCCAGCTCATTTGAAAACTTCTAAGGATTGAGATTTCACAAAGTCTGCAGACAACGGAGGGTCAGATCCGGGAGGCTGAGCCTGGGCTTGGTGGGGTGGCCCCACTGGTTTGCTCTGATAAGAATACAAATAAACTATATGGCTGCAATTTCAAGGCCAGTTCTGAATAACCACTTAGACCTGATCCCCAACTGAAAACTGTAACTAGTTTCAAACTTCCCTCAGAGTTCTGTACTTTTGGGACCTAGGGGTTTACATTTGGCCCATTTTGAAGAGAGCCACAAAGCTGCAGCCAAGGAGACTTTCCTAAGATGGACTATAAATCCAGGCTATTTGCAGGGACAAATGACCCAGGAACCTGAGGCTTTAACTTCATGATTTTGCATTAAACTCTTGAGGCACAGTTCCAGCCTTTTTCCTGGCCCTTGCTTTGTGGCAAAACTTCAGCTGCTGTGACTGCATGGGAACTGATTCAGCTGAAAAATACCCTGCCTGAGGAAAAGATCCCTTTTTATTATGATCACTGAGGAAGAGGAACACGTGGGCTCGGGGTAGTTGGAATTGCCCCTTTCAATGGCAGCCCATGCTTTGATCACCTTAGGAAGATAGTGAAACTGCAGCTGGTAAAACAGGCTGATCCTGCAAGTCCTGCAGACAGATTTCCTTCAACAAGGGCTTATGGAGCAGAGCAAAAAGGATTAGTAAAGTTATGGGTTGAGCTGCAAAAGGAAGCACATGCTTCATGGCTCCAAACTCTTTCTGCTCATGTGGAATGGATTAAAGATAAACACAGCCCTGTTGTGTGCTTTGCTCCTGAGCTGTTTCAATCCTGTCTGTCTTCTTCTTCAGAGAAGCTTGTACAGGAACTATTATCTGTAATTCAAAACTGTGGCTCATATTCCCCAGCTGGCTCATGGGATCCACTTCCCCTTGCCAGAGAATGAGGCATCACTGGGTACCAGGTGCAGTGGTTCAGGAATGTTTAGTACCAGCCTGGCTATTTTCTTGTAGGATTTGCCTATTTGCATCCTCTGTTTGATGTATGGTATACCGGGGCACAAAGAAACAAGGTGACTCTACTGATGGATCTCTGGTGGGACAAGCACCAAATCCACATTTTACATCTGGAATCATGGACAGCACAAATATGCTCCTCATGAAACAACAGCTTTATTACTTAGAAATGCTTGGAAATTCCACATCCCATTCCTATTCCTTTGGCTGCACCTGTGTGAATGACCGCTGTTCTCCCCACCAGGATGTCAGCAGATCCTGTAGCTTGTTTTCCATTGAAATGTCTCCTCTTGGGTAAATATTACATCTGGGGTTGCTTTACCAGTGGCTTTCCTACCTGGAGTTTGTACAACAGGTCAATGCCCTGCTTGGAGATAAGAGGAGTACTTGCTGCCAGTGCTGTTTGCTGCCATGAAATGCCACCCTGCTCTTCCTTTATCAGCTTCTCTTCCAGAGATTTTTGAGTGTTGTTTAAGTCAAATCCTGGAGGTGTTTGCAAACTGAGGGAAATTTAATATTAGATGTCGGGTGCTTGGGCAGAGCAGAAGAACTTGTTTATTGCAACAACTGTGACTTGTAAATTATTCACCTGTGTGTAATTGAAACACTCAGATCCTCAAGGGTCGTGTTACAAAGAGTGAGGTGAAGGATCAGTGAGCTTCCAGCAAAACAGGAAGGTTAACAAGTCCTGGGGAACCCTTCTCCATCCACCTGTGTCTGCTCTATGACAATGCCTGTTTGTGGAAGAAAACGGAGTTTTCGATAAGTGAAGTAATGCAGGGACACACGTCTGGGAGGGCGAGAGGACATCTGTAAGGTATCTTCCTCTGTCAGTTTTCCCTCCAGTGGAGAAACACATGTTTGAAACCTGTGGCAGCGAAACATATACAAGATCTGTGGGCACAGAGTGTCAGTGCACAGCAGGCTCTGGCCTCTGTGAAACGGAGAAGAAGCTTCCAAAGACCAAGAGGGACCAAGAGGGACCAGAATAGCTGGCTCAGCGGAAAGGAAGCCTGCACAGTTCTACTCAGCAGTTCTGTCTCCAGACAACTCCAGACTTCAACTAATTAAAAAGAGCAGATGCTAGCTGAAACATTAATTGGAACCACTGTAGTCTCTTGTCTCTTCTTAAATCTCTGTTTTAGCTCTCTCATAACAAGTTTGGAGAGAGGAGGAGTTAACCCTTCAGGTAGCTTATTATTTTGCTAGGTACAGCATGTCCTTAGAAGAGAGCATAATGAAACTTATATGAATAGGTTTGGATAAAGGTTTTTTTCAGGTAAAAACAATTCTGTCTAATAATGCAGAACCATCATCACAAACAGCATTCTCGACCCTTCCTTCTCACCATGTTGCCAGTAAAGTGATCTTGCTCAGCTTTCAGAGGCCATGTAGCAGTGCTGGCCACAAGGCCAGCTGCTGTTCTTCTCCATATGTATTGTATTGAGAGGACACCTCTTTGTTAACCTGTGCTCATTTGTGCCCCTCAGCCTGTACTTCTTCTCATTAGACTTGATGTATGATCTGTAGCAAGTGCAAAGAGTTCAGCTGAGACCTGATATGCTTATGAATGGCCTGTCTGCCCTGCTATGGTTCTGTAACTATCCCAAAGGGAGCAAACGCTCTGGGTGTTGCATTCCTCCTGGAACTGGGATGATATCAAAGATTTTCCTCTAAAGCATCCAGATCTGGACTCTGCTGGAAGCTGGGTACTTGACTGAGAACTTGACTGCAGGCACCAGTGGTCTGTTCCAGATTGGCAGTTCCTTGGTCTCATCCTAGTGTCCAATTCTTGAGAGATCAGGCAAAGGCATTGCTCAAGCAATGAGGCTTTTCCACTGTTCCCTGCCTTCCCTGCTCCAGTCCCCTGCCACGGGCAGAGGCTCCCTCTGCACAACTACAAGCCCTGGACGTTTCCTACCACTTTGCTCACACTCCATCCCCAGGCTCCTGTTACTCCCTTCAGTCCCACAACCCCAGTTTCCTCCCGCTCCGTCAGGGCTGGATCCTTTTTCCTCGATGGGCTCACCAAGTCCATCACAGACTTGGCAATCCTTGTTGAGCTGTGTCCTGTGATGCTTTCCTGAGCACCAGCACTTCCATCTAAACACAACGTTCTCTGGCTTCCAGTGGACCAAGAGTGTATTCCTTAACCCCTTTCTCTTTTGTTGACATCCTTGAGTGATAACTATTGTCATTTCCCACATCCTACTTGCACCGCATGAGGCACAGAATGAGCCTCAAATTTGGCTCCCAAAGAGACTGCCAGAGAGAGATGAATTTAGGCAGGAGATCTATGGAGGATTATGGGGCTGATTGAGATATTAAAGATTATCCCTGACTCATTTTCTTACAGGTCTGATGCAAGAAGTGAGTCAGAGTCCCTTCGACACAGTTTGACCTGACAGATGCAGCCGCTCAGTGGCAGTGTGAGGAGCTCATATTATTTTGTAAATGGAATAAAGTTCATTTAACACACCAGGCTTGTATTTGCTATTAACTCAAAGGCCTCTCACCTGAAAAAACCCTGTGGATCACTTACCCCATCACCACTTGCAGGTGGAAATAGCTCCTGAGAGCGCCACTGTTAGTGGAGGAGGTGGGTATTTCTGACCCCCTTTCCCAAGGCAGGATAAAGGTCCTTTTCCTGTGATACTGAGTTCATCACACTTGAAATATTTGTGGTCCCTTTTTGAGTAGCCAGGACCCTGCCCAAAAAATGCTCTCCTTCCCCTGGGCTATTTCTCCCAGTAGTGCTGCCAATACTGATCTAATATAACTGCTTTTTTTGGCTGCTTTCTCTTCCTAGGTGGGAATACTGTCATTACTAAATGACACCTGATTTGCATGGGTCCCTTTAGCCTGTAGGAAAATCGTTCTTTTCCCCCAGCTCAGCTGCAGGCAGGCATCTCCTGGGACTGGTGGCTCAGGTAAGTAGCTTCTCTGACTCAGTTCTTGTTGTGCTGAACTCTCAGTGCCTGTCTTCCTTCCGGATGTGTCTTTCTGACTACTGACAGCCCCAATTGAATGGCTCACAACTGACTGATAGCTGATTTTTAGATATTTAGAGGTTAGGAGATGAAGTTAATGGAAACTTGTTTCCTAGTGTTTCCCTCACATGTTCTGCCAGCATCTCCCTCTCTCAGCACCCACCCCAATTTTGCTGCCCTCCAAGCCTCTGCTGTCCTCTGCTGCCCATCCTGTTTTCCCTCTCAGTCAGGTTCTGCAAACTTGTGCCAGGTTAAACCTTGAATGCTGTTCTTGTTGCAGTGCAGATTCTAAATTAGAAACCCTACCACCTCCATATGATATGAGCGTGGATTTTTCAATACTGAGAGGCTGCTGAAAGGCTCAGATGCTTTCAGGTGCCCACTGCAATGGTTCTCCCTCCTCACCCCATCTCCCCAGGGGTTGTGCAATATTGGCAAATCTGGTCAGCCCAGTCTTGTAGGAGCAGCTCAGGGGGGCCCTGGACCCTGGCTGACTCAGCAGGGACTCTGCTCCCTGCCTGCTCATGGCTTTTCCCCCTGTCAGCAGCAGTGTGTCCAAGGCAAATTACCTTGTTTTGGGACAGCTTTGGTTCCAGCTGAGATTGGCAGCCTCTGTCTTACTATGAACCTTTCAGGTATAGCAGCAGGATACCATGTAGGTGTGGAAAACAGGCTGAAAATGCTTGCCATGATGTACGCTCTCCAATGGTCTGCCACACGTGTGTGCTACATGAGCTAAAATTCACTGATCCAAATTTCCCTAGACTGTACCCTGAAGGGAAAGCGTCTGGTTCCTGTCTTTCAGATCCAGCCACTTATGCCAGTTCCCACTTTTAAAGCTTCCCAGATAAAATCTAATGGAGCTTGTTCAGGCTATTCAGATCAGTGGTGGCTGTGGGAAAGGGTCTTGTAAAATAAGGGTGTTTAGATTTGTTATCCACATATTTAGTTTCCTGTAGACCTTTCGGTGCTTTCTTAGCCTGGCCCATGCCTAAAACATCCTCAAGGGACTAGTTAAAAGACTCTTGTTTACTTTCTTGATACTTTTTCTGGCATCTTATAAATAACCTTCTGCCTTTGACACTGTTAAATGGTGAAGCAAGGGGTTCTACCACTACAATGCATCTATGATGTTTTAAGTTTCTCTGAATATATAGCATTTCAATGAGCTCAGCCCGGTGAAACCTCCAGCAGTTTGCCTGATTTACCTTCCACTCCCCCTACACTGTGTTAGACCTGGGACTTAGGGCTGTGCTCATCCTGGGTCACAGCTTGATCTCTTTTCAGCAGGTAAATCCTGCAGCTCCATTAATGTGCAGCTGTTCAAGACAGCCCCTCAAAGCAGCCCATGTGGCTCCTCAGAAGGTCTGTGGGCTTGAAGGCAGCCAAAGAAGGCTCCTGGCACATTTTCCTCTCGAAAGTGGGTGTGAGGGAGGAGGAGGTGGCAGTAATTGAGCTGACAAAATTTTTTTGTCTCCTGTCTGGGTCTCAATGGGCTCCAAAAGAGGGTCGAGAAGTGCCAGCTCCTTAGGCTGGCCCTGTCCCACACAGAGGCTGCCTTCCAGTGTGGCTCAGGAGCCTCTGCTCAAGATGATTTTTTTCAGCGTTTTTATTCCTTTCTGCACCTCTTGTTCTGGGTTGCTGAAGCTTTTCTGCTGGCTTGTATTTTTACGAGGATTCATTTCACCCATTGGGCTCTGATGACTGGGCCACCTTCCCATCGCTGGTTTGCAGCAAAGCCGTGGCACAGCTGAGCCTCACCCAGGATGCCTGGATTTGGTCTGGCTCTGCCCCAACAGGCTGCAGATCCACCAGCAGCTCCGTTCAGCCCTTCATGGGAAAAGCAGAACTCATTCCTTTTCTGAAAAACATCCAACTCTTGATTCTTTGGCCCACCTTTGAGCCCAGTGGTCTCTCCATTGCTCGTCTTCTATTGCCTGGACAGAAGTGTTGGCCCTTGGTGTTCTCCTTGGAGGTGACATCCCACACATGAGTTCAGCATTGAAACATTTGCCCCAAGCATCCAGTCAAGTGGCCCGGGGCTTTCTGTGTTCCTGCCTGAGTCCAGTGCCTTGAACTGCCTTGGAGCCTTTTTGTGTGCTCTTATTTCTCTCCCTCCCACCACCTCCAAAAGCATCACCATCTTCCGGCTTTCTCATGGATCTTTGTTGATTCTTTTACCCAGAGAAGACCTAAACATCTCCACACACTCATGCCAACTGATGTTTGATATTGGGATATTTGTATCCGTTATTTCTCTTTCCAAAGCCCATTTGTCCTAGGCAATGCCCCCCCTGCAAAAAAAATGAAAAAAATCCAAGAAAACATCTCCTATACCCCATAAAAACAGCTCTCCTTGTGAAGGCAAACAGGGGTTTTTTTCCATCATTTTGCCGCTGCACAGTGACATCCCCTCTATTTTAAAATGTTTTTGCCTGAAGGCAAATTATTAAACAGCTTTTTGAGCAGACTTTCATCAACTTGTTTGCCAAACTCTTGCCGTTTCTACCCACTCAAGGCTGATCCTGACGGCGCTGAGCTGCGTTGCTGTCAGGCATGGATGTGCCCAATTCCTCAGTAAAGTCTGTTCTGGCATTGCACAACCTGTCTGTTCTCTGGGGGGGCCATGCGCAATCTCTGACTGGGACAGATGTCTGAGCTTGATCCCTCTGGAATGACGTCAAAGGCTGCAATACTGTCCCTCTTCCCTGGGCTGGCAGGGCCCGGGCTGGCCATGTGCCGCTGCTGCCGGTTCACCCCGCGCAGGGCGAGTAATGGGTCCCCAACTGGCAGCACGGGTGGCCCCCGCCACTTTGCCTGGTGGTGATCTGCTTACACACCTGGCTCTTCTTCCTTGCAAATTCCTGCTGCTCCAGAAACCTCTGGCTGAAAGCAAAGGGGAGTTGATTTTTAGAAGGAGCATCCTCTGTTGCCGACCCTTGAGCAGATAAAATACCGTCAAACTCGCAGCCTTTTCCCTGTGCTTGGGATACTGTCTGCCACAAGCAAATGCCATTTGTCATGGAGCTGCAGCAGGCAGCACAGCAGGGGATGACAGTAAATCCCTGATGTGGCTTGTCTTCCATCTCTGTGGCACTGGTTAGGAGGATAAGGAGCAGTTACCTATAAGCAGCTGTTCTGGATGCTTGTGAGAACTCAAGAGCAACAGCAGCCTCAGCTTGTGCCTAACAAGTCATGGTGAAATAGGGTGACACACACTGCTACACCTGACTGCCTCAGGGGAGGTTTCCCGGTGCTTCAGGGAAGGAAGAGACTGGCACATCCTTGGGGCAGGGCTTCTCTGAGGCACATCAGCCTCTGCAGTCCCCAGGGGCTGTGGCAGGGCAGGCGGGTTGGGAAACACCATGTGCTGCTCAGCAGGATGTGATTCACTGCGACCTCCTGGCACTGCTGCAAGCATTGCCTGCACCCCGAGGAACTTCACCCCGCTGGAGAAGTGGCTGCTGACATTTCACATCTGCCAGACCCAGTCTGAAGTGGGCTGAATCCAGCCCAAGATTGGTGAAATGCTGTTTCTGATCTGCTCAACAGTGTGCTGGCCCAAGCCACGGTCCCTTTTGACAGCTCTGCACATAGGTCAGGGGGAAGGAAGGAGCGTCTGATGATTTCAATTTTTCTATGAATGCCCAGACAGCTCTTAGGTTCTTCTTAAAAAGCTGATGACAGACTAAGAACAGCTCCCAAGTTCAGATTTTGGAAATACTGGGATTTTCCAAGTTGTCAATCCAGCAGGAGGAGTTTCAGCGTGCCTGGGGCTGTGCACAGTGTCCTCTCCTTTAGGCAGCTCAGGGCTGCTGGTGGTAGCTACTCCCAGAGATCTGCCCTGGGGAAAGTGAGTCTGTTACACTAATAGGAACATTTTCTATGGCTCATGAAGTGAAAAACTGTAAGACGTAGAAAACTGTATTAAAAAAATTGCTAGCCTTACAAAAATGGAAGAGATTGGTTTTTACCATGTATGTGGAGAGATAAGGTATTTCTCAAAGATCTGTAATTTTGGGCTGGAAACAGGACTGAGACAAGTCTTGAAAGTAAATATTTAATTACCAGATCAATTTTGACAAAAGGATCCAGAGTTTGCAATTGATTTCTTTAGTGTCTGCTGAGCCCACCAGTGAAACTCCTGGTGCTGCTGTGTTGGTTTGCTGTGGGTCCCATCAGCAAATAACTGATACTTGTGATTAGAGTAGATTTGGAATACTAGAAGTGAAAATTTTGACATCTCAGAACCAACATCCTTTCTGTCTTCTTTGGTAGAGATAACTAGTTTGTTTCTAGGTGTAAAAGCAAAACTAGTTTTCTTGACTGGTTGTCTTCAGAAGGCTGTGAGGAGAAGGGCTGGCATGGCAATGCTTCACACTTTGCAGGGCAGAAATTGGCCAGTATTAACCTCAGGGACTGTGATATTTAGACAAGAATTCCAAAGGTAATTACCACAATGAACTTCAGCTAACTCTGACAAGTTTGCATGATCAGTGCTTCACTATAATAAGAAAGATGATGCTTCTTGACTGACAAGAGCCATAGTGCTTTCTAGAAAAGCCCTATTGCCTGCATTAGTTCACAGGATGGTCCCTGTTACATGCAAGCCTAAGCAAAGACATCTAAATATTGCCCAATCATTGGGGTAAATTGGTTTTAGAGCTGAGGGTTGTTGCTGCACTGGCCTCTGCAGCAGATCCCAGGTCCACTTGGACAAAGACTGGGTGATGTGCAAAGGTTTAGAGATATCTTTTCTCTAGGAAAAAAAATGCATTAGCATGTCATTAAGAAGAGGTTATGGGAGAATTAAGTCTCTAAATAGGATGTGGTGTTCTCTTCCACTCAGACATTACAGGTTCCTCTCATAAGAGCTGCCATATTCCCTGTGCTGCTAGCACAACTCCGGTGTCCTGAAAAAAAAATCTTTCTCAAAATCTTTTTTCTATATATTCTTCACCAGACAGTTGAAGTCTGTTCTGTGAACGTGAGTTTGTTCAGGATTATACATTGTCACAATTATTATCCTTAGGGAACAGGTGGAGAAACTGCAGAGCAAGGAGATGAGGTGAGTCTCTTTGGCCATACAGACATTTAAATAGTAGCAGGATTGGTTTCCTCTCAAGCAGTGTTTGTGGGGAAAACATATAAGCCAGTAATCTGAATTTAGCTCTCTGTTACTGCTTGTGACATCAGCAAGGGTGAATATTTTGCTCCCAGACACCTACAGAATTAGAAAATGGGCATCTTTAGATCACAGGATGTATGACTAATTTTCCCTCCAATTTTTTGACAAGTCCAAGGTGGGTGTGAATGAAAACACTTACTATGATCACATCTGTATTTTGAAGAAGAATAATCCAGTGAATCAGTGGTTTTAGTTTGTTACTAAGGATACATTAGATGAGAAAATAGAGGCTCGCATCACAATGGATAATTTTTTATATGAGCAATCCAGTTGTTTGGGGGAAACCTTGTGTGTTTATTTATTATTAACTATTCTGCTGAAAGTATCTACCCTGTGACAAGCAAAGCAGTCAGCTCTCAACAGCAGCAAAATGAATCTCAGTTCAGGGCAACCCAAACTGGGAAGAAGCTCTGGAGAGTGATGCTGTTTGAAATAAATTGGGGAATTATTTTAAAAGCTTGCATAGAAGAACAGAGTTTTGCCAACTATTACAAGTGGACTTCAGAGTAACTGCTGAGTGGGTAATTAGTCCCTCAGGAACACGGGAGTCTGGACAAATGTAAGAAAGTACAAGAGGGGAAAAAAAAGCGTATGAAGAATTAACTTTAGAAAACAAGCTAGAACATTAGTCACAGGAGGGATATAACTCAACTTCCATTTAACATCTATTTCTGTGTTGAACAAAAATATTGTTCTTAACCCCTGTACTGAAGCAGGAAATAAACCTTCTCGCTTTTTAAGGCAGCTGGAACTGAACTTTATTGAAGTTCATCTCTTTGATAAGAGGGTGAAGGAGAGGATAAAGAAATGTGCTGAAAGTACCTCAAACCCAGAAATGGCACTTATTTTTGGGTGGAGCAGGGAAAGAAACCAGTTGTGGAACTGGTTAAGGTATTATATAGTGCCTGTTTTGCTCTCAGAGACTCCCCCATCATGAAGGAAGGGCAGTTAGTCAAGGTTTAAAACAGAATGTCTCCACCAGCATTTGCTCACAGCCTGTCTACAACGCACAGTCTCATTTTCATCTGGTCTGGAGGCACCTCAGCTGGACAGAAGTGATTTACCTACCAGACATGTTGGAGATATCTCTTTGCATAACTCTTTACTGGGTTTAGAAAGACTTGGTGGAACACAACAGCAAAATAAGGTGGAAGTATATGAGGTTATATAGTGGACATGTTGTTGATCCTGTGCTTCCAGGTCCTGATCCATAGTCCTGTGCTGTAACTGCTGAACCAGAGACTTATTTATAGTTTCTAGACTTGGGTCTTGTAGTTCATTGCTCCCATTGTTATCTCAACAGCAACGATTTGCTAATCAGTCCTAGGTAGGACAGGACTAGTGTTGCTTTGGCTGTTCAGTGTTTAGAAAAAAAAAAAGTAGTTCCTGTGACTCTGGAAATGCAAGAAGCTTTGCAAAAGCTCCTAACACATCTGTGTGTGAATCTAGGTAAATGGGTCATATTCACTGAACTGTGTGTCTGGAGGGTTAACAGTAACATCACAGCAGAAGGTTCAGGACCTGCCATCAGACCTGATTTTGAGGCCTTCGCTGTTGTCTCTATAACCTCCAAAGGGATTGAGTCAACCTCCTTGCTGGGCTCTCACCAATTCCCCGTCCAAGCAGTGGGGTCCCACTTGCCTGTTCCGCACTGGTGCCCACAGGAGCACTGTCTGTTGGTGCCGTGGTGCCCATTTCTGACCTCGCAAAGCTCTGCTGTGACCTGAGCGAAGGTTACTGGAGTTTTCTTGTAGGCTTTGTGTTTCCTACGTAAGGTGAGAGAGAGGCTCTGAATTCCATCGGTTGGGTCACCCTCTCTGTTTCCCAATCCAATGCAAACGGCCAGACAGGCAGGCAGCTCTTCCTTGAAAACATGGAAATCTGTTGGAGGTGTGCCAGTTTCTGGCAGATGTGGTATGGGCAGTGCACGATGGACACAATATGGTCATAGCTATTTATTCCTATAAACACTGTCTTCAAAATCGCCATCTCCTCTCATCACCTTCAGTCACTTCCCCGGAGTGCTGAGCACAAATCTCCTGCAGAAAAGCACCCAGCTCTGGCGTATTCCTTCCAGGAGAGGGCAGGGGAATACAGTTTATTACAGATCCACTCCTGAACTGGAGCCAACATTCATCCTGGCCCAGTTCTTCCTGTACGTCTTCCAGTCTATTTTGCTTTCCTAAACTTGGGTGAGCAGAAATAGGAGCTGAATCTCCTCGAGGTGAGCCAGTGGGTTTTCTTACATTTACAGACCTCCTGTCCCTGAGTCATCTTCATGAGGGACAGCTTGGACTAGGCTCTTCCCCGTGCTCTTGAACCTCTTGCAATGAGCCTTGTGTGTCTCATCAAAGGCATCGGCTTCTGTGCAGCTTCAGGACTGGGGTTTAAACAGCTGAGCCCCAGCTCTTGTGCTTCATCTCTCCAGGGGAGGCAGTGACGGGACAACTTGTCTATCACACACTCAGCACACCGCTACCCCTGCAGAAGGTGGTCTGATTCCCTTGGACATTCATGATGTCAGCAGGCACAGCTCTCCTTGTGGGTGTTTTACCAGTAGATTAAAATGCAGAGCATGGAAACCCGAGGCTGGAGCTGGACCCGGTCAAAGATGGCCTAGAGAAATGCAGCCAGAAAGTCAGCTGACATTTTCTCTCTCAGTATGTTAATGAAGAGAAAGTTCTGAAGAAAATCAGAAATCCTCCCCAGATCCCCACTGTCTTTAATAGCCAAACGGGTATTAACATAAAAAATCCTAAAATAAGTTTCTTCCAACTTATCTCCCCCTGGGCCTATGATTTTGACTTGAAAAGACAACATAATTTCCAAACCAGTGAAGGAAAGAAAAAAAAAAATCAATAAACAGTTGGCCCTGCAGCAGAGATGCCCTTGCAAAGCCAAAGAAATTAAGTCCTGAAATTGCTATTGTTGTTTCCCTCTTGTCCTGCAGAGCCACAGCCAGGCATAAGCATATTCTTTGTGTCAATATTTCTGTAGTACCGAGAGAACTTACAGTTCTTGTCTGTGAGTGTCAAGGACTGCTACGTTAAAGTGAGCCTAACATCAGTGGAGAGCCTGACAGGCTTTTTTGTTCCCTCTGTGCCCATGTAACTGTTCTGGTGCTGAAAGCTGAAGCCCAGTGGAGCTCAGCCGGATGTGACTGTCGGCTTTGTGGCACATGGAAGGGATCCATCTGCAGGAGACTAATTTAAAAAAAAGAAAAAAAAAAATCCCCAAATAGAATTTGAACTTCCTTTTAATATTTTTTCTCTGCTTGATTATTTTTGCTTCTTTCATTGGAAAAGAGCACCCTTGATTTGTAAATCACATGGAAATGTGTGAGTAATCAATTCAGCCTGACTAACCCCTGTTTTGCCAGGTGTCTGGTTGGCTCATCGGATTACTAATAGTTTGCTGCTGCAGTAAATGGGAAATAGCAAGGGCTGGGGCAGAAATACCACAGGTGACCTCTAAAGACAGCAAAGCACTCACCCAATGCAACACAATCTCTCTTTTTGCCCATCCATAAAGTCCAAACACTTTTTCTTCCAGTGTCCTCAAAAATGAGAAGTAATTTGTAAAACAGAATTGTGCAGGCAATGTCCAGAAGATGGCAAAACTTGAGGCAGGAAAAATTAGCCTCTGTACAGCACATATGGAAAGGCAACATGTGGGCAGAGCCAGACAATTCTTAGGTGTAAACAGCTGAATGTGGAAAGGACAAGCCCTTTTTTTCCTTTCCCACCTTTAATGAGTCTCTGCTATGTGGTACAAAACAACCTGGGAACAGCTTCAGCCTATGGGTTCTTTTTTACTTTATAAAGCAGCAATTATTATCTCCAGGGAAAAGTTTAAAAACTTAAATACTGAGGTTTATTTGCCTCTCCTGACACAACCATCAGACAAAAGCCAGTTAAAAGGACCTTAACTTTACATTATCCCCAGTGTTTGACTGGGCTGTGGGAGTGCTAGAAAGCTTGTCTGAGCAGGGCAACCAGTTTGACTGAAGTTCTCCCCTGAAAGGTGGCAAAAGAGAGAATGGAAAATCCCCAAGTAATATCAAGGAACAGAAGTAATAATAGATTTTCAAAGGACTTGTTGAAGAGATGAACAGTGATGCACAAGAAGGATGAGGCAAGGGAAAAGACAGATGTATTTTGTAGCAGGTAGTGGGGGCTCAGTTGTGCTGCATTACAAAAGGAAAGATGCTGATGTGAGACATCAGTCACAGCTGCACAAAAACTCATTCCCAGAAGCCTGTCCCAGCCCAACAGTCATTCCTGGTTCTCACGAAAAGTTGGCAGACAAAAGGATCAGAAATCATTATATTTGTCTAGATATGTGCATTTCCCCTGTGTTAATAAAGGCTTGTAGTGTTTCCAAAACCTTGAGCAAAACCTAGATGTGTGTCAGTTTGCTTTCACTGTCATGGGACCCTGAAGGATTAATCAGTAAATCAGTCCACAGCTTGAGAAGTGCATTCAGAGATCATGGAGGAATGGATAAGTAGCTGAGTCAGCCCAGAGGCTGGCACCTGTCACTGTACTTTGTAATTCTCAATTTCAGGTTTAAGCCCCAAATTGTGCCAGCAGACCCCAAACCCAGGACTGTAGTTCAGGGCTGTCCCAGCAGACTCAAGGGTAAAACAATGTGGTCATGCTAGGACAGGAAATTTCTCTGATGAAATCTGCTCAGGCAAGGTGCTGTAGAGGATGAAACTGTGGGCATGTTTCACCAAGGATGACCCCAGATTGGGGCTCAAGGTGACTTTTGTGCTGAAGTGAACCATCAGAACTTGTGCTGTCGTATATCCTCTTTGGTTTTAGTGTGTCCTTTTTCTCTGTCTAGAAATTTTGTCTGGGCAGAAAAAGAGGACTTTGAATGTTTGTCCGGGGTGAACTGATGTCCAGTGTCCTGGCCAGAGCAGCAGTTTCTACTAAATGCTGGACATCCAGGAATGCCTGAGGCACAGTCACTGAACCTACACTGAAGGGCTGTGCTGAAGTTTCCCATGGATTCTGTGTGCATGGGAAAGGGGACCTGGACATATGTAAAAAATTGAGTACATCCAGAACTTGTCACACGGTGTGTGAGTGGGCTCAGGTCAGGGGTTCATCCTGGGTGCTCTGGACTCACTTCCCAGGTGCTGTGTGCTTCCTGCCTGCATTGTTAATACTTTTTTTTTCCCCAGGGAAATTTCAGGGAGAAACAGAGACTGCTTAGTTACACTTTACTGATATTTTTCATTGCATTTTGCCTTGCAGTGGTTACTTTTGCCTTATATTGAAAGGGTAAGATGCTCTGTAGGGCTCTTCAGATGTGAAAAAGTGGGAGATCCCTCCTCCATCTCAGTGCACAGCCACACAAGGGCAGGTGCTGGCACAAGGGAAGGTGGCTGAGCATGTTCTCCAGCAGCAGCACATGTTTGGATCTGCTTTATCTCACAGAAAACATCTCACCTTTATATCTCGAGATTCAACAACAGCCAACGGTGCAGTCTTGCAGCTGCGCAGTGGGCAATGGACCCAGCCCTGAGTGGTACTTTTAGGGAAGCAAAAAGCTTGTGGGCCCAGTAAAATGGATGAAACTTGAAAAGCAGAACTGGAACACACACCTTTTTATTTCCACATAGAGCAAATATGAAACTTCAGTACCTCACCAGTAATTCATAGGAAGTTGGGAACCACTGTAACTAAAATAGAAAGACATTGTCTTTTGCAAGAGGAAAAACAAAACCACTAATGGGTCCCAATGCCTAGATAGGTTATAAGAATGGTAAAATCAAGATTGTAACTTTTGGTTGCTTTCATGGTAAGGGCATTTCATATCTGTTCAGCCAACAATTTAAATTCCATTTAAGCCCAGTCTTGAGGGCTTGGATTTTAGCTGTATCTAAGTCTTATGTCCTTTGCATTGCATCAAGCTAAACTTCACCTACTCGGGGAACAAGGGGTTTTTAACTGAGAGAAAGCAGTAAAGTGAGATTTGCCAAACATCTATTTTGGGTAAAATTATTTAAGGCCAACATTTTTACCAATGTAATGCATTTTACGTCATTGGAGTTACACTAATGCAGAATTTGGCCCTGATGTACTTGTATAAATATAGTATCTAGGATTGTGATGAGTGTGTATTCATGCATTATTCATTGAGACCATGTGGAGAGGAAGAGAGAGATATGTTCATGAGGGCAGAGCCCTCAGCATTCCCAGGTCCTTTGGCCATTCCCCTGGAGTGAGGCCACACCTGTGGGGTCACCCCTGTGCTGCTGCCAGGCCCTGTTGCAGTGACTTTTTGAGGCTGAATGCCCTCTTGGAAAGTGACTGGTTTACATTTGGCAGGATGTGGAATGTGTTACTGGCAATTTGGAAGAAATGCAGATGGAGGATATTTTTGCCAGTTTAAATTGAGCTGGAGTTGAAGAGAGATGAGACTGCACCTTGGTTTGCCACAGACATTTGGTTTGACCCTCTGTGCCTCTGTTTCACCATAAAATGAAAATAAGACTTCATTTTCCTTGCAGGAGAGTGAGGTCCACAGTGAGAGAGTAGGAACAGTGTGCTGTCCCATGTACCCTCAAAAAAGGGTGCACAGACCTGTTGTCACAAGGCTCTGTTCTCGTATCCTAGACTTCACCTTCCCAAGGATCTGAAAACTGAAGAAACTGAATTTGAAAAACCACTGATTAAGCAGAAAATCTGACTTCTGCAGCAGCTGGCACCACTGTGAGCTTCCTCAGGTGGTCTTCACCTCTGCAGGAGTTGAACATGGATCCTGATCCATGCCAAATATTGCATAACTATAGTGTGTGTATATGTATCTAAATTAGTATATATATTTATATTAAAAACTAGTAACGACTGTAATAACAATGGGGGGGGGATACATCCCAAACCCCAATACTTTCTATCTTGCTGGAAGTGCCCCCATCAAGCTCTGGCAGGCAGGAAAGGGGCAGGTATGAGGGTGTGGGGCAGGAGTGAGGGCATACACCAGGGAAAGGGCATGGGACTCCTCACACTCTTCCAGGGACTTGCACCACCCCAGGGACTTGCTTATCTCCTGGAGATGTCCAGAGACTTGTACACTTAGAGAATCATAGAATGGTTCGGGTTGGAAGGGGTCTTTAGAGGCCATCTAGTGCAGTGAGTAGTGACATCTTCAACCAGATCAAGTTGCTCTGAGCCCTGTCCAACCTGACCTGGAATGTTGCCAGGGATGTGGCATCCGCCACCTCTCCGAGCAATCTGTTCCAGTGTCCCATCGCCCTCATTGTGAAGCATCCTTCATTCTATCCAATCTAAATCGACCCTCTTTTACTTCAGAAGCCACTACCCCCTGCCCTATCGCCACGGGCTCCCCCCCAAGCGCTCCCAGGACCGCGCATCCCCTGCGGGATTCTCACGTCCCCGGGGTCCCTCTGGGCGGCCCAGCGCCGCCCCGGGGGCCGGGCCGGGCGGTGCCGCGGCTCCCATTGAGGCCGGGGCCGGGCCGGCCCC
>VXAY01006537.1:716989-732510 GCA_013399855.1 Oxyruncus cristatus
TTTTTTTTTTTTTTTTTTAGCCAGTGTTAGATGGACAGGTTTTAAACAGAACAACATGTTTCTGGCAGAAAGGACATCATAACAACCCAGGGAACTCTTAAAAGTTGGAGGCGGTTGTGCTGTCGAACAGCTGCTGTATTTCACTTCAGAAGTGGCTGTTTTCAGTGGCTCAGGCACTGCAGTCTCACTATAGGTGCTTACATTTCTAACATGTTTTCAGGGCTCCTAGAGATGAAAGTGCTTTATGGAAACAGCATCATTAGTTTTCATAGCTTTCACAGCTCTGTTTTTTTTTGGTTTTGTTTTCTAATCTTCCGTTTTTGGCTGACTCTTCAGGCAAAGTAGGGATGAAAGCTTTTTGGTTGTTAGCCTGGCCTTTAGGAGAAAAATATAGCCAGGGCCTGATCCTGCATTCCAGGCATTCCCCAAAATCTTCTTGGCTGTTCTGCAAGTTTTGAGAGTGCACAGAAAGCAGAACTGGCCCTTAATGCCCCTGGATCTATTTGCCTCCGACGGTCCCCTTTTAAAAAGACTCTGGTTACACGGAGTAACAATGTTCCTTGTCAAAGGAGATGGGAAACAAGAGTGCTGGCTGTTTTCTGCTGGGATAACTGGCCCACAGCAGTTGCTAAGGGTTTGTTGGGTTTAATTTTCCTCTCGTTTAAGCCCTTATTCAAGTTACAGTTTAGTTCTATTCCCAGTGAAATATATGGATATTTTGATATGCTGCTTTCTAGTTTTTGCAGGCATTTTATTATTTGTTTCTTAAAAAGAACTTTGCCAACTGCTTTTGGTGCACGCAGAGAACGCCAGCTTTTCTTAGAAAAGTCCAGTTTTCTCTCACAGCCCCATTCTTCAGAAGTTTAAGCTGGAACAATGCAAACATAGAAGGAAGAATCAGACACCATCTGAGGGCAAATCCTTCTTTCTGCCCCAAGTTTCACAGGACAGTCATCAGTTTTTGGTGCAAGATAGAAACAATCTGCTTGGGTGAATTCTTGCTGGATGCCAATACAAACTTGTCAGAAGCAGATTGTGTTTTCTGTTTCAAAACTGGAATAGCTCAGCTCTGGGACTTCTGCTGGGGAAACTTTCCAACAGCGCAAAGAGTTAAAAAAAAAAAAAAAAAGGCGTGTTAGAAACAGTTCAGCTCTTCTGACTCTTCACTTTTACTATAAGCAATGATTATAGGCTAAGGTCACAAAACAGAGCCACTAACCTCTGTTTGAACTTCCTTGTGTCAGGCACATGTGGGTATTCCATTATCTGTTCGAGGCATAGCTGACTGACAGGACACGCATACCAGGAAAATGTGCAATCTTACTTTTAAGCCTTTCTTTCAACCCTTCCCTGTTTCCTCCATGTGTGTTTGAATGAGGAAGCCGTATCTTTAAGAAATAAGGTGTTTCCCCCCCCCCCCGTTTCCTGTGAAATATTAATAGATGCTGCCAATGGACAGAGCTCTTTAGGGGTGTTGTGTAAAATACCTCACCTTGCATTTGCTGCAGCCCTGAGCACACAGACACCTTTTGATTTTTTTTCCTCCGGAGAAGGAAAGGCAGGGCAAGTTTTGGAGATGAGGCAGCAAGGATGCTCTGCAGCAGCAATAACAACCATCCCCTTCCCTGCACAAAACTGGGAGCTATTGACTATTCATGGCAAAGCGTCCAAAGCGCAGCAGCAGAGCCTGTGGAAAATGACAGCGTGTAACAAGATTGACTGGCATTTCCTTCGCACTGGGTCACATGCCTCCTAATTCACACACACGCAAAACCTCATAGGCTGATCAAATGACTTCTATCTCTGCAGTCCACATACCTTCCACAGAAAGAGTTGTTTTATTATGCACATGTACAGCTCTGTTTTCAATCAGTCACCTTGAGCGAATGACTGAGCGCCAGTGTTCGCTCCATCGGCAGGTCTCTGCGTTTGCTCTCTAGGAGGCATAGTCTCCACCCGTAAGCAATTTGGTTTTTTCTTTCCCTCGGGGAGGAGCGGGGAGGGAGGTGGGGGGGAACAAAAAAAAAATAAATACGCAGATGTCCCTCCTGCCTTTCCCTCCCCAGAAACCTTTCTAGGAAGTTTGCTTGCCTTAAGCGGGAAAGCGCAGGACAATCGCCGCCGTCAGCAAGCACTGTGGTGGGCTGAGCTGGGGAGGGTGAGCTTGCTGTTGTGGCTCCGCGGGGTTGTAGCGGGATTACGGCTCGCGTGCGTCGGGATTGCGGGATGCTCCGCTCGCCGCCGCGACACGGGGGAGGGGGAAACTGGCAGCGCAGCTGCCCACCGTGGCTCACAGCAGGTTGCGATGCCGGGTGTCCGTACAGTCCGTACAGCCCTCCCAGTTTAGCAACTGGCACGAGGTTCAGCTCACATCAACCTCCGTACCCGGAGAGAAAGGAGCATGGAGCAGCGAGGTGAAAACAGCCACCAGCTGGCTTGCAGGACATGGTAATTAGCTCAGTGCAGTGCCAGCCTTATTAAGGACAGTGCAGGTGATGATGACGTTGGCGCACTGATTCATTACATCTGGAGGGGAAAATCCGCCTAGTAAATGCTGAAGCACAGTAAATATTTTTGGCTCCTGCCAGATTGATCCTTGCATTATGCTGAACAGCCTATATTTGTAGAACTGAGGAAGTTAAAAATAAGGTGGTGGAAAGCTACAAGATAAGAAAAGGATTTGCATTTTATGGTCACCAGCAATAAACTTCTTTTTTATTTGTTTGGGGTGGTTTTTTTTTTGGGTGGTAAAAATGTCAGCACTTTATTTTTTTTCTCCCCATTCCCTTCTTTGGCTCTAGATTTCACTGTTAGGTGAAAGCTCATAATTTATTTTCTATTGCCAGTAATATTCTGGAACAGAGATGTAAATGTAGAGCACACACGGTTGGGAAATGATTTCTGAAAGAATTCTTTTGCAAATATGTGGTGCAATTCTGCAAAATGCTTCAGCCCTGGCAGTCCTTGGGGGTGGTACAGATGTATCAAAGCATGTAGCAGCATGTGTACTCAGTGAGGCTGCATACTCTGGACTTTCCTGTGGGCTAGAGGGCTTTCCAAGCTTTAGTTCATGGAGATAAATAATTAAACCAACCTCTGACTGTTGCTGTTTTGTTTTCCTACACTCAGGCTCTCACCTGAACTTTGGCTGCCTGGTATATGCTGTTGGGGTATCCTTAAGAGATCGCCCAGGAATGGTGGATCACTTGCTGCCTACTGATGAATCCTTTTCATCTACAAGATCTTCTTTTGGGTACTTTGGGGACATGACAGCGGGGGTGAGGTCCTACCAAATGCTGCCCTCTCCCCTGTCAGAAGATGACAGCGACTCGTCCAGCTTTTGTTCTTGTTCCAGCCCTGACTCTCAGGTCCTCAGCTCCAGCTATGGAAGCACGTCCAGTGCAGAAAGTCAGGACAGTATTTTAGACTACTTATTGTCCCAGGCATCTTTGGGGAACACCAACACATCATGGTGGGACAAAAGGAGACTTCAGCCGATAGTGAAAGAGGAGTACTTTAGGTTGCCTGAATTTGCTGTGGATATGGAAGACTCAGGACCATTTCAGCCCACGCTTGAGGAAATTGAGGAATTTTTGGAGGAGAACATGGACTTGGAGCTCAAAGAAAGACCCAAAAGTGAGACCAAGGACTTGAGAGCTTGCAGCCAAGTTTCTGTTGCTTCGCTACAGCAGAAAGACCATATGTTACCTAGCACTAGTTTAAAAGAGAGTAAAAATGAACAGTTGAGCAGCACAACAGAAGGTGGCCAAGCTTCAAACGGAGGAATGACCCTCGAGAATGGGATACCGGTTATGCTTCAAATTCAGCCTGTACAGATCAAACAGGAGTCCAACACGAGCTCCAATTCCCAAGGACCAGCACAGGAAAATATCAAAATTGCACAGCTCCTAGTCAACATCCAAGGACAGACATTTGCCCTTGTGCCTCAGATAGTTCAGTCGTCCAATTTGAACTTGTCCTCTAAATTTGTCCGCATTGCTCCCGTCCCCATCGCTGCCAAGCCAATTGGGCCAGGAGGCATGATCCAGGGTCAGACGGGAATCATCATGGGTCAGAAATTTCAAAAGAACCCTGCAGCTGAACTCATTAAAATGCACAAATGTTCTTTTCCTGGTTGTACCAAGATGTACACGAAAAGCAGCCATTTGAAAGCCCACCTGAGGAGACATACAGGAGAAAAGCCCTTTGCGTGCACGTGGCCGGGCTGTGGGTGGAGGTTAGTATTGGGGTGCTGCTCTGTCAGTCCCCCTTCCCCTTTCTGCTCACTTGACCTAACTTGCTGACCAAGTAGGTTTGTACTCTGGTTTATAAACTGTTTCTGTTCCCAGAAATTGTTTGGTTGGTTTGAGAATGAAGACCCTTTTTCTTTCTGTTAGGTGGTCCACGGGCTTTGATGAATCAAATAGCAGAGCATCGCCTGCTGGCAGCAGCTGTTTGAGTGTCTTAAAAAAATAGAAGGAGTAGCATTGTAATTTGTGTTTCATTCTAGAGGGTCAGATTAAGCTTGTTACCACAGGTAATACCTTGTGTTTGCATCGGTCTGTTTGCAGCAGACCTGTGGCTGGTACCAGTTGAGGCTGTGAGTGAACTGGGTGGTTTAGGGCATAATCGCTGTGCATGGCTCCAACTGTGTGGGACTAAACACGGTCAGTGAAGGGCTGTGATAAGCAAGTGTGGTTAAAAGCAGTATTCTGTGCACTTTCATAGAAAATGCACTCCATCCCACTCCTTCTGGAAATGCTGGCAGTGACACTCTGGCATACTCAGGGTTTTATTCTCTGCCTGCATTCAGAAGAATGCGTGGGTGCCACTCAAAGTTGCAAAAAGCTGTCAGATGTAACAACATAACCAGAAGGCTGAGGTGGAGTTAAGCATTGCTTGAATGAAAGATTCAAACCTGCACTTTGATTGAGCAAAACATTTTGCAGAGGGCATCTCTCTATTTTTTTTTTATTTTATTTTTAATACTAGTTGAAAAATTGAATCTTTGTTAAAAATATCAACTTTTTATTTTAAGGAAACTTTGATGGGAGCCTTCCTCCCTCTTTCCAATTAACTGTATTACTCGCCTGCTGGCAAGTGTTAATATGCAGCACCAGAAATGACGATGGGAGAAAACATAATTTTAAATACCTTGTATTAAATTAAACTGAATTTCTTTCAAAGAATATGCTACAGAGCTACAGTGAACAATGTCTGATGAGGAAGTGGGTTGTGATCATGGGCAACAGATGAGGTAAAAAGTAACAGGAGAGTGTTGTGTAAAAATGCAAGTACGTGAGACATGTAGCAGTTAGAGATGGTTTGATTGGTTTGAGGGAAAAGGTCAGAATGGAACTGAACCTTCCGATCCCTGACTGGGCCAGCCTGAAGTTTGCCTCTCAGAAAGACTGAGGAGATCAGTTTATGGTGGCTCTACAAACTGGTGGTGATTTTCTTTCCTTTTGTCCTGGTGGCACTTCCCATGAGCTGGCTCAGTGCCTCGCTGCTCAGGATGCCCTGACGTCAAAGCCACGATGTTCAGCGGGTTGGTCCCAGAAGCTGCAGGCTGGCTGCTCCTCACCTGCACGAGAGGCACTCGCTCCTTTTGGTCTGGGTGTCAGAGTACAGGCCCACAGGCAGCAGATGTGCCTGTGGGTGTCATGTTGGCTTTCCTTGCGCTGGGGTGTAACCAAAACTCTGCTTTTTGGGACAATTGCATGTGGCACATGATGGTTTGTCTGGTCCATGCTGAGATTTGTACTGATGCTCCCAGTGGCTTTGTGGCTCAAGATACAGGGCCTGAAGTGTTGCCTGTGGATGACCTTCTCCAGCTCCATGTTCCTACAGAGCTGGTGTTCCCCAGGCTGCAAAACCAAGGGGAACGTTTAGGAAAAATATTAGGTGGTGAAGAATGATTGAATTTACAATGGGTGCCTCCCTTCTCCCAGTGTTACAGTGAATGGTGTGGATCAAAAGTAGGATACTGCTGGGCCAAGAGAAGTGCAGGTCCTGCAACCAAGAGCACCCTGAACCTCCAACCACCACAACTTTTTAAAGATGAGCCCAACAGGAATGAGAAATTAATTACCTTCATTATGAGGCCAGGATGTGATCACAAACCCCCAAACCCCCTAACTTTGGAAGGGCTCTGCTCCAAGAGAAGAGGTTTATAGCCAACAGGAGAGGCTGCATTCAGGAAGCTGCCTCCTGTGCTCACCTAGCACCAGCCTCAGATTGCTGCACATCCCCTGCACACTGCTCCCACATCAAAGGCCAGACCCACTTGAGCATTGAATTACTCAGTCCCCTTTCATCAATAAACCATGTTTACCTTTTCCAGAAGTTCAGTGAGAGCTGTGATCTCACATGACTTAAGTCAAATGCATCTGGACTCTCTGTTTGCTCACAGTTTTATGTAATCTCAGATGAATTTAAGCACTAAAACACTGCTGGGCTCTGCTTTCCCCCTCCTTTCCCTGCATTCTTGTGCTTGTGTATTTATTTTTTCACTGAAAACACTTAAGATCTGACCTCACCGGAGATAGTAATTTCAAAACCAAAACAAAATGTTGCCTAGCACAAAGTGCCTGAGCTCTGGGGGGTTAAAGGTTCCCCTGCTCTCTGGACAGCCCTGCTACGATGGGTTGCATGCTTTAAATGCACCAGGGTAGGAGTGTGCACACAGCAAACCCTTTTGCTAACCCCTAGGACAGCTGGAGAACACTAGCACCCCCTTGGAGGAGGCTGAACTCTGCTTGCTTATGCCCTTCTTTGGCACAGGGCAAGGGCTGTTTTCAGCAGGCTGCAGAGAGGCGTTTGTGTGTAAGTGGCCAGTGACCCGTGGCGTTCAACACCCCGCTGTCCCGGTCGATGCACTGATCCGTGTCGTGCCAGCTTATACCTTTGGCACACCCGCCTCTGGTTAGCCCTGCTCCTCAGACAGCCCCAGCCAAAGAGCTGAGCTGCAGCATGGGCCAGGCCCAGCAGCTGTGTTGTGGCACAGAACTCCTGCTTTCCCCCCCTGGTGCAGCAGTGTGCAAACCCGCAGCTGTTGCAAAGTGGGAGGATTAGGCAATTGCCCCACTGCATCTTCTGTCTGGAGGCTTCACAGATGACAGTGTGGGATGTAAGCTCTGCCTGGTTTGGTAGGGAGGCTTTAGAGGCTTGTGATGCATGTGGCCAGGAGTGTGCATGGGACTGGGCCAGCGTGCGAAGTACCACATGTAGGGTAGGGCAAGTGTCTTGCATTGGCTTTTCTTGCTGGTGGTGCTGTGCAAGGGGCTTCCAGGTATGCAGGAGGTGTGCTAATTTATTGTAGCAGAGCTTTCAGGATGAATGTAGAGCCTCCCCTCTGCCACAGGGGAGAGGAACAGCCTGAGTTGGCCTCAACGGCTGGTGGCCATGGAAGGCACCATGGAGTACCAGGCTGAAGCCGTTGACTTTTCTTGCCCTGTGAGCCACATACAGCAATATCCCCGTATGGCCAGGAGACACAGGACGTGTCCTACACATCAGGGAGCTCCAGGATTTGTCTTCAGGGGAGATGTAGTTACAGGTCCTTTGGGATCCCACCAGACAGAAAGATGAAGGAGACTCTTCTTAGTTGCTGTGGGATTGCGTGGATCCCTCCACCTTTCTTGTGAAGGAGGAATCTGTCTGGAAATGGAAGTGACAGAATGGTGAGGTGCTCCTTGGGGCTTCCTTTTTTTTTTTTCTTTTTTGGTTGAATTTGGCATTCCACGGGGGATTATTTGCACTTTTTCTGGGTTGATGTCAGTGCCAGAAGGTGCTGCAAATATTTCACTGCAGAGCCAGGCCACCAGATCCTCCCGGCTTCCTTGTCCTAACCTTTGCGTTGTTTTTTCGTAAACACACAGACAGCTCGAGGTTTATTTCTGTGGGCTCTGTAAGCTGATCTTTCCGTCACTGCTGGGGAACAGTGTTGCAACATTCCTGCCTCTTCAGCTAAGGACATCGTTATGAGGCAGAGTGTATTTTTATCAGATGAACTCATCCAAGCTCGCTCCTGGCATGCGCCTCTTTCTCCGACACCATCCGCGCAATTCCCCTCGAAATGCACTTGTGAAGCTCTTGTGCAGGATTAGCCATGTGCTACTGCACTTCTGTTGCAGGTGGTGACCTTAATGGCCAAGGACATGGGACAAGGCAACCCGGCCACATCTGGTTTTACTCCTTTGGAGTCTGTGTTTAAGAGGACAGCTCTTTGCAAAGGCACTTTTTCCTCTCTGCTCCCTCTTTTCCCTGGATGTGGCAACCACCACTGGCAACAGTGCTGTTCCTTGTCCAGCACTGAGTCCTACTCAGGCAGTCTGCACAGGCAACATCCTGCCCTCTCCAGACCCACTCACCTGTAGCTCTACAAGAGCATCCCTGCGAGGATGTGGTACTGGAACTAGTTCACTGCTAAGGACTTGGGACAAATCCCTGACCCTGCTGTTCCTGGGTCCAGACTGTGGTTTCGGGAAGCTAAGGCTGAAAGGAGTAGAGGTGCTAGAGGAAGGAAACGTTCAAGTACAAGGGGTGAAGAGAAACCTCTGTCATAGCCTTTATGAAGAAAATTCATCCCAGACAAGGATCAGGTTGACAGCTCTGTAAGTGCATCTACCTGTTGTCCCTAATGGAGAATTTGAATCCTTCACCTTGGGGTTACCAAAGCAAGGAAAGAAAGAAACCCAAGTGAATGGATGAAAGACTATGCCCTAGAAATGCCCCTGGGAGAGATGTGTCCACACCATATCTGACCCATGGCAAGTATCTGCATCTGCTTTGTACTGGCTGAGTGCTCCCTGAGGAGCATGACCAGACTGAAGAGCTGCAGGAACTGAGGAAACCATTCCCAGCTTTCCCAGTGCCTATGCCCTGTTCCTCAACTGGTGGTGGGAGATCAGAGCTAATTAAAACCTTTATGTGGAAACTTATTTTTCTTGCATGAAGGACTTATTCATAGGAGCCCAATGGTCCTGTTTTTCTCCTTTTATAAGAGCAGTGTATTCGCTCTGTTGGTGATGTGATTTTTTGCGCCAGAAGGGCACATTTTTCTACATGTTCTTTCCCCCATTTGTTCAGCTAGTGCCCATGACTTCATTTATTTATTGTAAATAAACAGCTGATACCATTTCTTGCAAGCTCTCTTTCTGTGCCTCTCTTTGTTACTGTTCTGGCAACAAAACACTTAATTGCCCTTTGTCAGGCAGCAAATTTTTTGTACCCATCTGGACAGGGCTGTTTTAGTGTGACATTGTTAATTAACCCTCTGTCTCCCAGTCATGTCCAAACTCAGAATATAGCCAGCCTTGCTGTTAAGACCAAAGGATTACCTGATTTGCCTTCAGTAAAGCCTGTTGGATTCACAGTGGCTATTTGGAGACTTTTCTATGGAGACGGAAGGTGGAAAATATCTAAAATTCAAAAGACTATGGAAGACAGTTTTGTTGATTAAAGGCTCAACCTTGATTTCAATTTACACATGTAGTAACTATGCTAATGGCCATTGGGGCCCACCTGAACTTCAGCTGTTACAATGCTGAGCATTTTTTGTACTGGGATGTTAATGACTCTTTATTTAGTCTGCAGAAGGATGTACAGAAGCCAATTTTTCCTCTGAATCTAAGTTCTCCTATTGCTTTGGGTAGCTGTTATCTGGAGTCCCTCTCAAACTAGGTGCAATTAGTTGGTATCTATTGTGCTTGTGACAGTAGGAGCTTGAAGCAGGCTTCTCCTAAAAGATGGTGGTTGTTGTCTTTTCTTAAGAGGAGTCTGTGCTTGGATTTGCAGGAGAGAGGCTGTGGGAAAAGCTTTGAGGGGGACTGGTAGAGGGATCAAGAGCAGCGCTGTTTTTGTGGAGCTGTACCCATGTTATTGGGTCTAGGGCAGGGCTGGTACAAACATTGCCTCCATTTACTGCTCTGAGTCCAGAGCTGACATGGCACGAGGTCGATAGTTCTGTGTTTCCATCACTGCTGCTGACCAATGGTTGAGACCAAACCAGCCCTGCTTTGTGTCCCTTTCAATTTGTGGAGACTCCCAGTGGCCTGACTGGACTTCCTTCTGCCTGCTGTGAGAGACTTAGCAATACAAAACCCCATTCATCTGAAAAGGCTTCTCTTCTCTTGCAGGTTCTCCAGGTCAGATGAGCTGTCCCGGCACAGGCGCTCCCACTCGGGGGTGAAACCCTATCAGTGTCCCGTCTGCGAGAAGAAGTTTGCTAGAAGTGACCACTTGTCCAAACATGTCAAGGTGCATCGATTCCCACGAAGCAACCGCTCCGTCCGCTCCGTGAACTGATTGTTCCCGCTTTCCCCTTCCCACCCAGCCATCTTACAACAGCCGATGACAGCACTTTGCTCACTGTATTTCTAGTGATAATTTATTTGTCTCCATGGAACAGTCAATGCTGTTACTTGATACCACCATGTTTGAGTTCCCCATATTCCTTTAAAGGTGATTTGAGAATGAAGTTCCTTTTGGGTCAAGGGAGCGGGGTGCTTCTTCCTTTCTTTCTTTTGTTTTTTTTTTTTTTTTCTTTTAAGAATATTATTTTCCTTTCCTTCTATCTCTCCCTCCTTTGCTGCTGCTTCTTTTGGAAATTACAGTGTTTTATTTTTAGCTGTTTTCTGCTGCACAGGAAAATGTAAAAGTTGCTTGCTGCTAGTTAATTATAGCCCTGGCATTCCTGAGGGCTTTGCTCATGTACAGGCCATTCATTGTGAGTTTTTATTAAGCTGCTCTATTTGTCCAGTTTGGAAACAGCAAATTCCTTTTGAAATGAAAACAACTCCTTTGTTTCTGGGTCGCCTGAGCCAAGGGTTTGTAGGGGCTGGCCATAGGAGGAGGAATAGTGGGAGTTGGGGACAGGGGGAGAGAAGGCTTGAGAGCACTGGAATGTGCCTTCATGCACATCTCTATGCAGCTCTGATTTCCCCAGCTCACATTTACCTTTCCTTTGGCTAGGGCTATATATAAATATTTATGTATATATATTCATACATACGTATATATATATATATTTAAGCAAAGGCACATCCCGAGCAAACTGGGAAGCTCAGGCTGGATGAAATGGCTTGGAGTGGAGCCTTTCAGTACTGTGTGCTTGCTTCTGTCCTGTGCTGCCATGGGGTGAAAGGATGCCCGGGTGTCGAAGGACACACTGCTTTCCTTTGAGTCTGGTTTGCAGCATCCATTGTCTTTAGCAGAAGAGCTGTTGTCTGCATGTAAGGCAGCAGGAAGACATTTCCAAGAGTGTCTGAGCTCTGTTCCTACCTCTGCTCCCGTCCTCTTGTGTGATCCTGGGGGAGAAACCAGGGCCCCAGCGTTGGAGGTGCCAGGTGGTCCTGACGAGCACCGGGCATCCCCACAACCACCATGAATCAAGGCCTGGCTGGTTGGAGCTAAGTCTCCATTTGCCTGCTGGCTGGCAGGGTCTGTAGGATGTGCCTGTGCCCAGGGAGGATGGGAGGCATCACGGCCTGGTAGGGCAGCACTGTGAGATCGGGGTCTAGGGGTGACCTTCAGTGCTAATCCTCTCCTTCCCGACAGCCATGTCAGAGCTCCATCCAGCTGGGATGGGCGAATGGGTGAGAACAGTAGCCAAAAGAAACAAATTTTTGTGATAGCTGGCTAAGAAGGGAATTTAAACAAATAATCAGATGGTAGCAGGCAAATGATTTTGGTTTTGTTTCTTCTTGTTTTGTTTTTCCTTTTGAACTCTGGCGATTGTAAGAAGCTTTAGAAGAAAATAGAATTCAGTAATTAGAAATGATTTTATAATGGATGTTGCATTTCCTTTCCATTCGCAGACAGCATCTGCTTGTCCTTTTTTGTTGGCAAAATGGGAAATAGGAAAGCGCGATCCTAGCGCTAGGCAGAGCAGGAGCCCGTGCTCTGTGAGAAACAGCAGGTCTAGCTGAAGTGAATGCATTCCTTTTGTCCTCTAGAAATTAATATAAATGAACTATCATCTATTGACTGGTTTATATCACATCCTATGAATGTATGTAAATAAAACTGTACATAGATGCATATCTATATAAAATATCTTTTAATAACGTATCAAATTTGTGTAAATTGGAAACAAAAATACCTATAAAGCCAGTGTACATAAGTTACAATACTGTATATTTTCTTTTGTTCTTCATAAAAATATATTTACTTTGACAATAAAATGAAAATGGAAATTTTAAATTCCTCTTTGAAATTATTATTCATTAATTTCCTTTGTAGCCAGCTCCATAATCAAGACAATAGCACTTCAAATTTTGATTCACCTGGATGTAACTTTTCAGGTGCTTTGTAACAGGGAGATGATGGAAGAGGTCTGAAGTTATCTTCAGTTTTTCTCATCTCAGAAAGTTCTTGGGAGGCACGAGATGTTTCAGCTCTCTCTTCGCTGGAGCCCTCACGCCTCGCCTGGCAGCCACGCTGGGACCCAAATGCCCTCCTTGGCTCCTGACTGCTGTGGAACAGGTCTGCAGATGCAGTAAAACTGTGGTTAATGGATTAGAGCAAGCAGGTTTTGAAGGAATTCAAGCTTTAGTGGTTTGTGTGAAGGAGGAAGGGCTTCAAAGTCTGCTTCAGACTGTGACCGTGATTCACTGTGTGAGCCAAGACAAAGGACTTGATTGCCATGTGCTGCAGTTCCCTTTCTTGTAAAATGGGGATAATAATGCGTCACAGTGATACTGTGGGACTTAATTTACATTTGTATGACCCTTGGATGGAAGGAGCAAGGAATAAGACCAGTAGTCACAGGATTAGATTGGTAAAGAAAGACTTGGCATGACGGATGTCTTGGTGCCAGGGTGCTTCAGTTGGCTCTTCTGCAAACCCACGCCTAAAAGAGTGATGTGAAGGATCTGTGGTATGAAGCTTGCCTCAGGCCTGAGGAGAAGACGCCCTGTTCTGCAACAGCCATTGCTTCCCATGTGTAACAACAGGGGCATGAACACGATGCTCTGGTGATCTGCAAGCCGGGACATCTCTTGCACTGTGCCTTTGGTTGCTTGGCCTCCACTGGAAGAAGAAACCAGCAACATTACTGATGTTGAAGTCACTTCTGAGTCTCCATGGGAGCAATGGTGCAGTGGGTCCAGATCTTCTCCCAGCAAGAATCACTCTAAAGGCACTGAGGGATTTAAGTGTCTCCCTGAAGAACAGAAACCAAAAAATGTCAGCTGATGAGCCAGAGCTGTCCAGACCCCTGATTATTTTTCCCAGGGAATCCCTATCAGTCTGGCAAGAGGACTGGGGGATGAGGCAGACTAAGTTCTGTGCACTCCAGGTTGTTGTTACCTTCTGAGGTGTAGCCTGAAAACCAGAGTGCTAAGCACAGCTGGTTTAAGGGCTAGTCATGTACTCACTTTAATTAGCAAGCCTGCACCAAGAGGATCTGCGATTCCCTTCTGTTCTCACCCTAACCCCTTCATGCATTAAACCAGCTGCTTTATTTTAACCAGTGTCTCAGTCTCCTCCCCATCTCACCTGGAGTTCTGATATTGCTGTAAAGTTGGGCAATTCACCCTGCAGTGAAGTGCAAGACACTCGGGGCAGAAGTTGTTATTTTTCTGCAGGAGGCAATACTTAAAGCTGAAGTGGAGTAATGCAAAATCCCTGCTGTTGGAGCACAGCAGGGCAGAAATCTAAGATCTAAGTTATGTTTTATCCTGGAATGTTTTCCATGAAATGCTTATTCTCTCTTTACTTTTTTCTCTCTTTTCTGTTTTAAGTATGGTTTTCTAGCGTAGATTGTGTGGTTTTTTCTAGTTAATACCTGTAAGGAAATGTAAGTTTATGTGTAAGTTGCAATGTTTTGCTGAAAAGAGTAGGGCTGTGTTTGCTGTGAAAGGAGAATTAGTTCTGCATGAAATTAATGACATTTTTAGAGATTTGTCACTGAAAAAGTAGAAATTTCCAGAAGAGATTTCAGTGTTTGTTTTATGTGAAATTACTAGTCTGCCTGGGCTTTGCCGACTCATGAGAAAAATGTTGCCTTGCCTTAAGCCTGACTTTATCCACTTGAAGATAAATATATATTTAAGTGCTTTGATATTACAACTGTAGATAAGTTTATGAAGTCCCTGCTTCAGCAACTCTGCATGACAAAGCACAGCGTGGCATAGTTGTACCTGCGCCTATGTCTCGTTGACTTCAAACCATTACAGTTCGGTTTCTGAGGCGTGAATGGACACGTGCAGTGTTAGAGCCTTCACAAAATGTGGTCTGGTTCCTAACACTTGCAAGAACTCTGTGTTTTTAAAAGGCTTATAGTCCCTTCATCAGAGCTGGTGGTGAAGGAGTAGTTATGAGAGGTAAGGAGCTGCCAGCTGTGATGGTTGTACCTGAGGTAAGGACTAAGCATCAGGAATATGAGTAAAGGGATGTTCTGTAAGGTAACCTGACTTCTTTGACCCGTGGCTAAACATAGTGCAGTGGAGTGATGTGTCCAAGACCACAGACCAACACAGAGGGAAAATGGGAGCAGAACCAAGAAGTCCCAAATCTCTTTTGCCCCAGACAGTGGTGCAAAGCACATGTCAATAACACACAGGGGGTTACAGAAGGCAAAGAGTAATAGGACACGTGAGGCATCAGATAAGCAAAGAAAGGCAAAGATGGGGCATAGATAAAGTCAGGCTGCACTGATAATGTCATGGAAGGCGTGCCAAGGAGAGAGGAATGAGAGCTCACTTGCTGGTGTGCAGCAAGTGGCAGTCATCAAGGTAAAACTCCCTAAGAAGAATCCTGCTCCCCTGACTTGTGTTATGTGGGGGCTTTTTTCCCTGGCAGTTTTGAGGAGAGGGTAGGGAGCTGCACCCCTATGGAAAGCAACCCAGCCCATTGAGCAGGGTGGTGTGATGAAAGGTGGCAAATCTGGCTCCCTGGAGGAGTGCTTGAGTTTAGACTCTGCAATGTTTGCAACAGTCTTCTGCTTTCCACCCTCCCTGGGGCTTGTTTTCACTTAATTCCTTGTGCCATGAGCCTTCTCTTTGTCTAAATGGCCACTATACATTTAATCCAAACAACCAGGTGACTTCAGCACAAAGCCAGGGGCAATAATCCAGTGTTAATGATTACCCTGGGCCCCTTGAATTATGTAAACCTGGATGTGCTGTACTTGGGCTTTTGGCTTGGACTTGCCCTCGCAGTCTGGGAGAAATACCAAGGACCTGCCAACACACATAGAAAACTGTTTGGAGCCAGCTGGGATTTTCCTTCTCCCCTTTTGACAGCACCTATGAAACCCGTTATTCACTCGGTTCAGCGACTGCCATGCTTTGCTTGCTTGTTATGCAGAGACATTGCTCTTAAAGAATGAGTTGTGCTAAGCTCCCACTGGCTTCATCACAAGCCAAGGGCAGTGACTGCCATGGTTTATCCGGGGGAAAAAATTCCCAGCTAAGGCAGGGAATGCAAATCCCAACAAGTCCTTGGCTTCCCTTGCTCATTCCTTTTGGGACATTTGTGTTTTGTTCTTGCTTTTTTTCTTTCGGGGTGGGGGGGGG